>NW_020871765.1:474244-484244 GCF_003789085.1 Penaeus vannamei
AAAGAAAGAAAGAAAAAACAAGTAAAAAATTGCTCAATCATTTTTATCATTAAAGCTGTAAAATAAATATCAATAACACCATTTATGATTAAAAAGAATACAACACAAGATAATAAATAATAATGATATAAATACTGATAACAATAAAAAGAATGATAATAATAATAATAATAAAAAAATAAATAAATAAATAAAATAATAATAATAAATAATACTAATACTAATGGTAGTAGTAATAATAATAGTAATAATGAAAATAATACTGATGATGATGATAATAATAATAATAATAATAATAATAATAATAATAATAATAATAATAATAATAATAATAATTGCTAATAAATAATAATCATAATATCATACCAATACCCGTTTTGTGGATGGAGTCGTATGACGTCAAAAGGTTATTGGTAATTCATCAAGCTTCCGTAACTTTCTTCACAAGATAACATACAGGAGTGAGGGGAAATATGAGAGAAGGTCTGCGTCTTTGTACAAAAGTGGGTTGATATATAAGAGGAATCCACTTTCACTACCAAAAATCACAAAAAAAAAAGTATCAGTAAATGTACATAACAGTAATAAAATGAAGGTGAAAAGAACGGGGATGGTTACAAAAGCCTGAAATACCGGAGAGATATATCATCTATACATAAAAATATAACAAGTCATTCATTTGCTGATGTCACCTCGACATAGTAATGATTATTTAAGATAGGATATTCTATTTCATAATAATATATCATTACTGATATATAGTGACATTTTTTTTCTTTCTTTCTTTTTGGGCAAAGGTGTGTACCTTAATACAATTTAATAGATATTGGATACCTTGAATTACAACTTCAGACTACTTGGATATTACTGAGTTGCCAATTTTGCCATGAACAAATGCACAGATACTAGGCTATCAGATGTCAAATGTCTTTGCACAAAATTGCCTTCAAAAAGCACAAAATGACAATGAAAAAGGATTTAATATATATATATATATATATATATATATATATATATATATATATATATATATATATATATATATATATATATATATATATATATACCTTTTAGGCTGAAATCTAAAAAAATAAATAAAAAAAAAAAAATAAAAAATAAAAATAAAAAACTTGCCTTGCTGAAAACACTGGTTTTACACAAAATACATTATAATGTTCTACATAGGCTTGTATTATATTGTGAATGATGAAAACAATAACAAGATTAAAGAAAATTGAACATTCCAACCAAACAATGGGAAAATACAAAGCAAATATCCCTCATGAAAATCTTTGACAATGACTATGAATTATAAGAACTGATGAAACAAAACAAAATCCTTATGCCAAACAGAGGAAAACAGATAGAATGATTAAGCATAATGAAAAAATATATGACAAGAAGTCAAAGGAATAAATATTAACAAACACTTTTATCAGTTCTAATAGTGCTATTAATATCTGCTGTACTGTCTGCTGACACTAAGTAAAATTGAGATAAGAACAAGTGATTGGTTCCAAGTGGTGAAAAGTATCTTCATATTTCACCAAGTTGTTTATGCAGACAATAATTTTGTTCTCAATTTTTGTCACTAAAATAGAATTATAAATATTGTTACATGCTCATTTTCTTGCAAATCAGGCAAGTTTTTGGATTACTATGCATGAAAACCATCTATTCATCAAATTTCTCAGTGTCTAGTCTCTTATCTTGTTATTCATAGTCTCCTTTTGTTTTCCCATATTTATTTTTCTTACTCCTTCTTTTAAATCATTGATTTCTACTTCTTTAATCTATAATCACCTATTTCAATGGCAAAAAACTGTGTTACATTCAACTGTCATATTCATCCAGCCTCGATTTCACATTCATTAATATGCAAAAATACCTAATAATTTTTTTAAGTTGGAATTAAGCCTTGTTTAAGTCCCACTACATGTGAGAGTATGTGCATTTGTTACAAGGCACTCCTATGTTCCAGTCTAACATACTTTTGCTGCTATACCTCTTAACATCTTTGATATTCCTCTTTACTAAAATCTCTTATGATGTCATGTCTAATCTATAAAGAAGTCTTTATGTCAAAATGCCTTCATCCAATGAATGATTGTTTATTCAGATTTATGTAAAACAAAAATCATATGTAATAAGATCTGTTACATACACCCATGCACTGACACAAAAATTATACATACACATGCACATACATATGCACACATACACACTCATATATACAATGTTACTTTAAAGGCTCTACAATGCCTGAAGATTTCCACCACCAAAAGTAATGAAAAATAAATAAATAAATTGTTAGATAAATAAGTCAAATAAAAAATAAAAAAGGAACTCACACAAACAATGTTGCTGACAATAATAATAATGGAAAATAATAATAATAATAATAATAATAATAATAATAATATAATAATAAAATAATAATAATAATATAATATAACAATAATCCCAATAGCAATATCAATGACCATTATCACAATAATGATTGTAATAATCACCAAAATCACAATAATAAATCACAAAAATCAATCATCTGACTAGAGTACAGATGTCAACCCCACCGAATTCTTGGTCTGAGACATCCCTAAATTTACCTCCATTATATAATTATCTGAATTTTTATTATCATTTCTATCTTTATTGATATCTCTTATGACTGAGTGCAATCGTATATAATTTCTTTGACTGCCATAACTTGACTCTTTACGTAGCTAAAGCTATACGTCGATGGATGAAGATTGAAGAGCTTGATATTGATTTATAGGACAATAAACATATGTAAATACTTTGTTAAACTCGAGGATTTTGTGTACAAGTTGATGTGTATGGACATTTGTATATGATATGTATAATATAGATAAATATGTATGTCTATGTTTATGTATCTGTATGAGCTATATGTAGATGAATAGCCAATGTCTATGCATATGCATTTGTGTTTGCATCTATAGATATGAAGTGACTACAAATCATTTTTTTTATAATTCAATATTAATTCATTTCATAGGACTCTTACAATTCACTTTTCAAACTCTCAAAATCATATAATATTAGGCATTATAACATTCAATGACTATCAAAAAGTTTCAAGCTCGTGAGAGAGACCAGAAAAGAAAGAAACTGCCCATGACCAAGCCTTCTCACTGATTTTTTGTTTTTTTTTGTTTTGTTTACTTGTTTTCTTGAGAAAAAAGTTTTTCTTTGGACAAACACGAATCATACTGTCTAATGTCTTTTTTCCTGCTTACCATCCATCAGTCAACAGAAAGAAAACTAGGAATTATGTACATCCTTTTTGTACACATTACGTCTTGGGAGAAACTATATCTCAAGCATTCTTGTCCAAAGAAGGAAAAAACATCCATGTTAAAAAAGTGCAATCAAGTATTGACTGAAAATAAAAAGTTGCCGGGAAAAGGCATGACCCTAAAACTCCTCAAAATAATAAAGGAAGAGGCTGTTGGATAATGTAAAACTAGTTCAATGCTTTATCAATTATAATTATGTCAAATAAAGCTAATACAAGTTTTCCATCTCTATATAAAAATAAAATGAGAGATTTTTTTTTTCTTTTTTTCTGGAGGGAAGGGGGAGATAACCAAATGAAAACAATAATAAATAATATAAAATGAAACTTTCACTCTGAGAAGTCTACATTCACACACTCAAAATATGTATATTACAAAGTCATCATTTCACACTCAAGTTGCACATTACTTGATATTTCCATTAAAAATTGGTAGAAAAAATGGCAACAATCATACACCTCATCAACAAAGTAAAACTTCCAGTTGATAGATATCACTAGAGAATACTTGTAACTGTCACTGATATAATATGAGTTACTGTGAAAATTTGAATCTTGAAATGGCACACTGTATAGAAAATGAAATGATTTCTTCATACCACAATGATTTCCTTCTTGACAAATAACACCAAATCGTTCTATTTTCTCTCTCTTGCGACAGATGATATAAACACACCTTAGACAATCTTAGTCTTCCTCCACCACCCTATTATTCCAAGCCTTGCACTTGCGGTTCTGCTTGCGGAGGAATTTCTTCTTTCTGCCTTGTGTCCATGGAACTGCACTTAGTAATATATCATCATGACCATCAAAGTATAAGCACTGTCCAACACATTTCCACCTTATACAGCATCATATGTATATATACACATCTGCCTTGGCAGAAAGGTTTTCCAAGTTTCAAAAGAAAATAGAAAATAATAATGAACTGATAATCTTGCTCCAGTTACATCTGGCCATGTAATTTCTTAAAAGATGTTTATTTTACATAGTTACAACACTAACATGTAGTTCACAGGAAGGACTCCTTTGTCCTTGCAACCTGCAAATACACACACGCATACACTTACACCCTTCAGGACGATCACAGTTTTGAGATAGTAACTATTGGCTTATGGTTTCGTCACTTGCTTTTTAAAGTGCTTCCAATCCACTCTAGTCCCTGATAAAGGCTGAAAAGGAAAAAAAGAAGATATTAGATAAAATATTAAAAATTGAACCAGAAAAAAAAATCCACTTCACAACAAAAGATGTGCTATTTAAATGATATTGCATTCATTTTTGACCAATCTGCAAAAAGTTGGGTTTCAGTACAATCGAACTGAACTGCTTTTAACAAGGCAACACAAGAGAAAAAAATAACACCAACTCAAAGCCTTACCCTTCTCCTGTTAATGCACAACATCCTTGGATCTGCCACTTATGTTTCTTTATAGAAGTCAGGTTTAATAACCGTGAAATCTCTGCTGCGCTCATCGAACCTTTCACATCTTGCTTGTTGGCATATATAAGTACTGCCGCTCGTGATAATTCCTCATGAGCCAACATCTTGTACAGCTCTTCTCGCGTGATGCTTAGGCGTTCTCGGTCTGTTGAGTCTATCACCAAGATGACAAACTGAAAAAGTCATTATTCATGTGAATATTATACATGTTAAAGAAAAGTAAGATGCCTGTTTTACAAAAGATGGCTTACATAAAGACCTTGCATACAGACTGCTATAAAAAGAAGCTTCTTCCTCATATTAAATGATAATGAAGCAATTAAGATAAAGAATATTTACAAGAATATATAAATATAAGGAACACTCCTGAACATAAGAAATGCACCAGACTTTATATTCTTTCGTCGAGAAGTGCTAATAGCTTGCTGATAGCTGACTAAAAGAAAACTATCACACATCTTGGCTTAATCTGCTCCATAATTTGAATATTACTACGATAATCACTATCACATCTGTACTGCAAATACTAAGTGGACTGTTACACACTTTCACTTTAATTACCTCTGCCAAGGACGTAATGTTTTTGGTAATGTTTGTTAGTTTGTTTGTTTGCTGGCTAGCAGGATAACTACAAAAGTTATGAACAGATTTTTACCAGAGGTGTGTCTTAACCCAACTTAGATGTCATTAAATTTTGGTGGAATTTTAAAATTAAATGATTACATCAGTAACCCCTATTGCTCTGTCAGAGGTATGCAAGAGTACCTCTAGCAAGATAACTCAAAAAGTAAAGAACAGAATTTAACCTGAGGTATATCTGACCCTAACTTGGGTGCCATTAAACTTTGGTGGTGAGCCAGATCAAGATCTGGATCCAGGAATTTTTAAATGATTGCATTAGTCACCCCTATCACCTTGGCGGAGGTATGCGCTCTCTGATTGCTTCTAGTTTTGGTAATGTGAAGAGAATATAATCTAAAGTGTAGCTGAAAAACAATGATTAGGCCATAAAAAAACATCAAAACTTCAAAGTTTAGCCCTATCACTGAATCAAAGGAATATGACAAATATTTTCCAGCAGAACAAGCATCACCAATAACAGAAACCCAACCCTTCCAACAAGCACTCTCACCCCATGGGACAACAGATGAACAGCCCGCCTACCTCTGTATTAGTGTAATATGTGTTCCACGCCGACCGTAGAGATTCCTGTCCTCCTAGATCCCACATGATGAAGTGCAGGTTCTTCCAGACGACCTCTTCCACATTACTGCCAATGGTGGGCGAAGTATGGACGACTTCGTTCATCAGGAGCTGGTACAAGATGGTCGTTTTGCCAGCATTGTCGAGGCCAACCATTACAATTTTATGTTCTGAAAAAAAAATTATAGGATATAGATACAATACTCTACTCTTTCTGGCATATGTCATTACGTTTACATAAAATATAGTGTCTGTGTGCATCCCCATGTTTGCGCGCGAGTGTGTGTTTGTGTGAATGCGTGCGTGCGTGCGTGCGTGCGTGCGAGGCAATAATGTGTTTACAATTCCTGCTGGCACACTCGCCTGCCGGAGATGCTATGAAAGGCTTCCACGTTTATTTACCATCCTACTTAATTGGAAAGAATGCCGCGTCTGATATTCCCGAGCACATACACTGTTATTCAGACTTGTCGATACCCTTCGATACAATAATAATCTGCCCGTTACATATACTCTCTTTCGTTTTCGTGCCAGTCCATATTACTAAGCGATTTCCGATAAACACAAATCAACGCCATAACACTAAATATGAAAGCTTCTCTAGAGCACCCTGTTTACTTTCTCAATATCCAATAACTAAAAATATCTCTTGATACAAAATCCCAAATCCATGTCGCTGTGATAATTCAATAAATATAAATCGTTTAGGCAATCAAGAGTACATTCATGCTTTTAGGGGGAGGTGAAGGGCAAGGGGAAGAGTGCACGACCTTGCACTCAGGTTATATATATATAAAAAGAGATAAGGCCACTTGCCATAGCGCCCAATGTTTCCGCTCTCGAAAGTAGGACAATCGTTTCGTACATCCGAAATAAAAATGCACACTATCATGCTACGCTTTTCGCTCTCCTTTCGTCATCTCCGAACAGTTTCAATTATTGTGTTTAATTTATCGAGAACAACATGATGAGAAACCATCAACTATTGCCAGGGCTACGAGACGCGCCGGCGAGGCCCGTCCGCGAGCATCGCAGCAACGGACGCAGATGAATCAGCGCCGTGGGTTCTCGGGACCTCCCGTGACGTGGATGTGACGTAACACCCGCTTCTTACGCACATGTGACGTCAACCGAAGCGAGGGGGAAATCTCTCTGCTTCGTTTACATTTATGCTTTTCCTCTTAGCAAATATTCCAGAACCACACAGAAATTATGCATTTTTTTTCTACAAACTCATCGTGCACAGCGTTTAACTTAAAACAAACTACACAGTATACAATTAAGACAACATTGCGAGCGAGAGCGCAGACGAGCTGGCGCGATTCGTCGAAAAAGAAACAAACCAAGTGAACGTCATCACACGAACACTTGCTCTACGAATCGACACCGACTTCCAACGACGAGAACTTGAGATAGAAAACAATAAAACCTTCTCCTGGGAATTTACAAGACATTAATTACTACTAATAAAAATTATATATATATATATATATATATATATATATAATATATATATATATATATATATATATATATGACTCTTAACACACAAATAAACTTTGTCGCACTTTCCAACGGGTGTTTATAAGCAGCTTGGATACCGTGATACGACACTCTTATACCCTTATCAATAGCAGTCAGCGTGGGGCCGAGTTACGTAAGAACTCTTTAAACAAGGTGGAGGGTGTGGACTGGTAGTGGGAGGGGAGGGGAGAGGGAGGAGGGAGAGGAGGGAGGGAGGGGAGGGGAGGGGAGGGGAGGGAGGGGGGAGGGGAGCGGAGCGAGGGAGGAGGGGGAGGGGGGTAAGGTGGTTAGAGAAAACTAAAACGTGAATGAGAAGGGGGGGGGGGGGGGAGGGAGGGGAGGGGGAGGGAATGGAAATGGGTTGAGGAAGATAAGATAGGAGGAGACATGGAGAGAGGTAGGAGAATAGGAGGAGAGGTAGGAGTAGGAGGAGGAGAGGTAGGAGTAAGGAGGAGGAGAGGTAGAGTAGGGAGAGACAAGAAGAAGTAGAGAATAGGAGGAGGCGAGGAGGAGAGGTAGTAGGGAGAGACAAGGAGAAGTAGGAGAATAGGAGGAGGCGAGGAGGAGAGGTAGAGCGCAAAAGGAGGCGAAGAGAGGTACGAGAGCAGGAGGACGGGAGGGGAAAAGGAGGGAGGGATGGTGGGGGGGGGGCCTGAAGTGCCCAAGGTCAACATCTGCAACACAGCAGCTCCCCGCTACATATGCAGCGCGCATCCTCCGAAACAAGGCGACAACCAGACGCCGGGAACAACGCGAGCACGAGGGAGGGACGACACCTGGGGGGGGGGGGAGGTGAGAGAGGGAGGGAGGGAGGGAGGGAGGGAGGGAGGGAAGGGAAGGGAGAGGGAGAGAGGGAGGAGGAGGAGAGGGAGAGGGGGAGAGGGAGAAGGGAGAGAGGGGGAGAGGGAGAAGAGGAGAGAGAGAGAAGAGAGAGAGAGAGAGAGAGAGAGAGAGAGAGAGAGAGAGAGAGAGAGAGAGAGAGAGAGAGAGAGAGAAGAGAGAGAGCGAAACATCTGTCGTCCATTTAAGCACCCCTCCCCCCCTCCCCCCCCCCCAATTCGACGAAGCGCCCCGTTATCCTCGGAAATTATCACAGCCACTTTTTTTTTTCTCTCTCTCTCTCTCCTCTTTCTTTTCAGTCTTTCTTTCATTCTCTCCTTCTCTAATCCTCTCTCATTCTTTCTTCCTCTCTTCTCTTCCTCCATTCTTCCCTCTTTCCTTCATCTGGAAATGAACAAAAAAAAAAAACTCTACAACAAAAGCACTGCAATTCATTTTCTTTATTTCTTTTTCTCCTTCTTCCTTTCTAGCTACAAGGGAACGCGAAAAACAACACAAGCACTTCAACAATCTCTCCTTTCTTTTCTTTCTTTCTTCACAACTTCACAACCCAAGAATCACAACATTTTCTGTCTCTCTTCTCTCTTTCTTTTCTTGCTTTTCTTGAGGGAGCAAGAAAAGAAAAGAAAGAAAACAAAAACTCCCGCGATTAAAAGCTTCATAAAACTTCACAACCCAAGAATCACATTTTCTACGTTTCTCTCCTCCTTTCCTTCCTTTTCTTTAAATTGGAAGGGAGCAAGAAAAGAAAGACAGAAAGAAAGAAAACTCCCAGCGATTAAAAAGCTTCATAAAACTTCACAACCCAAGAATCACATTTTCTATCTTTCTCTCCTCCTTTCCTTTTTTCTTTAAACTGGAAGGGAGCAAGAAAAGAAAGAAAGAAAACAAAAACTCACAGCGATTAAAAAGCTTCATAAAACTTCACAACCCAAGAATCACAATTTCGGTCTTTCTCTCCTCCTCTCCTTCGCAACAGTTTCTATCTTTCTCTCCTCCTCTCCTTCACAACATTTTCCAATCTTTCTCTCTCTCCTCTCCTTCACAACATTTTCCATCTTTCTCTCCTCCTCTCCTTCGCAACATTTTCTATCTTTCTCTCCTCCTCTCCTTTCCGCAACTCTTCAGAACCAAGAATCACATTTCTATCTTTCTCTCCTCCTTTCCTTTTTTTTAAACTGAAGGGAGCAAGAAAGAAAGAAAAAAAAACTCCAGCGATTAAAAAGCTTCATAAAACTTCACTTTTTCGTCTTTCTCTCCTCCTCTCTTCACAACATTTTCTTTCTCTCGGGGCTGCAAGGGAGCAGGAAACCCGCCTCCCTTCCGATTAAAAACTCGTTAACGCAAGCACTGCATCGTCATCTCTCCTTCTCTCCTCCTTTCCTCCTTCCCTTCTCTTCCTCCCTTCTTTCGGCTAAGGGAAAAAAAAACTCTTTCCGTTTAAAAGCTCCATAACGCAAGCATTACATCGAATTGGAATGGGAATCGGAATCGGAATTGGGCGAGGGCGAAATGCTTTAGTTACACGAGCTCTCTCTTTCTCTTTCTCCTTCTCTTTCTCTCTCTCTCTTTCTATATATATATTATCTCTATATATATATATATATATATATATATATATACTATATATATATCCCTCCCCCTCCCCTCTCTCCTCTCCTCTCCTC
>NW_020871765.1:486744-498115 GCF_003789085.1 Penaeus vannamei
AAGCGCCCCGACCGGATTACAGCTGGCGATGGGTCCTGATCACCCCCCCCCTCCACTCCAACGCAACCGGGGCTCCCTGCTCCTTAAATATCAACGCAAACCCCGGTGTCCTTTGTTTACCTCGCCTTATGATACCCATGGTTAGGGGTCACGTTTTTTTTTTTTTTTTTTTTTTAGGGGGGTGGGGTGGGGGTTGAAGGCCAGGAGGTTCTTTGTTTCTAATGGTTCTTCTAGACTTTGTTCCAGTTTTTTTTCTCTCTCTCTCTTTCTCCTTAATCTCTATCTTTCTCTGTTAACTCCCTTTCTCTTCTCCTCTTTGTCTCACTCCCATATCTCTGTTCAATTTCCATCCACTCCCTCCAGCTCTCCCTCACTCTCTCCCCACTGTCCTTCTCACCCTCCCGTCGTCACCTCTCTCCTATTTCTACATCTCCCTATCCCTTCCCTCTCTCTCTCCCTATTCCTAATTCTCCTATCCCTTCCCCCCTCTCTCCCTATTTTCTTATTTCCTATCCCTTCCACTCTCTCCCTATTTCTATATCTCCATATACCTTCCCCCCACTCTCTCCCTATTTTTTTCATCCTCTCCCTCTCCACCTTCCATCCCCTAACCTGCTCAGCATACTAACCTTCCTTTATCTTTTCCAGCATAACCCTTTATCACACCCCCCTTCCGCTCCCCTCCTCCGTCTCCCCTCCTCCCCCCCCACCCCGCCGCACCTGGAAGGCACACCTGTCCCTCAACCTTCAACCCCCCTTCGCCCTCTCCCTTACAACAGGTCCACCCCTTCATTCCTGCAGCAGCATCTCGTTACATCTGGTCTGTCTGTCTGTCTGTCTGTCTCTCATTTCCCTCCTCTTGTCTCTCTTCTCCCTCCCTTCGTCGCCATCTCGTAATTTGTCCACTTCCTTCGTGTCTCTTGTCCCATCACCGTTATCGTCTTTCTCTCATTCTGCCATCTTCATCACGCCGTCATCTATCATCATTATCTATCATCAATATCTCTGGTTCTTTGTCATTTATTATCTCCATCCACGACCTCCACCTTCACCTGTGAAAGTCGCCATCACCCCCGGCTATCATCACCACAAGTCATCACATCTCACCAGTACCTATCGTGTGCCATTCATCACCGTTACCAACACCATCACCACCATGACCATCATCAGAATACCTATCCCAACCACCTCACCACCCCCCCCTCGTCACCACTCACCACCACTCCCCCCTCAACCACCCTCCACCCTCGACTACCACTCCCTACCCTACACTCCCCTACCAACTCCCCTCCTCCCGTATCCAATCCTCCCTCCCCCCCATCACCTCCTCCCCCCCCATACTCCCTCGAACCCCAAACCACCATCCTCGAATTACCAGGAAGTACGGCACGCGCGCCGGGGGCCGCCACCGTGCCCGTCTTGCGTTACCTGCCCCTCTCAGGCGTCCCTCCCCGCCGCCCTCGTCGTCGGAGGGAGTGAGTCGCCCTCGTCGTCGGAGTCACTCGTCGGTTCAGCTTCATCCAACTCGCGCACTCGCTCGCATATTCGTTCGATTAATTTACTCCATTTTTTTTTTTCACCTCAATCAAGAAAGAAAAGAAGGGCAAAGGACAGAAAAGGGAAAGAAAAGAAAAAGAAAAAAAAAAAAATGGAAAAAAAAAGAAAAAAGAAAAAAATGAAAAAAAGAAAAAAGAAAAAAAACAAAAAAGAAACGATATAAAAAAAGAAAAAGAAAAGAAAAAATACAGAAAACACAAAGAAAACAAAACAGAAATCCCCCCCCCCCCCGATCTCCTCCACCCGGCATCGGCGATCGAGCCTATGGCAAAATCCCATTAATCTCTCCGTTCTTCCTCTCCTTCCTTCCCGATGCTACGGCTGGGGGATTACGCCTTGTGGTAGGAGGATCGCGCCGGGGATTAGGCGTCGCGACCTGCTTTCTCCCCCCCCCCCCGCGAAGGAAAATGGAGGAATTGAAAAGGAAAATAAAGGAAATGGAGGGAAGTAAATAAGGGAAAGGAAAGTAAAAAAACGAAAGGAAAATGGAGGGAAGGAAATGGATATAAAAGAAAGGAAACTGGAGGGAAAGAAAATGAAGGAATTGAAAATAAAAGAAGGAAATGAGGGAAAAAAATGATAAATGAAAATAAGAAAGGAAACTGGAGGAAAGAAAATGAAAAGAAAAGAAAAGAAAAGAAAATGGAAAAGAAACTGAAGGAAAGTAAAATAAAAAAAAATGAAGGAAATGAAAATCAAAGGAAACACACACACACTAACACACACAAATCCAACCAAACAGCCCACACGCAAGCACTCTTCACTCCCCTCTTCCCCCCCTCACTCTCCCTTCCCCTCCTCTTTAACCCCCCCCCCCACACACACACACTCACGCACCGATAAGAGCCAAGAGTCATTAATAATCTCGATACGGCCGGTGTGACCCCCTCCCTCCCCTTCCCCGTGAAAGGGAGGGAGGAATCCATCTGGCGTCCCCCCCTGTCCCCCCGCCTGTCCCCCTGGAGTCCTGCCCCGGGGGTCGCCATTACAGGCACTCCCTCCCAGATGCCCCGGCGCTTTCACTCTCCCTTCATGCCCTTTGCCCTCCCTTCATTCATGCCTTTGCCCATTGCCCTTCTTCATGCTCTTTGCCCCATGCCCTCTCATTCATGCTCTTTGCCCCAAAACCCATCACGTTTAATACAAAACCAACAAACCGAGACGTACCAAAAAAGACAAAACAAAACAAAAACAAACAAATAAACAAACTTACCAACCCATCCCCCACCCGCAATCAAGCGCCTTCCTAAACAAAGACAGCCACAAAAAGCTCTTAATTTCACCCCCACCCCTACCCTTCCCGAGCCTCGAACCTCTCTCGCTTTCCGCCTACGAAACGCAGACCATTTGCCTGAGCCTGAGCCTGAGCCTGAGCCTGAGCCTGAGCCTGAGCCTGAGCCTGAGCCTGAGCCTGAGCCTGAGCATCGAGCCTGAGCCTGAGCCTGAGCCTGAGCCTGAGCCTGAGCCTGTAGCCTGAGCCTGAGCCTGGTGGGCCTCCTTCTGAATCATTGCCGCATCTTATCACATTCTGGGAGTGTTTATTTTGAATGAATTATATGGCAGGAGAGGAGAGGAGAGGAGGGGAGGGAGGGGAGGGGAGAGGTGGGGAGAGGAGGGAGGGGAGAGGTGGGGAGAGGAGAGGAGAGGGGAGGGAGAGGTGGGGAGAGGAGAGGAGAGGGGAGGGGAGGAGAGAGAGGTAAGGAGAGGAGGGGTAGGAGGGTATAGGAGAGGTGAGGAACGGAGGGCAGTGGGGAGGAGAGGAGAGGAGAGGAGGGAGATGGAGAGGGAGAGATGGGAGAGATGAGAGCCTGGGAAAGGAGATATGGAAGAGCGATGGGAAGAGGTAGAAGGAGTGACAGTGTCTGAATGAGAAAGAGAGGGAGTATACAAGGAAAAAGAGAGAAACTAGATCAAGGCAAGAACAGAAAGAGATAAACAAAACTCAAAAAATCCTTATAAACAAAACAAACAAAAACATTCATTACAAACAAAAGCCCCAAGAGAAGAGAGCGAGAATAATAATAATAATAAGAAGAGAGACACAAATATCCATACAAACAAAAGACCCCAAAAGATAAAGCTATATGAAAAAAAAGAAAAAGAAAAAAAGAGAGAGAGAGACACAAATATTCACACAAACAAAAAACCCAAGAAGAGAGAGCTCAAAGAATATAATAAAAAAAATAAAAAATAAATGGAGACCCCAAACAATAAAAAACCAGACCTTACCAACAACCTCTTTCACCCTCACACCTTCCAGGAACCCCACTTTGCGCACTCAAGCAGAAGACTTCACCTTGAAACTACCCAGAGCTCGTCACACGCCCAGATACTTACACAACGAGCGGGGGGGGGGGGGGGAGGGAGAGGAGAGAGAGAGGGACGAGAGAGAGAGAGAGAGAGAGAGAGAGAGAGAGAGAGAGGAGAGGACGAGAGAGAGAGAGAGAGAGAGAGAGGAAGGAAGGGAAGGGAAAGGGAAAGGGAGGGAAAGGGAAGAGGGAAGAGAGAGAGAGAGAGAAGAGAGAGAGAGAGAGAGAGAGAGAGAGAGAGAGAGAGAGAGAGAGAGAGAGAGAGAGAGAGAGAGAGAGAGGAGAGAGAGTGAAGAGAGAAGAGAGAGAATGGAAGAAAGGGAAGGGAAAGTAAAGAAGAGAGAGAGAGAGAGAGAGAAGGGAAGAGAGAGAGAGAGAGAGAGGAGAGAGAGAGAGAGAGAGAGAGAGAGAGAGAGAGAGACTGGTGATGGTGAGGGTAATGATGATGAAGGAACGGCGATGAGTGATGATGCTGATGCGATGGTGATCTGCTGTGAGGCTCTACCGCGTGCCTTCGCTTTGTTAGGGCTGGGATTTACATTTGCCAATATCGGCAGTCATCATCATCATCATCATCACTATCATTATCATCATCATCACCATCATTATTATCATCAACATCACATCATTATCATATCATCATCATCACCATCATTATCATCATCATTATCATTATCATTATTATCCTCATCATCACCATCGAAGACTAAGGCTGGGAAACAAATGGAACAAAAGACTTTAAAGAGACTGTGGAAAGAAAACGAGAGAGAGAGAGAGAGAGAGAGAGAGAGAGAGAGAGAGAGAGAGAGAGAGAGAGAGAGAGAGAGAGAGAGAGAGAGAGAGAGAGAGAGAGAGAGAGAGAGAGAGAGAGAGAGACAGACAGACAGACAGACAAAGACAGAGAGGAGAGAGAAAAAGAGAATGTAGCCACGACAGAGAACGAGAAAGAGAACGAACATGATGACCGCAGAGCCTAGAGCACAGGCGTGGCATTCCATCCATTTAACAAAGGATGTGACGGTGTTCGCTGTGCAAGCCGTGTTGACGAGGCACCATGCACTCACCTCGCAACAGACTGACTTGACGAGGAAACAAACAAACAAACAAACAAAGCCCTCAGCTGTCCACCCGTACAACACGCTCAGAAAAAACAACAACGGAAGCGGAACAGAATAATGGAACGGCAATACAAACAGAACGGCATTATGGGAGTAGGACCAACTTCGTTATCTTGATGTAATATTTTCTTGACGGTCCCTTGCTGGGACACAAATGCACACGAAAGATGCTTTTGGCGGAGGAAAAGGTCGATATTCTACCAAAACCAGAAAAAAAGAGTGAAAAATAATCTACATTCGCCTGTGCTTACGTAGTGAGTTCCGTACAAAAAAAAAAAAAAAAAAAAAAAAAAAAAAAAAAAAAAAAAAAAAAAAAATAATAATAATAATAATAAAAATAAAATAAAAATAAATAACTTGAAAAATAAACAAAAAATAATTCTGAAAAGAAAACTTACACTGACGACATCACGAGAGATGGCAGTGAATATGTAGAACTAGAAATCAAAAATACAAAAAAAAAAAAAAAAAATAAGTAAAAATTTTGAAAACGAAAAAGAAAAAAATACGTACACATTTCTTCCTTAATTAGGCAAGATGCATATTAAATGATCACACTACATAAAAAAAAACACGCTAAAAAACAGCGTAACAAATTAAGACATAAAAAGGAGGAGGGGGAGGAGGAGGAGGAGGAGGATAAAAAAAAAAAAAAAAATGAAAAAGTAAAAAATAATATAATAACAACAAAATAAAAATAAAGAAAAAAAGGAGAAAAAACAAAGAAAAAAAAAAATTCCATACGCAGCACCGACCTATCAACAACAACACTGACGAGGGGGAGGAGGGGAGGAGGAGGAGGGAGGGGAGGGGGAGGGGGGGGAGGGGAGAGGGGGGAGGGGAGGAGGAGGGAGGGGAGGGAGGAGGAGGGGAGGCTTCGCTGTTCATTACCCAGCTGTGTTCCTGACCCGAGCTGTCGCAGGTTTAAAACAAATGACACGCGCCCGTACCGGAAAACAGATGAAACATTTGTTGCTTTGCCCATTATTCAAACTTCGCAAAATCTTGCGCAAAATTATTTCAACTTGGCTTCGCAAAATTATTCAACTTGGCTTCGCAAAATTATTCAACTTGGCTTTGCGAATCGATCCCGCCCTTTGCGAGTGATTCACCGGCCTCTGCCAAATGAATCGCCTGGCTTTTTGAATGTTGCTAATTTCCTCCATTTTCCGTATCCATTACCCACCTGTCTCTGAACACGATTCACACCTTAATTTGCGAATCATTCACCTGGCTTTTGCAAATCATTCACCAGGCCTTCCCAACGATTCGACTTCCTTCGCGAATCATTCACCATGTTTTGCAAATGACTCATCACACTATGCAACCATCCACTAGGCTTTGCAAAATATTCACCGGGCTTTGCAATCCCCTAATCATCCATCATGTTATATATAAGCCCTGTGTCCCCTCTGACCATCGTATTTGCGCAAGCGTCGAGTAAAAGAAGAGTAAGTGGGGTGAGTGGGAGGGGGAGGAGAGGGGAAAAGAACAAGAGTAGGGTAAGCGGGAACAAACAGGAGGGGAGAGGGAAAGAGAGAGGAGAGGTTAGAGAGAGAGAGAGAAGATGGGAGAGAGAGAAAGAGGGGAAGAGAGAGAGAGAGAGAGAGAGGAGAGAGAAGAGAGAGAGAGAAGAGAAGAGAGAGAGGAGAGAAGAGGAGAGAGGAGAGAGAGAGAGAGAGAGAGAGAGAGAGAGAGAGAGAGAGAGAGAGAGAGAGAGAGAGAGGAGAGAGAGAGACGAGAGAGAGAGAGAGAGAGAGAGAGAGAGAGAGAGAGAGAGAGAGAGAGAGAGAGAGAGAGAGAGAGAGAGAGAGAGAGAGAGAGAGAGAGAGGAGAGAGGGAGAGAGAGGAGAGAGAGAGAGAGAGAGAGAGAGAGAGAGAGAGAGAGAGAGAGAGAGAGAGAGAGAGAGAGAGAGAGAGAGAGAGAGAGAGAGAGAGAGAGAGAGAGAGAAAGAGAAAGACAGAGAGCGAGAGGAGAGGAAAAAGAGACAGGGAGGAGGAGCAGGAAGAGGAAGAATCATGATCGTGCGTGTGTCTAAATACCAGTCACCTTACGTCAACACCTGACACCCACTCTCCCTCTCATTCAAACAAAGTAAACACATCTGACACTAATTCATCGATCCAAAAGCTGATCACAGAAGCCTACAAAAAAAAAGTCTAAAGATGCATTTTCCTGGACGTAATAACAACTTTCCCATCACACGCAATCGACAAAACAAAACGAGAGAAAAAGGGGTAGGCTCAAAAATATGATAAAAGGAGATATGAGACAAGTGGGCAGACAGCAACACAGGCAACAGCAGCGGTACAAACACTGATACCAGGAATAGACACATCAATAATAACAGAAGCATCAGCAACAACAAGGGATGTACCAAAGAAAAACAGCAACTGAAACACCTATAACAGAAACAGAAGCACCACCAACAGCAGCAACAGAAGGACCAACAACGACAGTAACAAAAACAAAAGCAACCACGACAGCAGCATCAACAACAACAGAAGGACCAACAAAAACAACACCAGAAGCACAACCAACAGCAGCAACAGAAGGACCAACAACAACAGTAAAAAAACAGCAATATAAGCATCAACAACAGCAACAGAAGGACCAACAGCAACAATAACAGAAGCACCACCAACAGCAGCAACAGAAGGACCAACAACAACAACAGAAACAAAAACAGCAAAAACAACATCAACAGAAGCATCAACAACAACCAAGGCAACAGCAACAGCAGCAGCAACGGACAACCCACATCGCCTACAATATAAACGTAATCTCTGGAGAAGTCCTCATAAAGTATGACACGAGCCCCCTTAAGGTCGGCAGCTTATAGCCACGGACACGTACACATACATACATACATACACACACACACGATTGCCAGGCCACCTGCACTCGGACAGGTGTACCTTCTGTCTTCGCAAAAACGGGTAGAGATTTAAGTACAGGTTGATACTGTGATGAACGAATGATGGATTGAAATATGATGATCCTGAGGAGATACGTAATGATGATGAATTATGATGATGAATGGAGATGAGATGGTGATTATGACTGAGAAGATAATAATGATGATGATTGAGATGATGATTGAGTAGATAATAATGATGATGATTGAGATGATGAATGATGATAGATGATGACTGAGAAGATAATAATGAATGATGATTGAGATAATTGATTTGAGATGATGATGATGATGACTGAGATAGATGGGATATAAGATGTTTGATTGAGATAATGATTGAAATGATGATGACGATAATGATGATTGATATATGATAGAGATAATGATGTATGACTGAGATGGATGATGATGATGATAGATAATAATGAATGATGATTGAGAAGAATCATTGAAATGATGATCGATGACGATGACGAGGACGAAACGCAAATCCGAAGCCAAGCAAAGAGGAACGGGCGCGGTGAAAGCCAACACGCCAGGCACAAAACCCCTAAGAGGAAGAAGCGAGGAAAGTGGGGTGGGTGGGGGTGGGGATGGGGGAGGGGGAAAGGAATATCCCCCTAACCCCACACCTCCACCCACCAAGGAAGCCCCTCCTGCGCTGACGTCACCATCCCTACAGATCTCGTGGCCTCCATATAATGCATAGATGACATCATGTGGAAGGAGGAAAGGAGAAAAAAAGAAAGAAAAAGAGAAAAAAGAACGCATCTTACATCGATCTCAAATGATAATAATAAAATAAAGAATAAGGGAGGGGGACGGAGGGAGTAAGGAGGTGAGGGAGGGAGGGAGGATAGACGATAGGGGAGGTGAGGAGGGAGGGACGGACGGAGGGGAGGAGGTAAGAGAGAGAGGAAGCGGAGGAAAGAGGGGAGGAGAGTACAGGAGAGGAGAGGAGAGAGAGGGAAGTAAAGAGAGAGGAGAGGAGAGGAGAGAGGGAGGGAGGGTAAGAGAGGAAGCGAGAGGAACGGAGAGGAAGGGAGGAAGGGAGGGAGAAGGAGCGTAAGGCAGAGAAAGGGGGAGGTAAGGAGGTGAGGAGGAAAGAATGGAGGAGGTGTAATAATTGTGGAAGGTTATCCCACAGCTGGCACCAGAATTGTAACGTAGATGGGAGGTGAATTCTCCAACAATTACTCCTCGAATGTGGTAGGTGGCTTGAGGCGTATTATGTAAAAGTAAATAACTGTGGGTACTGGTGACCCGGCGAGGTCCTTGAAGTGTCTGGGGTTGAAGTGTGCGTTCAACAAACTCTGTGGAGCTGCACAGAGGAGGCAAGCAGGGACGCCCAGGAGGAGTGCCAGGCGAGCGTCTGCCTCGATGCACAGATAATGAGAGTATGAACAAAGTGCAGTTTAAAAACAATTCACAATGGACAACACGAACAGAATACGAAGACAATAAACTTAGAGCACACTTCGTTCAAACAGAACCCCGTTTCGTGCAGTAGGAAAAGGTAGGTTTACATTCTAAGAGCATTGTGGTTAGGGGACGGAGTGGACTGACCATGTCAATGAAAGAGCAGAAGAGCATATTTGAAATATCATAATAAAAAGCGGTTTACATTAATGCTAATCTAGAATACATTTATCTAAGAACATTTGAGTATTATAACATAACATTTATGACCATAAACAGACAACAAAAATAATAACAATGTAAAATGCATTGCGAAGCAATAACGGTTGGATTAGAGAGAGAAGATAAAGGAGAGAGAAGATAGAGAGAGAGAGAGAGAGAGGAGAGAGAGAGAGAGAGAGAGAGAGAGACGAGAGACTGAGAGAAGCAGAGAGAAGAGAGAAGAGAGAAGAGAGAAGAGAGAAGAAGAGAAGAGAGAAGAGAGAAGCAGAGAGAGAGAAGGAGAGAAGAAGAAAAAGAAGAGGAAAAGGAGAGAGGAGAGAGACAGAGTAGAGAAGAGAGAAGAGGAGAGAGAGAGAGAGAAGAGAGAGAGAGAGAGAGAGAGAGAGAGAGAGAGAGAGAGAGAGAGAGAAGAGAAAAAGAGAAAAGAAAAGGAGAGAGAGGAGAGAGAGAGAGAGAGAGAGAGAGAGAGAAGAGAGAGAGAGAGAAGAGAGAGAGAGAGAGAGAAAGAGAAGAGAGCGAGAGAGCGAGGAGAGAGAGAGAGAGAGAGAGAGAGAGAGAGAGAGAGAGAGGAGAGAGAGAGAAGAGAGAGAGAAAGAAAAATAAATGAAAGAAAGAAGAGAGCGAGCGCGCAAAATGATCGGAATTACAGGACCGGACTCACAATGGGTTGCCTTAGAACAGCAACAACCATCCGACCGCCGACAACGACAACGACACAACGACGAAGACGATGACGACGACGACCGCACCGAACCCAAACCCGTTAATAGCTACCGAGGACAGACAATACACAGACGGTGCGGGGGGAGGGAGGGGTATTCTCTGAAAAAGCATCCGACGACGGATGACAACAGCGGCGCGGCTAATTAGCATATCTGACGAACCTGGGAACAATTTCTTGCTTTTCTTTCCTCTTCTTCCCGTTTCTCTTGCTTTTCTTCTTCTTCTCTCTTTCTCTTGCTTTCTTTCTTCTTCCCCTTCCTCCTTCTCATCCCTTCTTTTTATCTTCCTTCCTTTTTCTTCCTGCAATTCTCTTCTCCTGTAAATTCTTCTTTCTTCTTATTTCCTTCCTCTGTCTTCTTCACCTTCACCTTCGTCTCTTTTCACCCTCCTCCTCTCCTCCTTTCCCTTCTTTTACTCCTCTTCATTCTCTAATCTTCTTTGTTTCTCTCTCTCTCACTCCTCTCTCTCTCGTCTCCTCCGACCTGACATACCTATGTCGGATCCGAAACAAACTCTCTCTTCTCGATCTCTCTATTCTCTCTCTCTCTCTCTTCCTCTCGATCTCTCTCTCTTCTCTCTCTTCTCGTCTTCCTCTTCTCTCTCACCTTCTCAATCATGTACCCTCTCTCTCTCTCTCTTCCTGCCTCTCTCCTCTCTCTTCCTCTCTCAAATCTCCGTCTGCTTAATCCTCTCTCTCTCTCCATCTTCCTCCTTCTCTCCTCGTCTTCCTCTGTCTCTCTCTCTTACTCTCCATCGATCCTTCTCTTCCTCTCTCTACCATCGTCTACTCTCTTATATCTCTCTTCCTCTCTCAGTCTCTCTTCTTACTTTCTCTCTTCTTCCTACCTTCTCTCTCCATTCCTCTTTTCTCTCTCTGTCCGTCTCTCTCTCTCTCTTGATGTAGTCAAACTTATATACAGAATAATAACAAATATATAGTACTTAAAGATACACAAAAGTAAATATAGTACGAAAGATCGATTGAAAAAGATTTATCCTCTACTGCTCTCTCATCTTCCCTCTCTCCTCTCTTCCTCTCTCTGCTCTGCTCTCGTTCCTCTCTCTCTCTCCTCTCCTCTCTCTCTCTCTACTCTCTCTTTCATCT
>NW_020871765.1:500715-515715 GCF_003789085.1 Penaeus vannamei
ACATATATGTATATATAATATATATATTTATATATATATATATATATATATATATATATATATATATAGTATATATATGTACGATATAACCACTAGAGAAAATCGTGTTCTGAATGCAACCCATCCCATTGCAAATTTATAAACAAAACTGAAATAACAAACGTATAGCGCAATAATCAGTATATATTAGTCCGTATAATCAAGATTTATCGTATATGATAAATATTATTACTATTAATGATGAAACTATAAACATACCAAATACAAAGGGGAGGTACACTGGAGAACAGCCATGTGACTGATATCAGAAAGTAATATCAGTCACCTCAACACATTTTATTCACCAGCAATTGCCATACATTGTTTACGTAACACAGACTGCTTACGAGCAATGTTGCATTGTGAACATTAATTATTTCAGCAACAAAAAGAAAAAAAATCTAGGCCTATTTAACACTGGGCAGTGCCTTAACGGTCCTGCAGCGATATGGTTAGTGGTCCGTCAAAGGCGCCGTATCTCGGACTTAGTTTCGTATGCACAAATATTTTTTAAGGCGCCTTAAATCCCGCGGCGCTGCAAATCACTTAAGGCGTCGGACCTTCAATGGCCAATCACAGCTGCTGTTTCAGGCGACTCTTAAGGAATTCTGACCAATCACAAGCCGTAAATGCTTATCAGCTGATTCTGTAAACAAACCGTCTCCACTCAATGAAACCCTGAAGAGTGATTGATCTTTTTCTCGCTTTCTTGACAAAGGTGCTTCTACAAAAACGTAATATGCTACTAGTTTGATCAGGTCACCCTTTTAGCGAATTGTTCTTTTGCACATTTCGGCTTTCCTGACACCAAAAGTGTTTATTTGCAGCCCGTTTATGTTGTTACATTATAGCACACCACTTACTAGTCGCTTTGAACGCTAGCCAATATTGAGTTGTAATTGATGAAATTATGGCAGGTTGACCTTAATGTGATGCTACCAACACATCTACATCTATGTAAAAATATAGTCTGTATAAAAGCTAATGTTCATGTAGCAGGCCAGGCAGATGAGAGGCCTCTTCAACCTAATATACACATACTTATGTTTATATTAGGTGTGGGCATGTCTATACAACCATATTTATCACGGACGTGTGATGGGGATCTGGTACAGTTGTGGGTGTAAGTGAACGGAATCAAATATCTAATTCCATCGGATTAAAATCACAATGCAGTTTTCAGGTGGGGGTGCAAGTGTGGAAATTTGTGTGTGAGTTTGTATGTCAACAATTTTCTTCCGTATCTACTGCGTCCGCGTTTGTTTCTCGGAAACGACGCATCTACAGCAGACGAGCAGTGTGAGAGGCGCCGTCGGAGAGTCTGGTCGCGCGTGTTCTTAGACAAATACAAGTCGTTAGCAGTTAGATAAGGGAAGAACATATCGAATGCAAACGGCCAGTGCATGTTTGCATTTGCTGCCTCCTCGAGAAGCGCTTGTGTGCAGAGGGAAGCGAGGAGCAACGATGACTTGGACGACTGTGGTGATGACGCTCGCGCTGCCGATGGTGATCGAGGTGATTTTTTTTCTTTCTTTCTTTCTTTTCAAGCTCGTATCTCATAATTCATAATCAATAAATTAATTAATCATTAATGAAAAGAAGTTGGAATTATGACTTTCCTTCTTTTCGCAAAGGCTGCGAGGTGACGACGCTTGGAACCCTTCTCGAAGAACCTCTGCAGAAGAACGGAGATTCGTGGACAGTCAGCGTGGGCGTGAAACCGAACCACGAACATGACTGGCAGCTGAACCTCCTCCTGACAGTCAAGGAAGACGCCCGAACGACGTTTGTCATGAACGTGATACTAAATCACGAGTCGGATTTTCGGGTAATACGACTCCACGGCCATATTGGTCGAGAGGAAATCACTGGCGATGACTTACCTTCCATGCCGAGGGACCTGTCCTTCAGAATCTATGTCACAGTCAGTCGATACGAGTTAGAACTTGAATTAGATAATGTGAAGAAAGCCGCACCGCATGGACTCAAGAATCTCCATGAAATGAGAACTTCGACTCTTGCATTACGGAACACTGATGCTGCTGAGAGCTTCAGTGTGTCACACGGCTGCGTCGAGGTCAATACCCGTAAGTAGTTTCATGATATTTTGACGGTGAAAACACATGCATATACATGTATATATATATATATATATATATTATATATATAATATATATAATATTATATATATGTGTGTGTGTGTGTGTGTGTGTGTGTGTGTGTGTGTGTATATATATATATATATATATATATTTATATATACATATATATATATATATGCATATGTATATACATATATGTATATGCATATATATATATATATATATATATATATATATATATATATACTGATATATATACATATATTCACGTATATATGACTGCGCGTTCGTGTGTGTTTATGTGCAATGTATATGATATACATATATATGCATACATATATACATACAATTGTTTATATATACACACATGTGTGTGTGTGTGCATCTGTGTTGCGTGTATACATATAAGGAGACATTGTTATATATATATATATATATATTAATATATATAATATATATACTATATATATCTGTGTGTGGTTTCTTATTGAGCTACATTGTAACATATATCATGTTTTATGCTGTTGTATGTATTGATATTTGAATTAAAGAATGATAATTATGCGATCATTTCAGGCAAAACAGACAAGGTATTGGAGTATCCGGTTCAGCCAAGATTTACAGGTATATCTTCATACATTAGTTTCTCTCCCTATCTCTCTCCTCTGTTCTCTCTCACCCCCCCCCCTCCCTCTCTCTTTTCTCTCTCCCTCTCTGATCTTCTCTCACTCCCTCTTTCTCTCTTTTATTTGATGATATCTGAGAAAAATGCGAACGACCATAGATGCATATACGTACAGTGTATAACAAAATAACAAGTACGCAAGGTAATATATGAAAATATAATTTTCTAGCTACGTTTATATATGTGTATATACATATGTATATATACAACAATATCTACATATATGTTGTATATATTGTGCTGTACTCAATATAGATATCTTACGTTGCATGTGATCATTTCAGGCACAGCCACTACACTGAAATCTACTATTTCGACAGTAACTCACGTGACTGATCGATCTCGTAAATAGCGCCTATTTTCATTCAATACATTTCTTGCAACACAGAAAACAGGACTCCAGTCATAGCAGCGGCTTCGTGCGGCGCTGCGGCCCTCGTGATGGCAGCGACCTGGCTGATCTACTGCGCTTCGAGGCGACTGCGCGGACGCCCTCCTGTCAACGCGGCCTCTCGCTCTGACCAGCACGGACCACGCCCCGTCCACGCCCAGGGGGACGTCAGCCTCCACGCTTCACCCCAAAACACTTGCGCAAACGTTGCCACGCCTGCCCAGGGCACTGCGCACGCCACTTGGGCTGCTTCAGGTCAGACGGGTGTGGGCAGCGCACTGTGCGTGGACGAACACCGCAGTTCTCTCGAGGAACACATCTACGAGAGTGCAAGTGATGCAGAGGAACAGATGAACACGGACTGTGCAAACTGCCAGCAAAAGAGTTCTCCCGAAGAACACATCTACGACAGTCTAAGTGAAATGGAAGAACCGATGTACACGGACTGCGCAGACAACCAGCAAAGATGTTCTCCCGATGAACACATCTACGAGAGTGCAACTGACGCTGAAGAATCGTCCGGCAGCCGGTCAGAGAGAAACAGCATTTACGGAGCGAAAGGGACTCGGAGGCACAGCAGTCACTCCGCAACAGCATTTATGATGATCACTGCGCATGAGATCTTTGACAGCTGTTCTCGCGGCGTCAGTTGCATTTTCTGTAATTATTATTATTATTATTATTTTTTTTTTTTTGTGAGGTCATGAGAAGTATACAGAAATGAAATTTGTTGCAATGTATGTCTATATCGCTGCGTAGAGGAATATTAATGGTTTAGTGTAACATTCTTCAAACTAATTCATTATGTATGTGTAAGCGTTGATTATTGATGTTTTTTATTCAGCCTGTATTATGATTTGGCAATTTGTGATTATGTATTGACTTGCTTGCTATGACTTTGTATACCCACATGTGTGAATAAATAAATAAGAAGCATTTTTTTTTCACTTCAGTCCCCTATACTTTCCTTCCTTGTCATATGGCCCCGAACAATGCATTCAAAGCCAAATGAAGTCATGAAAATCAATATCATGACATTATGAGTTACGAGCAATAATAGTATACCAATTTTATCACAATATGTACACTTTAACATTTACGTTTTTAGAAGGTAAAGGGATTTTCACTTCTGGTAATGAAAAGTAAATCTTAATTGATATAACCAGACTACACTGTATTTTTTTGCCGATAAAACTTATTTACTCATTGCTGAATACGTAAAAGGCTGCAACATGTGATAAAAATGCTTATTATACTCGCAACACTTATGTCAAGGAAATTCTTTATGCCTCCCGTCGCTTGCAGAAATGCAGTCGTGGCAACTCTCGGCTTCTGCACTTGGATGCCCTGAGGCGCAAGCATCGGGAGCAGAAATCCCAGGATTTTGCAGCCACTTCCAGTCCTACGTCCTGGTAACAAGTGCAAATTTCAAGTGGCAAAATAACCTCTTCTTTAGTGTCCGCGTCTCCACTCAATGAAACCTGAAGAGTGATTGATCTTTTTCTCGCTTTCTTAACAAAGGCGCTTCTAAAAAACGTAATATGCTACTAGTTTGATCAGGTCACCCTTTTAGCGAATTGTTCTTTTGCACATTTCGTTTTTCCTGACACCAAAAGTGTTTATTTGCAGCCCGTTTATGTTGTTACATTATAGCACACCACTTACTAGTCGCTTTGAACACTAGCCAATATTGAGTTGTAATTGATGAAATTATGGCAGGTTGACCTTAATGTGATGCTACCAACACATCTACATCTATGTAAAAATATAGTCTGTATAAAAGCTAATGTTCATGTAGCAGGCCAGGCAGATGGGAGGCCTCTTCAACCTAATATACACATACTTATGTTTATATTAGGTGTGGGCATGTCTATACAACCATATTTATCACGGACGTGTGATGGGGATCTGGTACAGTTGTGGGTGTAAGTGAACGGAATCAAATATCTAATTCCATCCGATTAAATCACAATGCAGTTTTCAGGTGGGGGTGCAAGTGTGGAAATTTGTGTGTGAGTTTGTATGTGTCAACATTTTCTTCCGTATCTACTGCGTCCGCGTTGTTTTCTCGGAAGCGCGCATCTTCAGCAGACGAGCAGTGTGAGAGGCGCCGTCGGAGAGTCTGGTCGCGCGTGTTCTTAGACAAATACAAGTCGTTAGCAATTAGATAAGGGAAGAACATATCGAATGCAAACGGCCAGTGCATGTTTGCATTTGCTGCCTCCTCGAGAAGCGCTTGTGTGCAGAGGGAAGCGAGGAGCAACGATGACTTGGACGACTGTGGTGATGACGCTCGTGCTGCCGATGGTGATCCGAGGTGTTTTTTCTTTCTTTCTTTTCTTTTCAAGCTCGTATCTCATAATTCATAATCAATAAATTAATTAATCATTAATGAAAAGAAGTTGGAATTATGACTTTCCTTCTTTTCGCAAAGGCTGCGAGGTGACGACGCTTGGAACCTTCTCGAAAAACCTCTGCAGAAGAACGGAGATTCGTGGACAGTCAGCGTGGGCGTGAAACCGAACCATGATGATGACTGGCAGTTGACTACTCCTGACAGTCAAGGAAGAAGCTCCGAACGACGTTTGTCATGAACGTGATACTAAATCACGAGTCGGATTTTCGGGTAATACGACTCCACGGCCATATTGGTCGAGAGGAAATCACGATGACTTACCTTCCATGCCGAGGGACCTGTCCTTCAGAATCTATGTCACAGTCAGGAAGTATGATTTGGAACTTGAATTAGATAATGTGAAGAAATCGCACCGCATGGACTCAAGAATCTCCATGAAATAACAACTTCGACTTAGCATTACGGAACACTGATGCTGCTGAGAGCTTCAGTGTGTCACACGGCTGCGTCGAGGTCAAAACCCGTAAGTAGTTTCATGATATTTTGACGGTGGAAAACACATGCATATACATATATATATATATATATATATATATATATATATATATATATATATATATATACATATATATATATATATATACTATATGCATATGTATATACATATATGTATATGCATATATATATATATATATATTATATTATATATATATATATATATATATACGATATATATGACTGCGCGTTCGTGTGTGTTTATGTGCAATGTATATGATATACATATATATGCATACATATATACATACAATTGTTTATATATACACACGTGTGTGTGTGTGCATCTGTGTTTGCGTGTATACATATAAGGAGACATTGTATATAATATATATATAATATATATATATTATATATATATATATATATATATATATATCTGTGTGTGTGGTTTCTTATTGAGCTACATTGTAACATATATCATGTTTTATGCTGTTGTATGTATTGATATTTGAATTAAAGAATAATAATTATGCGATCATTTCAGGCAAAACAGACAAGGTATTGGAGTATCCGGTTCACCAAGATTTACAGGTATAACTTCATACATTAGTTTCTCTCCCTATCTCTCTCCTCTGTTCTCTCTCACCCCCCTCCCTCTCTCTTTCTCTCTCCCTCTCTGCTCTCTCTCACTCCCCTCTTTCTCTCTTTTATTTGATGATATCTGAGAAAAATGCGAACGACTATAGATGCATATACGTACAGTGTATAACAAAATAACAAGTACGCAAGGTAATATATGAAAATATAATTTTCTAGCTACGTTTATATATGTGTATATACATATGTATATATACACATATATCTACATATATGTGTGTATATATTGTGCTGTACTCAATATAGATATCTTACGTTGCATGTGATCATTTCAGGCACAGCCACTACACTGAAATCTACTATTTCGACAGTAACTCAGTGACTGATCGATCTCGTGAATAGCGCCTATTTCATTCAATACATTTCTTGCAACACAGAAAACAGGACTCCAGTCATAGCAGCGGCTTCGTGCGGCGCTGCGGCCCTCGTGATGGCAGCGACCTGGCTGATCTACTGCGCTTCGAGGCGACTGCGCGGACGCCCTCCTGTCAACGCGGCCTCTCGCTCTGACCAGCACGAGGACCACGCCCCGTCCACGCCCAGGGGGACGTCAGCCTCCACGCTTCACCCCAAAACACTTGCGCAAACGTTGCCACGCCTGCCCAGGGCACTGCGCACGCCACTTGGGCTGCTTCAGGTCAGACGGGTGTGGGCAGCGCACTGTGCGTGGACGAACACCGCAGTTCTCTCGAGGAACACATCTACGAGAGTGCAAGTGATGCAGAGGAACAGATGAACACGGACTGTGCAAACTGCCAGCAAAAGAGTTCTCCCGAAGAACACATCTACGACAGTCTAAGTGAAATGGAAGAACCGATGTACACGGACTGCGCAGACAACCAGCAAAGATGTTCTCCCGATGAACACATCTACGAGAGTGCAACTGACGCTGAAGAATCGTCCGGCAGCCGGTCAGAGAGAAACAGCATTTACGGGAGCGAAAGGGACTCTCAGGCACAGCAGTCATTCCGCAACAGCATTTATGATGATCACTGCGCATGAGATCTTTGACAGCTGTTCTCGCGGCGTCAGTTGCATTTTCTGTAATTATTATTATTATTTTTTTTTTTTTTTTTTTTGTGAGGTCATGAGAAGTATACAGAAATGAAATTTGTTGCAATGTATGTCTATATCGCTGCGATAGAGGAATGTTAATGGTTTAGTGTAACATTCTTCAAACTAATTCATTATGTATTGTGTAAGTGTTGATTATTTTTGTTCCTAAAGGCCGTGTCACACAAGCACTTTTTCCGCATTACTTTTCCGCTGGCACCACGGAAGTCGCGGTCATTTTGGCTCGCGCAGTCACACAAGCGATGAGAACCACGGAAACAGTCCGAGCAAAATTCTAAACACAGAAAGATGGGTCAACCCCCGCACAGGC
Organism: Penaeus vannamei; assembly: GCF_003789085.1. NCBI lineage: Eukaryota > Metazoa > Arthropoda > Malacostraca > Decapoda > Penaeidae > Penaeus > Penaeus vannamei. Next base: position 508,828 of record NW_020871765.1, read on the forward strand.
TCTGGCGATGATGGACGTTATTATGATTATGTGGCTACGATTTAATGCGAAACAACGAATGTATAAGGCTAAATAAGGGCGTATTCTCGGCACTCTCATCTAGTCAGCTGACGGGGACAAATGTAAACAAACAGGCGAGCAGCTAGTGACAAACTTGTATCTGTTTTTATTACATACAAGAGAATTTTGCCAATTTTAAAACATTATTTACAGTTTAGACTATCTTTTTGAATCGTTTTATATTATAAATACTTTTTTTACATTACTATAACGATTATCTATTATAGCTTATCATTTGAACGAAAAAGACCACGGAAACTTGCCAACGAAAACGATAATTATCGTTTGACTGGAATTTATCACATTTACCCAAAATACTAGCGGTAGCGAGAAAAAAAAAAAAAAAACACGGAAACGTGAAAGAACCACGGAAATTTTTGTTAGTGTGACCCCCTTCATTCAGCCTGTATTATGATTTGGCAATTTGTGATTATGTATTGACTTGCTTGCTATGACTTTGTATACCCACATGTGTGAATAAATAAATAAGAAGCATTTATTTTTTCACTTCAGTCCCCTTATACTTTCCTTCCTTGTCATATGGCCCCGAACAATGCATTCAAAGCCAAATGAAGTCATGAAAATCAATATCATGACATTATGAGTTACGAGGAACAATAGTATGCCAATTATATCACAAGGAGATACAGTTCATGAAGTAACAAACCATATCTTAAATGGTAAAAACAAACTACACTCTATATTTTCTTACCGATAAAATTTATTTACTCATTACTGAATACTCAAAAGGCCGCAACATGTGATAAAAATGCTTATTATACTCGCAACAACCTTAGGTCAAGGAAATTCTTTATGCCTCCCGTCGCTTGCAGAAATGCAGTCGTGGCAACTCTCGGCTTCTGCACTTGGATGCCCTGAGGCGCAAGCATCGGGAGCACAAATCCCAGGATTTTGCAGCCACTTCCAGTCCTAGGTCCTGGTAACAAGTGCAAATTTCAAGTGGCAAAATAACCTCTTCTTTAGTGCCGCGTCTCCACTCAATGAAACCCTGGAGAGTGCTTGATCTTTTTCTCGCTTTCTTGACAAAGGCGCTTCTAAAAAACGTAATATGCTACTAGTTTGATCAGGTCGCCCTTTTAGCGAATTGTTCTTTTGCACATTTCGTTTTTCCTGATACCAAAAGCGATTAAAATGTGATCTTATTTGCAGCCGCTTTATGTTACATTTCAGCATACCACTCTCAGTATGCCACTAATTAGTCGCTTTGAACATTAGCCAGCAGTGAGTTGTAAATGATAAAATTATGACAGGTTGACCAGTAAAAACAATGTAGTCTGTAATATATAAAAGCTATTGTTCATGTAGCAGGTCAGGCACTGTAATAATGTAATATCATCAGGAGATGGGAGACCTCTTGTATCTGTATGTATATATCAGGTGTGGTCGTATCTGAACAACCATATCTATCACGGACATACATATGATAGGAATCTGGCACAGTTGCGGGGTCGAGTAAATGGAAAAAAAAAACTAATTCCATCGGATTAAAATCACAGTTCAATTTTCAGGTGAGGATACATGTGGGGATATGTGTGTGTGTGTGTGTGTGTGTGTGGTGTGTGTGTGTGTATGCGTTTGTATGTGTCAACAGTTTCCCTCCGTATCTCCTGCGTCAACGTTCGTGTTTCTCGGAAGCGGCGCATCTTCAGCAGACGAGCAGTGTGAGAGGCGCCGTCGGAGAGTCTGGTCGCGCGTGTTCTTAGACAAATCGTTAGCAGTTAGATAAGGGAAGAACATATCGAATGCAAACGGCCAGTGCATGTTTGCATTTGCTGCCTCCTCGAGAAGCGCTTGTGTGCAGAGGGAAGCGAGGAGCAACGATGACTTGGATGACTGTGGTGATGACGCTCGTGCTGCCGATGGTGATCCGAGGTGATTTTTTTCTTTCTTTCTTTCTTTTCAAGCTCGTATCTCATAATTCATAATCAAAAATTAATTAATCATTAATGAAAAGAAGTTGGAATTATGACTTTCCTTCTTTTCGCAAAGGCTGCGAGGTGACGACGCTTGGAACCCTTCTCGAAGAACCTCTGCAGAAGAACGGAGATTCGTGGACAGTCAGCGTGGGCGTGAAACCGAACCACGAACAGACTGGCAGTTGGGGCTACTCCTGACAGTCAAGGATGACTCCGAGCGACGCCTGTCATGAACGTGACACTAAATCACGAGTCGATTTTCGGGTAATACGACTCACGGCCATTTGGTCGAGAGGAAATCACTGGCGATGACTTACCTTCCATGCCGAGGACCTGTCCTTCAGAATCCATGTCACAGTCAGTCGATACGAGTTAGAACTTCAAATGGGCAATGTGGAGAAAGCCGCAACACATGCACTCGAGAAGTTCGCTGAAATAACAACTTCGACTCTTGCAATAAGGAACGCTGAAGCTGCTGAAGGCTTCAGTGTGTCGCACGGCTGCGTCGAGGACAATGGCCGTAAGTAGTTCCATATTTTGACAATGAAATCAGACACAAGAAATATGTGTATACATGTGCATATATATATGTGTGTGTGTGTGTATATAGAGACATAGAAATAGAGGAATGAGAGACAGAGAATATTTATAAATCCAAACGTATCTATATGTGTCTGTGTACGTAAACATTTAATATATATATATATATATATATATATATATATATATATATATATATATATATATATATATATATATGTATATATATATGTATATGTATATATATATATATATATATATATTATATATATATATATACAGGAATATCTGAATAAGTAAGCTTGTAAAGCATATATATGTATGGTCGTGTGTATGTTTTAGATATATGTACGGGTATATGTATATGCATATATTCATTATATATATACACATAACATATAATTTTAGATATACACACATATATGCATACATGCATTATATATACATATAAACATATGCATATACATATGTATATATATACACATATATATGTGCTCATACACGCACACACACATACACATATATATGACATACGTATGTATATTATATTTTTTCCTTTTTCTGAGAATTTTATTGAGGAATGCATATAGTCTTTCAATTATTCTTTTAGTTACATTGTAACATCACTTGGTTATGGTGATGGTATAAAGCATTTAATATTAAAATATCACATTTCAGGAAGCACAACCGAGATGCAGAAATATGCGGTTCAGCCAAGGTTTACAGGTATGTCTTCATATATTGGTTTCCCTCCCTCTCTCTCTCTCTCTCTCTCTCTCTCTCTCTCTCTCTCTCTCTCTCTCTCTCTCTCTCTCTCTCTCTCTCTCTCTCTCTCTCTGTATATATATATATATATATATATATATATATATATATATATATATATATATATATATATATATCACACACACACACATAGATACCTATCTCTTGAGTGGCTAGGAAATGATGTGTTCACATAAAGTGCCTTTTGTTTTTCCGTTACATATGACGTTATAAAGTAAACAAACATAATGATATTTTGCATCATTCCCTTTTCTTGATGTGAAGTTTTAAAGTAGTTATACATTTGGATTACCTACTGCCATAACTATAATACATAAATATTTTTTGCGCATATAGTTAACATAGATATTTATTCAATGAAATCTGCTGTGTGCAATCCTTGCAGGCCCGGCCACTACAGTGAAAAACCCGGCTCCTCCATCACCAGGGGTGTGTTATCGTTTACGTGTTTCTATTCTACTTCTGTGTGAACTTTTGGAAAAGAAGAGAAATAATAACATAAGGGTCACTCTTCCCACCAGTTCCTATATGGGAGGTTACCTGCATTATATACACACATACATACACACGCACGCAGTATGTATATATATTATATATATATATATATATATATATATATATATATATATATATATATATATAATATATGGGTGTGTGTGTGTATGTATATATGTATATATTTACATATTTATGTATATATAATGTCTATATATGTCTATACATACATATATATATATATATATATATATATATATATATATATATATATGTCTGTGTGTGTGTGGTGTGTATGTGTGTGTGTGTGTTGTGTGTGTGTGTGTGTGTGTGTGTGTGTGTGTGTGTGTGTGTGGTTGTGTGTGTGTGTGTGTATGTGTGTGTGTGTGTGCGTGTGTGTTGTGTGTGGGTGCGTGCGTGCGTGCGTTGCGTGCGTGCGTGCGTGTGCGTTGTTGGTGTGTTGGTGTGTGTGTGTGTGTGTGTGTGTGTGTGTGTGTGTGTGTGTGTGTGTGTGCGTGCGTGTACGTGTCGTGTGTGAATAAATATATATATATACATATATACATATATATTCATATATTCATACATGCATACATACATACACATATATACATATAATACACACACATATGGCGCAATAATCAGTAAATATTAGTCCGTATAATCAAGATTTATCGTATATGATAAATATTATTACTATTAATGATGAAACTATAAACATACCAAATACAAAAGGGAGGTACTGCTCAGAGAACAGCCATGTGACTGATATTAGCAAGTAATATGTCACTTCAACACATTTTATTAACCAGCAATTGCCATACATTGTTTACTTAACACAGAACATAAACTGCTTACGAGCAATGTTGTATTGTGAACATTGATTATTTCAGCTGCCAAAAGAAAAATTCTAGGCCTATTTAACACTGGGCTGTTCCTTTGGGTATTACATCCACCCTTTACATAATAAGATTCAGGTTTATCAGCTGCATAATAACATGGACTATTAATAATTCGTTCCATACAACTTGTTTAGTTCTATGTTTACAAGAAAAAAAAATCTAACATATGGTGTTCCTTGTTTTCTAAAGATATACAAAGAAAACAGGTTTTACCATAAACTGTAAACAACGTGCGTGTATATCTACTTACTTATCCATCTATGCATATATCTATTCAGCTATAGGTACATATCTCCATTTGTCTTATATAATATCCTCACGCCTCAGGACACAAAGCAGCAGTTATAGCCGTGGCCTCTTGCAGTGTCTTGATCCTCATTATGGTAGCGATATTCCTGATGTCGAAGCGCCTTCGGGATCGCTCACCTGCCAACGACCTATGCAACGGCCCACCTGCAATCTTCTACGTAGTTCAGTCTCCCGAGAGGTCACAGTGCTCTCTACTTCGCATCCAGCAGGAGAGCGTCGTCGGCAATTCCCAGCCATGCGAGAACGTCGAAGATCCCGCGACATGTGAGAACGGAGGCCCGAACGGCGTTTTCGTGCCGAGTCGAAGTCCTCGTCCAGAACCACCTTCTTCAGTATGCAGAAACAACCTTGGGAGGGAAGTCGTTGCTGGCCATGTGGTTTCTGAGCGTCCAGGCCAACCCTTGAGCAAAACTATCAGCAATCACGTCTACGAAAGCATCACGGACTTGGAGGCTTCGGACGATGAGCATTCGAGTTCGAACAGCACTTACGAACCGTTTTGTGCGTAAAAGGTTTCGGTACCATTAAGGTCGCTTTTAGTTAAATAATGACCTTTTTCTTCATCACCAGAATTCGTCATTGGGATCAGTGGATTGAGAAATATCTCGTGTACTTCATTTGTAATCTAATAATTCTTTGTTTAAAGGTTTTCTAATTTTACATACCAGGAAAATTGGTACTGAGCAATTATAAATAATGAAACATTTTGTCGCACTCGTGACTCTTTTGATGAGAATTCTTTCTAGGTTAAAGAAATCAGATTTAAACTACAAAGATAGATAAATAGAGAGAAAGGACAAATACAGAACGGGGGGGGGGGTGAGTGAGAGAGAAATGAAAAGAAAACGAAAAAAGAAAGACAGACAAGAGAGAGAGAAGAGAGAAAAAAACAGAAGGAAAATAGAAAGAGAAACATCAAAAGAGTTACGACCAGCAAGATTTTAGACCTGATGACGGAACCCCGATATGCTGGCAAGATTCACATCCCGTTGATAAAGGGTAGAGAACTCACTTCGAAATTTCTCATTCCCGTGACTTAGAATATACTAGTCTGGATCTCGTATAGCACGACCTCCTCTGAATCGCCTAACACTGTGCTACCGTAGCCTCAGTCACCAAAGGTTGTGTTACGGAGGAGAAGGTCACTACAGCAAGGAGGGTGTGTATAAGGTCATCCTTCAAAGCTTAGGTTTATGATGACCTAAGTTCTATGGCATAAGGGTTGACTGACCTCCGCGCTACTCACAGGTAAGGTCATTTGCTTGATATTAGGTTCATCATCAATATTAAGAACAAAAATTATTATTTCTTTTTGGTGTATTGGTCATATTATGTTGTCAGGTAGCAGCGCTATTTAGACAAATTATTTTACTACTAAGTTTTAGATTTTATGGCGTGTGCATGTGTTATGGTTTGCTTCCGTGACTGAGTGTATGTGCTTGTGTGTGTGTGTGTGTGTGTGTGTGTGTGTGTGTGTATGTGTGTGTGTGTGTGTGTGTGTGTGTGTGTGTGTGTGTGTGTGTGTGTGTGTGTGTGTGTGTGTGTGTGTGTTTCTGTTTGTACATGTATAGTATACTCGCCTGTTTTACTGATAGTCCTATCTAATGTTGGTTATCATAAAACCGGAATTGTCACAAAATTTCGTTTCTGTGAAGTAAATAATGTGGAAAATACCAGGAAGATTAGAGTGTTTATATCTGTTGTTTAGAAGAAAACATGTTTCCGGGATAATATGGTAGTGATAAAGTGATGTTTGATCCAGAGCTCAAGTTCAAATAAAATAAAATATATTGTAATGTACATATTTTACAATGTGTAGCCATGTATGTAATACACACACACACACACGCACACACACA
>NW_020871765.1:518215-527044 GCF_003789085.1 Penaeus vannamei
TATATATTAATATGCAAAATATTAAGTAATTGTTTTATAGTTTGGTCAGTTAATCTCCTTCTCCTTTTCCTCTTATTAATGTGTACAAACGAATGCTTGTTGGATAAGATATTGTGTGCTTATACATCATAACTGAACAATTTGAATTTGAAATGTATTTGTGTATATTTTTCAATATGTTTTACAAGAGTTGATTACACTCTGTGCATGTGTGTGTGTCTGTGTCTGTGTGCATGTGCGTGTGCGTGTGCGTGTGTGTGTGTGTGTGTGCCTTTAACTTTTCAGCCTTAAATATATCTTATTTCATTCTTATTACTCAAAATAATATATATATAACATACATATACCAATGAAATAAGCAATGACAAACATTCAGTTGGCATTAATAAAAACACCACAGTTTTAAAATGCATTTTTATTTAAAATAAACATCTCTTTTCCTATATACATTTAAGAAACATGATACACTTGACATTAAAAAATGCAGACAATATGTCCGATTGTCAGGCAAGACCTTCCTCACGTAACCCACCGAAGTATGCCAGACAGACGCTACGATATAGTACATTTACTCGCACACACCTTGTCTGTTAGGACTTTCTCATTTTCTAGTCAAATGTTTTAACAAAAAAGCTGGAGATCCTTATGATATCTATACATTATGACGAGAGAAAAATTGGTTCACCCTTCAAGATCGTCTTTTATTACCGATGAAAAAAATGAATAAATGAATATATAAAAATTTTATAATAATAATAATACCATTAGTGCTAATGACGATGATGATAATACATAATAATAATTATCATTATTAATATTATTTTAAATATATATATAAATAGTTCATTACATATGAAGAAAAATTAAAACCTTAAAACAAATAAATTCAGATTTTTTTTTTCAAAACACATAGTAAATATTCTATTTTGTCTTCATAAGCACATATATATTTACGCAATATAAACAAATTTAGAAAAGTTAATTCACCGAAAGGGTATCCTTAGTCACAATCACTCAATATTCGTATATTGTGAAGATGATGATGATGATGATAACTGATGATAATAATAACAACATGAACAAAATAACATAAAAAGAAATAATGACATTATCAATAATGGTAATAGTAATAATAATAATAATAATAATAATAATATAATAATAATAATAATAATAACTACAATAATAATAATGGAATATGAGAACAGATGCTGATGCAACAAATACTGACAACATATAGATAAACACTTCTAGATGAATTTGAAGACAAATGAAAAAAAAGAAAAGAAGAAAGAAAAAAACAAGTAAAAAATTGCTCAATCATTTTTATCATTAAAGCTGTAAAATAAATATCAATAACACCATTTATGATTAAAAGAATACAACACAAGATAATAAATAATAATGATATAAATACTGATAAAATAAAAAATGTAATAATAATAATAAAAAAATAATAATAATAATAATAAAATAATAACAATAATACTAATACTAATAGTAGTAATAATAATAGTAATAATGAAAATAATACTGATGATGATAATAATAATAATAATAATAATAATATAATAATAATAATAATTGCTAATAAATAATAATCATAATATCATACCAATACCCGTTTTGTGGATGGAGTCGTATGACGTCAAAAGGTTATTGGTAATTCATCAAGCTTCCGTAACTTTCTTCACAAGATAACATACAGGAGTGAGGGGAAATATGAGAGAAGGTCTGCGTCTTTGTACAAAAGTGGGTTGATATATAAGAGGAATCCACTTTCACTACCAAAAATCACAAAAAAAAAAAAAGTATCAGTAAATGTACATAACAGTAATAAAATGAAGGTGAAAAGAACGGGGATGGTTACAAAAGCCTGAAATACCGGAGAGATATATCATCTATACATAAAAATATAACAAGTCATTCATTTGCTGATGTCACCTCGACATAGTAATGATTATTTAAGATAGGATATTCTATTTCATAATAATATATCATTACTGATATATAGTGACATTTTTTTTCTTTCTTTCTTTTTGGGCAAAGGTGTGTACCTTAATACAATTTAATAGATATTGGATACCTTGAATTACAACTTCAGACTACTTGGATATTACTGAGTTGCCAATTTTGCCATGAACAAATGCACAGATACTAGGCTATCAGATGTCAAATGTCTTTGCACAAAATTGCCTTCAAAAAGCACAAAATGACAATGAAAAAGGCTTTAATATATATATATATATATATATATATATATATATATATATATATATATATATATATATATATATATATAATATATATATATATATTAAAACCTTTTAGGCCAAAATCTAAAAAAAAAAAAAAAAAAAAAAAAAAAACTTGCCTTGCTGAAAACACTGGTTTTACACAAAATACATTATAATGTTCTACATAGGCTTGTATTATATTGTGAATGATGAAAACAATAACAAGATTAAAGAAAATTGAACATTCCAACCAAACAATGAGAAAATACAAAGCAAATATCCCTCATGAAAATCTTTGACAATGACTATGAATTATAAGAACTGATGAAACAAAACAAAATCCTTATGCCAAACAGAGGAAAAAAGATAGAATGATTAAGCATAATGAAAAAATATATGACAAAAAGTCAAAGGAATAAATATTAACAAACACTTTTATCAGTTCTAATAGTGCTATTAATATCTGCTGTACTGTCTGCTGACACTAAGTAAAATTGAGATAAGAACAAGTGATTGGTTCCAAGTGGTGAAAAGTATCTTCATATTTCACCAAGTTGTTTATGCAGACAATAATTTTGTTCTCAATTTTTGTCACTAAAATAGAATTATAAATATTGTTACATGCTCATTTTCTTGCAAATCAGGCAAGTTTTTGGATTACTATGCATGAAAACCATCTATTCATCAAATTTCTCAGTGTCTAGTCTCTTATCTTGTTATTCATAATCTCATTTTGTTTTCCCATATTTATTTTTCTTATTCCTTCTTTTAAATCATTGATTTCTACTTCTTTAATCTATAATCACCTATTTCAATGGCAAAAAACTGTGTTACATTCAACTGTCATATTCATCCAGCCTCAATTTCACATTCATTAATATGCAAAAATACCTAATAATTTTTTTAAGATGGAATTAAGCCTTGTTTAAGTCCCACTACATGTGAGAGTATGTGCATTTGTTACAAGCAAAACTAGGCACTCCTATGTTCCAGTCTAACATACTTTTGCTGCTATACCTCTTAACATCTTTGATATTCCTCTTTACTAAAATCTCTTATGATGTCATGTCTAATCTATAAAGAAGTCTTTATGTCAAAATGCCTTCATCCAATGAATGATTGTTTATTCAGATTTATGTAAAACAAAAATCATATGTAATAAGATCTGTTACATACACCCATGCACTGACACAAAAATTACATACACATGCACATACATATGCACACATACACACTCATATATACAATGTTACTTTAAAGGCTCTACAATGCCTGAAGATTTCCACCACCAAAAGTAATGAAAAATAAATAAATAAATTGTTAGATAAATAAGTCAAATAAAAAATAAAAAAGGAACTCACACAAACAATGTTGCTGACAATAATAATAATGGAAAATAATAATAATAATAATAATAATGATAATAATAATAATAATTATAATAATAACAATAATAATAATATAATATAACAATAATCCCAATAGCAATATCAATGACCATTATCACAATAATGATTGTAATAATCACCAAAATCACAATAATAAATCACAAAAATCAATCATCTGACTAGAGTACAGATGTCAACCCCACCGAATTCTTGGTCTGAGACATCCCTAAATTTACCTCCATTATATAATTATCTGAATTTTTATTATTATTTCTATCTTTATTGATATCTCTTATGACTGAGTGCAATCGTATATAATTTCTTTGACTGCCATAACTTGACTCTTTATGTAGCTAAAGCTATACGTCGATGGATGAAGATTGAAGAGCTTGATATTGATTTATAGGACAATAAACATATGTAAATACTTTGTTAAACTCAAGGATTTTGTGTACAAGTTGATGTGTATGGACATTTGTATATGATATGTATAATATAGATAAATATGTATGTCTATGTTTATGTATATGTATGAGCTATATGTAGATGAATAGCCAATGTCTATGTATATGCATTTGTGTTTGCATCTATAGATATGAAGTGACTACAAATAATTTTTTTTATAATTCAGTATTAATTCATTTCATAGGACTCTTACAATTCACTTTTCAAACTCTCAAAATCATAATATTAGGCATTTTAACATTCAATGACTATCAAAAAGTTTCAAGCTCGTGAGAGAGACCAGAAAAGAAAGAAACTGCCCATGACCAAGCCTTCTCACTGTTTTTTTTTTTTTTTGTTTTTTTGTTTACTTGTTTTCTTGAGAAAAAAGTTTTTCTTTGGACAAACAGAATCATACTGTCTAATGTCTTTTTTCCTGCTTACCATCCATCAGTCAACAGAAAGAAAACTAGGAATTATGTACATCCTTTTTGTACACATTACGTCTTGGGAGAAACTATATCTCAAGCATTCTTGTCCAAAGAAGGAAAAAACATCCATGTTAAAAAAGTGCAATCAAGTATTGACTGAAAATAAAAAGTTGCCGGGAAAAGGCATGACCCTAAAACTCCTCAAAATAATAAAGGAAGAGGCTGTTGGATAATGTAAAACTAGTTCAATGCTTTATCAATTATAATTATGTCAAATAAAGCTAATACAAGTTTTCCATCTCTATATAAAAATAAAATGAGAGATTTTTTTTTTTTTTTTTTCTGGAGGGAAGGGGGAGATAACCAAATGAAAACAATAATAAATAATATAAAATGAAACTTTCACTCTGAGAAGTCTACATTCACACACTCAAAATATGTATATTACAAAGTCATCATTTCACACTCAAGTTGCACATTACTTGATATTTCCATTAAAAATTGGTAGAAAAAATGGCAACAATCATACACCTCATCAACAAAGTAAAACTTCCAGTTGATAGATATCACTAGAGAATACTTGTAACTGTCACTGATATAATATGAGTTACTGTGAAAATTTGAATCTTGAAATGGCACACTGTATAGAAAATGAAATGATTTCTTCATACCACAATGATTTCCTTCTTGACAAATAACACCAAATCGTTCTATTTTCTCTCTCTTGCGACAGATGATATAAACACACCTTAGACAATCTTAGTCTTCCTCCACCACCCTATTATTCCAAGCCTTGCACTTGCGGTTCTGCTTGCGGAGGAATTTCTTCTTTCTGCCTTGTGTCCATGGAACTGCACTTAGTAATATATCATCATGACCATCAAAGTATAACCACTGTCCAACACATTTCCACCTTATACAGCATCATATGTATATATACACATCTGCCTTGGCAGAAAGGTTTTCCAAGTTTCAAAAGAAAATAGAAAATAATAATGAACTGATAATCTTGCTCCAGTTACATCTGGCCATGTAATTTCTTAAAAGATGTTTATTTTACATAGTTACAACACTAACATGTAGTTCACAGGAAGGACTCCTTTGTCCTTGCAACCTGCAAATACACACACGCATACACTTACACCCTTCAGGACGATCACAGTTTTGAGATAGTAACTATTGGCTTATGGTTTCGTCACTTGCTTTTTAAAGTGCTTCCAATCCATTCTAGTCCCTGATAAAGGCTGAAAAGGAAAAAAGAAGATATTAGATAAAATATTAAAAATTGAACCAGAAAAAAAAATCCACTTCACAACAAAAGATGTGCTATTTAAATGATATTGCATTCATTTTTGACCAATCTGCAAAAAGTTGGGTTTCAGTACAATCGAACTGAACTGCTTTTAACAAGGCAACACAAGAGAAAAAAATAACAACCAACTCAAAGCCTTACCCTTCTCCTGTTAATGCACAACATCCTTGGATCTGCCACTTATGTTTCTTTATAGAAGTCAGGTTTAATAACCGTGAAATCTCTGCTGCGCTCATCGAACCTTTCACATCTTGCTTGTTGGCATATATAAGTACTGCCGCTCGTGATAATTCCTCATGAGCCAACATCTTGTACAGCTCTTCTCGCGTGATGCTTAGGCGTTCTCGGTCTGTTGAGTCTATCACCAAGATGACAAACTGAAAAAGTCATTATTCATGTGAATATTATACATGTTAAAGAAAAGTAAGATGCCTGTTTTACAAAAGATGGCTTACATAAAGACCTTGCATACAGACTGCTATAAAAAGAAGCTCTTCCTCATATTAAATGATAATGAAGCAATTAAGATAAAGAATATTTACAAGAATATATAAATATAAGGAACACTCCTGAACATAAGAAATGCACCAGACTTTATATTCTTTCGTCGAGAAGTGCTAATAGCTTGCTGATAGCTGACTAAAAGAAAACTATCACACATCTTGGCTTAATCTGCTCCATAATTTGAATATTACTACGATAATCACTATCACATCTGTACTGCAAATACTAAGTGGACTGTTACACACTCACTTTAATTACCTCTGCCAAGGACGTAATTTTTGGTAATGTTTGTTGTTTGTTTGTTTGCTGGCTAGCAGGAGAACTACAAAGTTATGAACAGATTTTTACCAGAGGTGTGTCTTAACCCAACTTAGATGTCATTAAATTTTGGTGGAATTTTAAAATGAATTGATTAAATCAGTAACCCCTATTGCTCTGTCAGAGGTATGCAAGAGTACCTCTAGCAAGATAACTCAAAAAGTAAAGAACAGAATTTAACCAGAGGTATATCTGACCCTAACTTAGTGCCATTAAACTTTGGTGGCGAGCCAGATCAAGATCTGGATCCAGGAATTTTTAAATGAATGCATTAGTCACCCCTACACCTTGGCGGAGGTATGCGCTCTCTGATTGCTTCTAGTTTTGGTAATGTGAAGAGAATATAATCTAAAGTGTAGCTGAAAAACAATGATTAGGCCATAAAAAAAACATCAAAACTTCAAAGTTTAGCCCCATCACTGAATCAAAGGAATATGACAAATATTTTCCAGCAGAACAAGCATCACCAATAACAGAAACCCAACCCTTCAAACAAGCACTCTCACCCCATGGGACAACAGATGAACAGCCCGCCTACCTCTGTATTAGTGTAATATGTGTTCCACGCCGACCGTAGAGATTCCTGTCCTCCTAGATCCCACATGATGAAGTGCAGGTTCTTCCAGACGACCTCTTCCACATTACTGCCAATGGTGGGCGAAGTATGGACGACTTCGTTCATCAGGAGCTGGTACAAGATGGTCGTTTTGCCAGCATTGTCGAGGCCAACCATTACAATTTTATGTTCTGAAAAAAAATTGATAGGATATAGATACAATACTCTACTCTTTCTGGCATATGTCATTACGTTTACATAAAATATAGTGTCTATCTGCATCCCATGTTTGCGCGTGTGTGTGTGTTTGTGTGAATGCGTGCGTGCGTGCGTGCGTGCGAGGCAATAATGTGTTTACAATTCCTGCTGGCACACTCGCCTGCCGGAGATGCTATGAAAGGCTTCCACGTTTATTTACCATCCTACTTAATTGGAAAGAATGCCGCGTCTGATATTCCGAGCACATACACTGTTATTCAGACTTGTCGATACCCTTCGATACAATAATAATCTGCCCGTTACATATACTCTTTCATTTTCGTGCCAGTCCACATTACTAAGCGATTTCCGATAAACACAAATCAACGCCATAACACTAAATAAAAAGCTTCTCTAGAGCACCCTGTTTACTTTCTCAATATCCAATAACTAAAAATATCTCTTGATACAAAATCCCAAATCCATGTCGCTGTGATAATTCAATAAATATAAATCGTTTAGGCAATCAAGAGTACATTCATGCTTTTAGGGGGAGGAGAAGGGCAAGGGAAGAGTGCACGACCTTGCACTCAGGTTATATATATAAAAAAAGAGATAAGGCCACTTGCCATAGCGCCCAACGTTTCCGCTCTCGAAAGTAGGACAATCGTTTCGTACATCCGAAATAAAAATGCACACTATCATGCTACGCTTTTCGCTCTCCTTTCGTCATCTCCGAACAGTTTTCAATTATTGTGTTTAATTTATCGAGAACAACATGATGAGAAACCATCAACTATTGCCAGGGCTACGAGACGCGCCGGCGAGGCCCGTCCGCGAGCATCGCAGCAACGGACGCAGATGAATCAGCGCCGTGGGTTCTCGGGACCTCCCGTGACGTGGATGTGACGTCACACTCGCTTCTTACGCACATGTGACGTCAACCGAACGAGGGGGAAATCTCTTGCTTCGTTACATTTATGCTTTTCCTCTTAGCAACTATTCCAGAACCACACAGAAATTATGCAATTTTTTTTCTACAAACTCATCGTGCACAGCGTTTAACTTAAAACAAACACACGAGTATACAATTAAGACAACATTGCGAGCGAGAGCGCAGACGAGCTGGCGCGATTCGTCGAAAAAGAAACAAACCAAGTGAACGTCATCACACGAACACTTGCTCTACGAATCGACACCGACTTCCAACGACGAGAACTTGAGATAGAAAACAATAAAACCTTCTCCTGGGAATTTACAAGACATTAATTAATACTACTACTAAAATTATATATATATATATATATATATATATATATATATATATATATATATATATATATATATATATATATATATATATATATGACTCTTAACACACAAATAAACTTCCAATCAGTCGCACTTTCCAACGGGTGTTTATAAGCAGCTTGGATACCGT
>NW_020871766.1:9074-16574 GCF_003789085.1 Penaeus vannamei
AACTAAGAGGAGCAATAATCACCCACGGCAAACCATTCTCAACCTCTCACCTGTTTCTGGAGGGGACCAAATACGCGGCCCAGGCTCTCTGCTGACATTCCCTGCTCATTAATGGCGCCATCCTGGGCCAGTGCGTTGAGGAACACATTCTTCATGTCAATGGTTGCACTCTTCAGTTCGCACTCGATTGCATCTCGTTCAGCCTAGTGAAAGGGAATAACAGTGCTCGTACAAAATGGAGGTGGTCACAGGATTCTTTCACCGTCACCATTACAATTATCATTATTATCATCATTATCATTATTAATGTTAATGTTATCATTATCTTTATTATTATCATTATCATTATTATTATTATTAATATCATCATCATCTTTATTAATCATCATTATTTTTATGATCATCATTGTCATTATCATTTTTCTGATCATTATTGTCATTATCATTTTTATTTTATCATTCCTATTATCATTACAGTTATCAGTATTAATATTATCATTATTGTTGTTACTACTATTTCTATTTCTAGTGTTACTAGTATCATTATTATTACCAGTAAAAAAAAAAAAAAAGAATTATTATAACAATTAAACTAATAATAATAATAATTATTATTATTATCATTATCATAACAAAAATAACAAAACAACAATATGATTAATGATACTTCTAGCACTAATGATAATGATAATGATAATGATAATAATAACAACAGTAGAAAAGGGGTTGAGCCCTACCTTGAGCGTTTCCACATCCTCCATGAGCTTCTTGAGCCTGACGACAGCCGGGTCACTGCCATCGGTGGTTGAGCTGGCCGAGGGGAGAGCCCCGGCAATGTCCTCTGGTCCAGCCGACAGCAACTCCATGCCTTCCTTGTGGGACTCGTACTTCTCCCGGATTGTCGTGTCTGCGCTCATGGCCGTATCTATGACTTTCCTGTTTAAAGGGAGAGAGGACTGGGTTAGAGAACTGAGATTTATGGATGAGGTGTTTAGGAGAATTATGTGTGAAAGTAAGAAAAGAAAAGAAAAGAAAAGAAAAGACAAGAAGAAAAGAAAAGAAGAGAAAAAGAAAGAAAAGAGGAAAGAGGAAAGAAAAAAAATATATATATTTTATATACTATGAATAATGAGTTCCCCTCCCTCCCCTTCCCTTCTCTTTTTTCCCCTTCTACTCTTTCTTTTCCATTTCTCTCTCCTTCTCCTTCCCAACCTTTTCCCCTGCCCTTCCTACTTCCCCTACCACTGCTAATTCTGCATCTTCCCCTTTCCCTTGCTCTTCCCCTACCACTTCTACATCTTAATTGCATTCCCCCTCCCTCCCTTCCTCCTCCTTCCCCTTCTCCTTCTCCTTCCCTTACTCCTCCTCCTCTTCTCTCCTTCTTCTTCACCTTCCCTTCCCCTTCCACAAACCCTTCCCACTCCCCTTCATCCCTAACCCAAACCCACTACAAACCCCACACCTCTCAGTGGCCTTCCTCACCTATATTTCTCCGCGTTTGTCTGGAAGGTAGTGGTGAGGTTCTCCGAGGGGGTGCGGGTCCAGCGCTCCTTGAACTGGGTGCGTAACTGGCTGTCCGACTCCTGCTCTTCTTTCAGCGAACGCTCGCACTCCTCCAGCAGCTCCTTGTTCCTGGTCAGGAGGTCGGGCAGCTCTGAGATCATCTTCTGCAGGGCCTGGGGTGCGAAATGAGATATTAGTAAATACCATTTAGACAGAAAGAGGAAAGAAGTTGGAAGTTAAGAAGATAATATAATAATAATAATAAAATATATGAAGAAGAGGAGGAGGCAGAAAAGGAGATGAAAAAGTGGAAGGAAGAGAAAAAAGAGGAAGGAGGAATAGGAGGAAGAGGAGGAAAGGATGAGACTGGTATAGAGGAGGAAAGACGAGGAAAAGGAGGAAAGGGGATGAAGAGAAGGAGGAGGAGGAGGAAGAAGAGAAGGAGAGGAGAAGGAAGAGAAGTGGAGGAGGAGGAGTAAATGAGGATGAATAGAAAATGAGGAGGAGGGGGAGTAGAAAGAGAAGGGTAAGAGAGGAAGAGGAGGAGGAAGATGAATAGGATGAGGAAAGGAGAAAGAGGAAAGAGGAGGAGGAGAAAGAAGAAAGAGGAGGAAATGAGGAAGATGAGAAAGAGGAGAGAGAGGAGAGGAGAATGGATATGGATATAGAGAGAGAGAGATAGAGAAGAATAGGAGAAAATAAGAAAAAAAAGACAAATAATAAAAAACCAATCAATAAATAATAAAATAAAATCTTGCAAAGAAAATATAAGCCCTTTCTCACCTCGCATCCTCCGTGCTCAACCACAGAGCTGGACTTCTCCCTGAGGGACTGGGGCACCTTCTCCCCCCACGTCCTCAATGGCAGCTGGCAGATTGAGAGAAGCCAAGATGGAGTTCAGCAGCTGTGTGCTCTCCCGGAGCTTGCCAATCTCTGAGGACACCAGCTCCTGCTTGCGGGTGTCATAGGCCACAAGGGCCTGCTGCACCGAGACAGGAACGAGAGTCTCAAACAGGTCGGTGAAGGTGGTGCTGAATCTCTCTGGCAAGGGGTGGGCTTAGCTAGGGCTGCTTTGGCAATGGCACTCAATGACTTCACCTGTAAAGAGTTAAAAGACACTGAAGACATTATTGCTTAGGGTTATTTACTAAATCCCGAAGATTCCGGCCTGTGAGTTATTTATCAAAAGCATAATGCAATTTACATTTACCTGCAGTTTTATATAACAAGAGCAAATAAAGTATAACAAGAGAAAGTAGAAAGTATAATTTCAAAGGAAAATAAAACAGCAAGGGCATAGGTACCTTATCCCAAATAATCATTTTCGATTTGTATATGATAATCAAGAATAAACCATTCAATAAATATCATTATTAAAAAAAAAAAAAAAAAAAAAAAAAAAAAAAAAAAAAAAAAAAAAAAAAAAACAGTGGAAAAAGGATATGCCACAATAAAACAAAAAGTACAAATAGTGAAATTATTTTCAAAAGACATAATACTCACATCAGGAACTCTTTCATGGTAAATGAAATCATTGTCCTTCACCGCTTCGTCCAGGCAATTCTTGGCCCGCCCAAGGTTGTCTGCAAACATGGTTAAGTCTCCTGATCGTGCCTGTGCTGCCTTGAACATCTCCAAGCCTTTGTTCAGACGTGCAATCTCCTCACCAACTGATTTGTCATTATTGCACACCTACAAAGGGATTTTATCATCAGTCATCAACTTGCAGAATGAAATACAATAATATGAAAAATATGACAATGCTAATAATGAATGTAATAATCATTTATACCAGCACATTCGTATAAGCTAATTACTATGATCTCCTAAGCAAGTTTACCAGTGACTTGCCTCAGGATAGGAAAATCTTCAGAAGTCTTTGTCAACTTGCCTGTCTGTCTGTGTGTTTGACATTTACAGTCCATTTATCTTGTTTCAATTTCTCTATTACTGTTACAGTCTCTGCCTGTCTGTCCATCTATTTCACCTCAATTTCTGTATTTCTGGTACTGTCTTGCCTGTCTATCCATCTATATATCTGTTCATTTATCTTTTCTATATTTCTCTATTACCTTAAAATCTCAAAATTGTACAAGCTTCACTTTCCAACCTTTCTCTCATCTCAATCCTACAAACTGTCCTTTTCCCAAACAACCCCCCCCCCCATAATTCTCTGACAACACACTCCCTGAAAGAACTTACTCTGCTCTGATGGTATTCTGCAAGGCCCGCATACCCCGCCTGCTTGCCAGAGATGCGAGGGATCCACTCACGGTCCCAGAGCTGCTTGATGCTCTCTCTCTGGAACAGCTTTAGGGTTTCGCCATACATGTCCTCGCACTGGGCACAGAGCTTGGCAATGATGGCGTCCTTCTTCCGTCCTTGAGAATAAGTTTGGATTTAGGCAAAATATATAAATGAGGATGGTCTACATTCAAAATAATAAAACAGAACTAAAAGTGACTTAAAAAACAAACTATAAGTAAAAACAACTATCAAACAGCCATAAAAACAATGTCATCTTAATGTGAACACACATGACTACCTATGCACAAAGGCACACGAGCATGGCACATACACATAGGATAGGCGAAGACTCAAACGTAGAGGAACAAACACAATGGCAGGCAAGCAGACGGACCCACCCAACTACTCATCCACTCGCCCATCTACCCACTCGCTCACTCTATCAAAAAGAGGCAAAAAACAGGAACCAATCCCCAAAGCTCACCCCTGATAGCATGAACGGTGATGACCTCCTGCGCCTGGGGCCAGCATGAGGGAGGCGAGGGCTACAGGGTCTCGGGCTGCAGGTCTGGGGTGGGGTCCTGCTGCAGAGCCGAGTACACACGACCGTCTTCAGGTGCGAGAAGATTCCGGAAGCACTCTGGAAGACCGAAGAGACAAGGATTTATTTGGTTCCCCTTTTTTCTTTTGTGAAAAAATATGTATAGTAGCATAATACGGGTAATGATAATTAAAAATAACAATAAAAATCATAACAGTAATAAATAAAACTAATACAGCAAATAAAAAATAATGACAATAGCAATAATAGTAATAAAAATAATAAAAGCAATGATAATAGTAATAAAATTAGTAATAAAAGTAACAATAGTAATAAATAGTAATAAAAGTAACAATAATAATATTAATACAAACAAAATAAACAAACTATAATAACAATAATAATCACAACGATAACAGAGCAACAAGCACCATAATCTTAAATAAACTCAATCAACAATAATAATAAATATATAAATATGAAGCAAAAAAAAAAAGTGAAGAAATAAGAAACATTTGATTCCACTGCCAAACTTACCTGGAAGAGCTTGCACTCAGCTTCATCTCCTCCTCGGAGTCTGCGTTCTTGGCTGCGCACTGGCTCTGCATTGCCGCAATGTTGAAGAGCACGCACACCTTTTCGTAGGAGAGGGATGAAACGGCTGCAAGTAGGGAGAACAAGAGTTAGTCTATATAGAGATTTTGTGTGTGTGTGGTGTGTGTGTGTTGTGTGTGTGTGTGTGTGTGTGTGTGTGTGTGTGTGTGTGTGTTGTGTGTGTGTGTGTGTGTGTGTGTGTGAGTAGGAGGAAGAGGAGGAGAAAGAGGAAAATGAGGAGGAGGAGGAGAAGAAAGGGAGACAGAGGAGGAGAAAGAGGAGAAAGATGAGGAAGAAAGAGATAGAGGAGAAAGATGAGGAAAAGAGATAGAGGAGAGGAGGGAGAAAGAGGAGGAGGAGGAGAAAGAGGAGGAGTAGGAAGAGAGGAGGAGGAGGAGAGGAGGAAAAGAGGAGAGGAGGAGGAGGAAAAGGAGGAGGAGGAGGAGGAGGAGGAGGAGGAGGAGGAGAAGGAGCAGGAAGAAGATAGAGGAGGAGGAGGAAGAAAGAGGATTAGAGAGCAGAAGAGAAAGTAGAGAGGAAGAGAAAGAGGAGACAAGAGGAGGTGGAGGAAGAGAAAAAGAGAAGGAAGAGAAAGAGGAAAAGCAAAGGAGGAGGAGAAAGAAAAAAGAGGAGAAAGAGGAAGAGCAAGAGGAGGTGGAGGAGAGAAAGAAGAAAGGAGGAGAAAAGAGGAAAAGCAAGAGGAGGAGGAAGAGAAAAAAGAGGAGAAAGAGGAAGAGCAAGAGGAAAAAGAGGAGGATTAGATTAGGAGGAGGAGAGAGAGAAAGAGGAGGAGAGGAGAGAAAGAGGAGGAGGAGGAGAGAAAAAAATATGGAGGAGGGGAAAATGAGGGAGGAGGAGGAGGAGGAGGAGGAGGAGGAAGAGGAGGAGAAAAAGGCAGAGGAAGAAGAGAATGAAAAGGAGGATGGAAGAAGAGGCATGAGAGAAGGAAAATAAGCAGGAGGAGGAAAAGGAAAAGGAAAAGATAGATGAAATGGCAGAGGAAATGGAAGAGGCAAGAAATAAGAAGAGTAGAACAAGGAGTTAAATAGCGCATAATGAAAGCTAAATTTGAGGAAGAGGAAAAAAAGTCCAAGAATACCAAAACAACAAAAACAACCACAAATTAAAAAATTGTTGCTCGACACTTACTAAGACTAATTCTTCCTCCGAAGATGGATCCCTTGTCGAACGCATCTTTCCACTTGAATGGGATCTGGATCTCTGAAGCAGGGATCTTCGACTCCAAGGCCACTATCTGATCATAATACCTGTGAGAGAGAGAGTAAAAAAGTTATGTACTCATTTCCTGTCAACCTTTTCCTAGATTAGAATTATCATTTACTTTCTTCTTCTATAGAGTGTTGACATATCTACCATAATTATTTTTCTACCAATTAAAAATTAGCCTATCAATTATGCTTTCATATAAATATAAAATATAAAAACACACTTCAATCAAAACACTCAAATCTATGACAATAATTGCTTGTATAACTCATCCCCACTGACAGTCAGAATCGTAAGAGAAAGGTAACAAAGAAAATAATACACTCAGATACCCTCAAACTGGTACATCACACTATTACCTTTTCTCATTTAATATGATAAATATATCACTTGTGCAATTATAGTTGTTAAAAATATAGAGAAGCAGGATATAGTAAATCACATACTGCAACCATTCATCTTGTGAGTTCTAATTTTTCATAAACACCCTCTGTACTTTAGAAAAATAACACCTGTGATGGGCACATGTTTACAAAAACAAGATAAGAGAAGCTTAACCCATTCACATCGGCATATTTTGAAGCTAAAAATATAAGATTCCAGGCGGCTACAAAATTGGCGGCAGAGCTTCCCTGGAGTCTGTACGCCCACCCGCCGCGGCCCACTGTTGCGTCGAAGCGCAAACCCGATACAGCGTCACACTGGTAGGACGCCCGGCAATGTTTATTTTTTCAGGTGTCTCATATATGGGNCCATCCCTCTCCCTTCGTCCTCACCTCTAAATCATCCCCTCCTACGCGCTCTCTACTCCAGCCCACATCTCACTTCTTTCGTCTCCGCTCGTTCACGTAACTATATATAATATCACCAAGCGAGAGTGAGAAGGAAAGTTTGGATGAGAGTGGCCGCGGCTACGCCGAGGTCGTGCACAGTCAGAGCGTCGGTCGTGGCCGGGCTTCGGCCATATGCCCGGTCCTGGATACGGGTCGTCCGATTCGAAGGGTGGCGTGGTCTATTCAAGGTGTTAATCAGATTACGTTCTGCAGTCCCGTGACTTCGGTGGGAAGGTCTCATCCTGACGCGGGACAGGGAGATGAAGGCAGTCACTGGGATGCTTGTGTGTCGGTGGAGGGTTGGAGGACGAGACGCACCCCGATTGGTTTGGGGGAGTGGGGGCATACCCCAGCCAAGAGTGTAGCCTTATCGGGGTAGGATGGACTTCTGGAGGGATCATAAATGCACGCAGAAGTGGGCTTTGGATCAAAGTAGGGTCTGTGCACACGTCGAGATCGGGAATCTCTCGTCTATCTCTAATCATCCTAATCGTACTCGTACTCCACTCTCTAGGGGGAAGGGAGGTCAATAAGGTTGGGTTTCTTTAAGAATTG
>NW_020871766.1:21574-26823 GCF_003789085.1 Penaeus vannamei
TCCCTTTCCCTTCTCCTTGATCTCTTTCTCTTCCTTCTTCTCTCCTTTGTTATCGTATGCCCCCTTGATCCATCGCTTGAGTCTGAGCTTCGTTATTTCTCCTTCTTTCCTACTTCCCCTTCTCCTTCTTCTCTCTTTCTCCATCTCTCCTATTACCCCCTTCTTCTCCTCCTCCTTCTTCTTGAGGTCGACGTTCTGTGCTTCGTTATTTCTCCTTCTTCTTCCCTACCTCCTCTTCTTTCCATCTCTGCTATTTCCCCCTTCCTCTCCACCCCTCCTATTTCCTTCTTCTTATTCTTCTCCTCCTCCTTCTCGTCCTTCTTCTCCATTCCTCCTATTCCCCTTTCTTCTCCACCCCTTCTATATCCTTCTTCTCCGCCCTCCTATTCCCCTCCACCCCTTCTATATCCTTCCTCTCTTCTTCTCCATTCCTCCAATTCCCCTTCTTCTCCACCCCCTCTATATCCTTCTTCTCCTCCTTCTCCACCCCTCCTATCCCCCCTTCCTATTCCCCCCCTTCTCCATCCCTATTCCCCCTTCTTCTCCACCCCTCCTATTCCCCCTCCTTCTCAACCCTCCTATTCCTCCCTCCTTCTCCACACTTCCTATCCCCCCCCCCCTTCTCCACCCATCCTATTCCCCCCTTCTCCTCCTTCCTCCTCCTCCTTCTCCTTGAGGTCGACGTTCTTGGTCGACGGCGTGAGTGTTATTCCTCCATCTGTTACCATCAGCGTCGACAGGAGACAAGGACCACGAGAGAGAGAGAGAGAGAGAGAGAGAGAGAGAGAGAGAGAGAGTCCTTCGCCATTCCCAGTATGTGAATGAACACCTGCCGTAATGGGCTTGTTTAGAGCACCTTCCCCTCTCCCTCTCTCTCTTTCGCTCTTTCGCTCTCATTCGCTTCTACCTCATTCTCTTCCCTCTCTAATTTTGGTTTCCTTTTTTCTCTCTTCTCTCTCCTCTTTCCCTACCCCTTCTCTCTTCATCTATCTCTCTCATTCGCTCGTTTTCGCTTCTACCTCAATCTCTTCCCTCTCTGGTTTTAGTTTCTTTTTTTCTCTCTTCTCTTTCCTCTTTCCCTACCCTTTCTCTCTCCTCTCTCATTCGCTCTTTCTCTCTCATTCGCTCTTTTTCGCTTCTACCTCAATCTCTTCCCTCCCAACTTTTGATTTCTTTCTCTCTCTCCTCTTTCCTCTTCCCCTACCCCTTCTCTCTCCTTCTCTCCCTCCCTCTTTCTCTCACTCTCGCTCTCTCCTTCCCTATCCTGCCCTATTTCTAATCCCTCTTTCCTTCTCCTCCCCCTCTCACGTTTACTCCTCTTTTTCTGTTCCCCCTCTTCGTCCTCATCCTTTATGTTTCTTTATTCATTCTTCTATCTTTTTTTCATTTATCATTATTATTATTTGACTCTGCTTCTGTTCCCTTTCTCCTTCTCTTCCTCATTTTCCTCCTGTGGCTTCCTCTTCACCCTTCCTCCTTTCTTTCCCTTCGTCGTCATCCTCTTTCTCCTCTATCTCCTCCTCCTCCTCCCCGACTCTATCCTCCCTATTTTCTTCCTCTTCTCCTACCTTCTTTTCCCCTCTTCCTCCTCCTACTTTTCTCCCTCCTTTTAATCCTTATATTCCTCATTATCACCATCCATTTTTTCCCCTCCCTCCTCCTTATCCTCCTCTTCTTCTTTCCTCCTCCTCCCTCCTCCTCCTCTTCTTCTTCTTCCTCCTCCTCCTTCTGTTCTTCTCATCCTCCTATTCTTCTTCTTTTCCCTCTTCCTCCTCCTCCTCCTTTATTCCCCTCTCCCTCCTACCCCCACCTCCTGCCTTTATTTGTTGCTCCGATTTTGCTGTCTTCTTGTTATCTCTTCGTCTCGCCTGTTTATCTTCCCCGCCCTGTGCCTCCATTCTTGGCATTTTGTCTCAGATCTCCTTCTTCTCCTGTTACAATTCTTGGATATTTTGCTTCTCACTCTTCGTCGTCTTTCGACTTTACTGCGTCGGATTTTAGCTGCTTTGGGGGGTTGGGGGGGGGGGGGGTCGTAGGGGTGGGGGGTCGTAGGTGGTAGGGGTTGGGGGGTAAAGGGTGGAGTGCTTTTGTTTTTTATGTGTGTGTGTATGTATGTGTATGTGTGTATGTGTTGTGTGTGTTTGTGTGTATGTGTGTGTGTGTATGTGTGTGTGTGCTTGTTTGAGTGTGTGTATGTGTGTGTGTGTGTGTGTGTGTGTGTGTGTGTGTGTGTGTGTGTGTGTGTGTGTGTGTGTGTGTGTGTGTGTGTTGTGTGTGTGTGTGTGTGTCCGTGTATGTGTATGTATGTACGTACCTTGCATACATACATGAAATACAAACACAACACAAGACATTTTCTACATCAATATCTTCACAAAACTTTCATAAATCTTATTCCCAGCTGATTAACACCCCCACCCCCCACCCCCACCCCCCCCCACCCATCCCCAACCTAATCGCCACTTCCCTCCCACTCCTCCATTCCCTTTTTAAAAACTTCAAGAACAGCCATTCTTTTCTGGCAACATCTTCTTCAGTTTCTCTTCTTCTCCTCTTTACGCTTTCTTAGAACACGGGGGAAGAATATGCTAGTGTTTGTTTACACTGATAAGCTATCGCCGAACCACGTTTCGGATAGTGGCGGCATAAATTGGGATGAGGAGGAGAAAGGAAGAGAGAGAGAGAGAGAGAGAAGAAAGAGAGAGAGAGAGGGAGGGGGAGAGGAGGAGAGGGGGAGAGGGAGAGGGAGAGGGAGGGAGAAAAGGAAGAAGAGAGAGAGAGGGAGAGAGAGAGGAGGGGGGGGAGGGAGGGAGGGAGGGAGGAGAGGGAGAGGGAGAGGGAAGGGAGAGGGAGAGAAGGGAGAGGGAGAGAGAGGGAGAGGAGAGAGAGAGAGAGAGAGAGAAAAGAGAGAAAAGAAGAGAAAGAGAGAGAGACAAAGACAAAGACAGAGAGACAAAACAAAGAGAATCAGAGACAAAGAAAACAAACAGGGAAAACCACGAAGAAAAGCAAAAAAAAAACAAAAAAAAACAACACAAACGAAATCGAAAAAAAATTCCCAAAAACAAACAAACAAAACCCCAAAGACAAACAAAACCCCCCAAACACCCCAAGAATTTCCCCCTGGCGGCAAGCGAAGTCAGAGGAGAATCCCCGCCTCATTTCCCTCATAAATCGAAGCTCATCAAAGTGGATCTGCTGAATAGATGAGGATACGTCAAGGTCGAGAGATAAGTGATGCTGCGCTATCCACGGGGAGTCAGTGACACCAGGCGGGGGGGGGGGGGGGGGGGGAGAGATGTGGGTGATCATGTCGGGTTAATGTGGTTCATGTGGATATGTGGATAGATTTATGTGGGTTATTGTGGTTAATGTGGATATTGTGGTTATTGGATATTGTGGATAATGTGGATGATCATGTGGATATTATGATAATGTGGATATTGTGGTTAATGTGGATAATGTAGATATTGTGGGATAATGAATTCTGGATAATGTTGGATGATATGTGGATATTATGATAATGTGGATATTGTGGTTAATGTGGATAATGTAGATATTGTGGTTAATGTAGATAATCTGGACAATGTGGGTGATCATGTGGTTAATGTGGATAAATGTTGAGGTAGTTGGTGTGGTTAAGGTTGATGTGGAGGGCTGATGTGGATGGGGTGGGATTGGCGGTTGGATGGGAAATTATGAGGGAGGGGTGGGGGTAGTCCCGGTATGGGTTGGTTGATGGTGATGAAATGATGGTGGATAGGTATGGTGGGGAATGGTGGTGAAGGTCAAATGATGGTGTCGATGGTGATGGTATGGTGTGTAGTGATGGTTGATGGTATGGTGATGCATGGTGATGATGATGATGGTTATGGGTATGTGTGATGGTGATGTATGGTGGTGATGGTGATGTTGAATGGGTGATTGAAATGGTGATATGGTGATGGTTATGATGGTGATGATGGTGATGGTATCGGTGGTGATGTGGTGATGGTGAACGGCAAAGGAACGGCGGTCGTGAGAAGGATATTATGGTAATGGTAGTAATAACATTGACAGCGATGATAATAAAGATAATGATGACGAAGATTATGGTGATGATGGCGAGGATAGTGCTGTTTATGATGATGGTGTTGCCGGTGATAATGAAAACCATTTACAATTATAAAAGAAAACACCATAAAAAATACCATTAAAAGAAGTCACCAACCGATACAAAAAAAAAAAAAATAAAAAAAAAAAAAAAAAAATAAAATCACTTCAGAGCCAAAAACAACGATCAAAAGAAGAAGGGAGAAGTAAAAGAGAAAGAAAGGAAAAAAAGAGAAACTAATAAAGACACAATTATGAAAAAAAAAAAAAAATAAAAAATCACTATTGAAAGCCAAAACTTCCCCTCAAAAAGAAAGAGAAAAGGAGACAAAAAAATACAATTAAAAATAAATAAAAACACCATCATGACCCCCCCCCCCCCAAGAAGAAGAAGAAAAAGAAGAAGGAAGAAAAAAGAAAAACAAATAAAGACACTATTTAAGGAAAAAAGAAGAAGAAAAAGAAGAAGAAGAAAAAAAGAAAACTAATAAAACACACTATTATTGAAAACAAGGTTAATTTCAACCCGCAACTAACAATAAAACCAAACCACTTAATTTCTTGTCGACGCATCTGAAGTGATCTCAAGTAAACCGGATACAGACGAAAAGCACCTATTTCCGGGTACGTAAGAAGAGAGAAGAGAGGAGAAGAGGAGGGAGAGAGAAGAGAGGAGAGAGAGAGAGAGAAGAGAGAGAGAGAGAGAGGAGAGAGGAGAGAGAAGAGGAGAAGAGAGAGAGAGAGGAGGGGGGGAGGGAGGGAGGGAGGGAGGGAGGGAGGGAGGGGGGAGGGAGGAGGGAGGGAGGGGGGAGGAGAGAGAGGAGATAGAGAGAGAGAGAGAGATGAGAGAGGGAGAGAGAGAGAGAGAGGATAGACGATACGAGGAGGCAAATGAAAGGGACAAAACATTTAGAGGAGAAAAAAGGAGTAAGAGAGAGAGAGAAGAGGAAGGGTGAAAGGAAGAGAAAGGCAGGGGGGGAGGGAAAAGAAGAAAAAGGAAAAGGCGGGGGGGGGAGGGAAGGAAGAAGAGGAGGAGGGGAGGGGGGGGGGGGGGGAATAAAGGCGTTTTAAAAACTTTGTTTTTATCATTTTGTTGGCATTTTATGTTAGAAGAACTGAGCCCACCGAAGAGACTGATACGTGATAACAATACGAGA
>NW_020871766.1:26938-29438 GCF_003789085.1 Penaeus vannamei
AAGCAGATACAAAGAAAAGAAAGGAAAAAAGAGGAAACGAAACAGATACAAAGAAAAAAAAGAAAAGAGAGAGAAACGAAAGCATACAAAGAACAAAAAGGATAAAAAAAAACGAAGCAGATGCAAAGGAAAAAAAGAGGAAAAAGAGAGAAACGAACAGATACAAAAAAATAGAAAAAAAGAGGAAGAAAAAAGAAAAAAAAGAAAAAGAAAAAAGAGGAAACGAAGCAGCTACAAAAGAAACAAGAAAAACAAAAACGAAACAAAACAAAAAGAAAAAAAAGAAAAAGAGAGAGAGAAACGTATTCAAAAAAAGAAAAGAAAGAAAGAAGACAAAAAAATCAAACAAACAAACATAAAAAACAAGTAAAATCCTCCCGATCTGACCTCATTTTTCATTTGTTTGTCTGTTTACATAAAATGCAAAATTCCGCTGAGGCTAAAAGACTGCCCGTAATTATTTTTCTTCTTAATGATCAGGAGCGGAATTCTGAAGCAAGACAAGACAGGTCCCTTTTTTGCATCAATTTTCCCTCTCTGTTTATTGCAAGGCTGATGAATGTTGCAAATGGAGGGAAGGAGGGAAGGAGGGAGGGAGAAGGAGGGAGGAGGGAGGGAGGGAAGGGAGGGAGGGAAGGGAAGGGAGGGAGAAGGAGGGAGGGGAAGGAGGAGGAGAAAAGGAGGGAGGGAGAAGGAGAGGAGGGAGAAGGAGGGAGGGAGGGAGAGGGAGAAGGAGGAGAGAGAGGGAGAGGGAGGAGGGAGAGAAGGAAGGGAGGGAAGGAGGGAGGGAGGGAAGGAGGGAGGAGAAGGAGGGGGAGAAGGAGGAGGGAGGGGAGGGAGGTGAGGAAGGAGAGGGAGAAGGAGGGAGGGAGAAGGAGGGAGGGAGAGGGAGAGGGAAGAGGAGGAGAGGAAGGCAGGGAGGAGAAGAGGGAGGGAGAGGAGGGAGGGAGGGAGGGAGGAGAGGAGGGAAGGGGGGAGAAGGGAGAGGGAGAGGAGGAGGGAGAAGGAGGGAGGAGAGGGAGAGGAAGGAGGGAGGGAAGGAGGAGGAGAGGTCGGAGAGGGAAGGAGGGAGGGAGAGGAAGGAGGGGGGAGGGAGGGAGGAGAAAAGGAGAAGGAGGAGGGAGGGAGGAGAAGGAGGGAGGGAAAGGAGGGGCGGGAAGGAGGGAGGGAGGGAGAAGGGAGAGGAGGAAGGGAGAGGGAGAAGGAGGGAGGGAGAAGGAGGGAGGGAGATGGAGAGGGAAGGAGGGGAGGAGAAGAAGGAGGGAGGGAGGGAGGGAGGGAGAAAGGGAGAAGGAGGGGAGGAGGGGAGGAGAAGGAGGCAGGGAGGGGAAAGGGAGAAGGAGGGAGGGAGAAGGAGGGAGGGAGGGAGGGAGGGAGGAGGGAGGGGAGGGAGGGAGGGAGGGAGGGAGGAGGGAGGAGGGAGGAGGAGGAGAGAGGGAGGGGGAGGGAGAGAGAAAGAGAGAGAGAGGGAAGAGGAGAAGGAGGGAGGAGGGAGGGAGGAAGAGGGAGAGGAGGGAGGAAGGGAGGGAGAAGGAGGGAGAGGAAGGAGGGATGGGAGGAGGATGGGAGGGAGGGAGGGAGGGAGGGAGGGAGGGAGAGGGAGAGAGAGGGAAGGAGGGGGAAGGAGGGAGGGAGAAGGAAGGAAGGAGAAGGAGGGAGGAGGGAGGGAGGGAGGGAGGAGGGAGGAAGAGGGAGGAGGGAGGGAGGAGAGGGAGGAGAGGGAGAGAGAGAGGAGGGAGGGAGGGAGGGAGGAAGGGAGAAGGAGGGAGGAGAAGGGGGAGGAGAGGAGGGGAGGGAGAAGGATGGAAGGAGAGGAGGGAGGGAGAAGGAGGGAGGGAGGGAGATGGAGGGAGGGAGGGGGAGAAGGGAGGATGAAGGAGGGAAGGAGAAGGGAGGAGGAGAGGAGAGAGGGGAGGGAGGGAGAGAGGGGAGGAGGAGGGAGAGGAGGGAGAAGAGGGAGAAGGAAGGGAGAGAGGGGAGAAGGAGGGAGAGAGGGAGAAGAGGGAGAGAGGGAGAAGGAGGTGAGAGAGGGAGAAGGAGGGAGGGAGGGAGAAGGAGGGAGGGAGGGAGAAGGAGGGAGGAAGAAGGAAGGAGGGAGAAGGAGGGAGGGAAGAGGAGGGAGGGAGGAGGGAGGGAGAGGGAGGAGAGGGAGAGGGAGACAGAGGGAGAGGGAGGGAGGAGAGGAGGGATGGAGGGAGGGAGGGGGAGGGGAGGGAGGAGAGGGAGGGAGGAGGAGGGAGTGGAGAGGAGAGAGAAGGAGGGAGGAGGGAGGGAGAGAGGTAGAGGAGAGAGGTAGAGATAGGAATGGATAGATTAGATTAATAGATAAATGAGATTAGATAGATAGATAGATAATAAAATAGATAGAATAGACAGATAGATTAGATAGATAGATGAGAGAGAGAAGAGAGAGTGAGGGGGAATATAGAGGAAAATTGAGATAAGCACATTTTCACTTTTAAATTAAAAGATCATAGAAGCATTACGAACAGAGAGACAG
>NW_020871767.1:5000-10299 GCF_003789085.1 Penaeus vannamei
AAAGAACAAGCAATAAAGAAGAAAAGAGAACGAGAAGGAAGAGAGATTACTCGTCTGAACACAAACCATCGAATCCTCAACGACACAGCAGAACCAAACTACCCAACTACCCAACGATGGAATTAAATGAATACCTGAAATTAACAAAAGCTCATTCTTCCTGTTTGATTCAATTTCAACTCCCTCCCCCCTCCCCCCCCCCTCTGCCTGCACTCTACCTGCTCCCCAAACCCGTGCTTCCCTTTTTCTGGAAGCAAAAAAACAACTTCTTTTGGTCACATGAATTCTCGTAAACTTAACCCTCCCCCCATCCATTCTCTCTCTCTCTCTCCTCCTTCCCTCTCTATTTCTCTCTCTCTCTCTCTCTCCGTTTTCCTTCCTCCTTCTTTCTTTCCTTCCTCCTTCCTCCCTCCTCTCTCTCCTCTTTCTTCTCCCCTCTTCTCTCTCTTCTTCTCCCCTTCTCTCTCTTCTTCTCCTCCCCCCTCTCTCTCTCTTTCTCCCCCCCTCTCTCTAAAAAAAAAAAAAAAAAAAAAAACTTGAAGAGCACTTGAAGAGCAGCTCATGATGGGTTGTGAAATGTCGTCCCGATAAAGAGCCCGAGAGCAAGAAGCTTATCGACTGGGATTGAAGCGAGGAGCGTCTTGATTCGCCAATCCCTTCGCCTGATTAGCAGCCTTGATTCGGATTGATTCGGTGTCTCGGGCTCTGAACTGAAAGAAGAATCGTTGGCTTTATTTTCTTTTTTTTTTTTTCCTTTCACCGCTTTCTGTATTTTTTATTCTCTCTCTCTCTTTCTTTCTCTCGATTCCTGTTATTTCTCTCTCTCTTTCTTTTCTCTCTCTCTCTCTCTCTCTCTCTCTCTCTCTCTCTCTCTCTCTCTCTCTCTCTCTCTCTCTCTCCTCTCTCTCTCTCTCTCTTTCTCTCTCTCTCCTCTCTCTCTCTCTCTCCTCTCTTTCTCTCTCTCCCTCTCCTTCTCTCTCCTCTCTCTTTCTCTCCTCCTCTCTTTCTCTCTCCTCTCTCTTCTCTCTCTCCCTCCCTCTCTTTCTCTCCCTCCCTCCTCCCTCCTCCCTCCCTCCTTCCCTCTTTCTCCCTCTTCTCTCCCTCTCTCTCCCTCCAAAAAATAAAATAAGAAAATAATAAGAAAAATATAGAATAAAAATAAAATCCCAAGATCAGAGATTGTCCGTTCAAGAGGACTACCGATGCCTCCGTGCAACTGATCGCGCGACAAAGTGCATCTGCAACAATGAGACACGTCTGCTTGCATGGAAGGGAGGGAGGGAAAAAGGAGAGAGAAAGAGAAGAGAGAGGGGAGGGAGGGAGAGAGTGAGAGAGAGAGGAAGAGGGAGAGAGAGGGAGAGGGAGAGAGAGAGAGAGAGAGAGAGAGAGAGAGAGACAGACAGACAGACAGACAGACAGACAGACAGACAGACAGACATAGAGAGAGAGGGAGAGGGAGAGGGGAGGAGGGAGAGGAGAGAGAGAGAGAGAGAGAGAGAGAGAGAGAGAGAGAGAGGAGAGAGAGAGAGAGAGAGAGAGAGAGAGAGAGAGAGAGAGAGAGAAGAGGAGAGAGAGAGAGATGTGTGTGGACAGAGATACAGAGCGAGAGAGAATTGTGGAAGGAGAGAGA
Organism: Penaeus vannamei; assembly: GCF_003789085.1. Taxonomy (NCBI): domain Eukaryota; kingdom Metazoa; phylum Arthropoda; class Malacostraca; order Decapoda; family Penaeidae; genus Penaeus; species Penaeus vannamei. The sequence goes on from NW_020871767.1 coordinate 6,631, forward strand.
GAGATAGAGAGAGGAGAGGATAGCGAAAGGGATAGAGACAGAGAAAGAGAGAAAGAAAGACACTCCCAACAACAACGAATCACAAAACAAAAACAAAACAATCAACAACGATAAATACAAAAGACAATGTCGATAAGGACGAAAATGACATTAACACCAATAACGGTCTAATACTTAACGGCTTCCATTAACCTCATTACACAGGACACGCGAATCAAAGCGAGCGAAAGTGGAGGAGAAGAGAAAACGAAACGAAAGGAAATAAGAATCAGATTAGGAATAAAAACGAATAAAAGGAGAGAAAAAACGGGATTCGTGGTCATTAAACTCAACACTTGGATATTGGTCGTAAATTGGGTTTCGTTCTCGCTCTCTCGCTCTCCCTCTTTCTCTCTCGCTCTTTCTCTTTCTCTTTCTCTCTCTCTCTCTCTCTCTCTCTCTCTTTCTCTTTCTCTCTCTCTCTCTCGCCTTCTCTCTCTCTCTTTGTTGATCTTTCTTTCTCTCTCTCTCTCTCGCTCTCTCTCTTTGCTCTTTCTCTCTCGCTCTCGCTCTTTCTCTCTCGCTCTCTCTCTATTGCTACCTCTCTCGCTCTTTTCTCTGTTCTCTTTCTCTCTCTCTCTCTCTCTCTTTTTGATCTTTCTCTCTCTCTCGCTCTCTCTCTTGCTCTTTCTCTCTCTCGCTCTCTCTCTTATTGCTACTCTTCTGCTCTTTCTCTCTCTTCTCTCTCTCTCCTCTTTCTCTTTCTCTCTCTTTTCTCTCTCCTCTCTCTTTCTTGCTCTTTCTCTTTCTCTCTCTTTCTCTGTTTCTTGTCTCTCTCTCTCTCTCTCTCTCTCTCTCTCTCTCTCTCTCTCTCTCTCTCTCTCGCTCTCTCTCTCTTCTTTCTCTTTTTTTTCTCTCTCTCTCTCGCTCTTTCTTTCTCTCTCGCTTTCTTTTTTTCTTTTTTACATGTAAACTCACAGATAAACAGATGGGTAAACGGAAAAGAGGGATGGAGATAAATAAAAAGAGAGAGACAGAAAGGAAAGATAGGGGAAAGAGAAAAAGAAAAAAAGGGGAAAGAGGGAAAGAAAAAGAGAAAGAGCAAAATCAAGAGACTGAGAAAGAGAAAGAGAAAGAAACGAGGTGAAAGATAAGCGAAAGAAATCAAAAGAATGGGAGAAGGAACAATAGGAGAAGGAGGCGGCGGCCGGGTGAAGGAACAGAATGAGGAGCAGAAGGAGGAGGGGATCAAGAAGGAAGAAGAGGGGGAGGAGGAGCAGAAGGAGGAGGGGATGAAGAAGGAAGAAGAAGGGGAGGAGGAGAGGAGGAGGGATGAAGAAGGCAGAAGAGGGGGAGGGGGTGGGAGAGGAGAGCAGGAGGAGGAGGGGAAAGAAGGAAGAATGGGAGGGGGAGGAGGAGGGATGAAGAAGGAAAGGGGAGGGGGGGGAGGGGAGAAGAAGGAAGAAGGGGAGGGGGAGGGGAAGGGGAGCCACTTCACCTTAACGTCTATAGGAAGTTGCCAGCCCGTAAAGGGACGCGCATTACGCCGAAATAAGGAGGTGGGGCGTGCTCCGCCCACGCTCCGCTGCCGCACCTGTAGCGACCGGTGGGGAGAGGGAGGGGTGGATGAGGAGAGGGGGAAGGAGAGGGAGGAGAAGGGTATGGGAGTGGGGATGGTAGGATTGAGGGAGGGGAGTGGTGAGGTAGGAGGTAAAGAAGGAGGAGGGAGAAGGGGATATGGGAGTGGGGGAGGGTGTAGGGAAAGGTGAGGGTAAAGGGGGTCGTGGGGGGGGGGGAGGGGGTTCTACCAAACGACAGGTGGTCACAGGCTGGCGTTGGGCGTGCGTACGTGTCTCGTCGCTCGGTTTTTGTTTCTCTTTTCTCTCTCTTCCACTTCTGATTTTTCTTCTCTCTCTCTTTTTTTGCGTTACATAGACTCTCTTTTTGTCGTTATTCAGTTTTCTTTATATTTTCTCTCTCTCTCTCTCTCTCTCTCTCTCTCTCTCTCTCTCTCTCTCTCTCTCTCTCTTCTCTCTCTCTCTCTCTCTCTCTCTCTCCTCTGCATCTTTATCACCTTTTACTATTCCCACAATTGCTTTCCCAAAAAACACTGGTTTTACGCCGATGCGGTTAACAATTGCCAAAGGAAGAAGTGAATAACAGAATAAATTAGAAGAAAAAGATACATAAAGATGGACCCTTAATTGCCCATATAATAAAAAATTAAAGAAACTTTTCTCGTTTATTACAATAATTCTTCTCATTAATCATGGTCTTACTGTGATTAATGAGCAAAATGATTAAGTTTATTCCCATTTCCTTCCTATTATCTTTTTCTTTTTTATTTCTTTATTTTTGTTTTGATTCTCGTCTACGTCATTCACACACATCATCGTTAAGACATATATATAAGCAATGTATGTGTAATACGCATACCCACAACGCCACACACACACACACACACACACACACACACAACACACACACACACACACACACACACACACACACACACACACACACACACACACACACACACACACAGACCAGACAGACAGATAGAGAGATAGATAGTCAGATAGATAGATAGATAGATGATTAAACAGAAAATAGGCAGAGGTAGATAGGTAGATAAATAGACAGATAGATAGATAGATAGATAGATAGATAGATAGATAGATAGATAGATAGATAGATAGATAGATAGATAGATAGATAGATAGATAGATACATAGATACAGACAGACAGACAGAAACACACGTACATTTTCTGTAAATGCAATACGTGTAATAAATAAATAAAAATAAATAAATGTAATCATGTGAGCGAGAAAAAAAATATATGAAACAAATCTACGGACATATTTCTCCTCATTACAGTACTGCCACCACGCGTGCGGATTGTTCATTAAGCTCTTTTTTGTAAATCATTAAGTACAAATTTTGGCCTTTAGTTTATTTTTTCTGATGTAAATGTAGCTTTTTTATTCCAATTTCTATGATATAAGATATTGACTTTTATTTCTTCTTTATTTCTATTAATCTAATTATTTCTGTTCTATATCATATGTGCAGTTTTTATTTTTATTTTTTTAATTGCTTGATCTCTCTGCTGTTGCTTATCGTTATCATTACTAATGCAAATATCGCGATCAATCAACCCAAATTATTGTCATTATTCTTTATCATTCATCGTTTTGTTTACATTTATCCTTATCATTCATTGTCATCCATCGTTTGTTTACATTTCTATCGCTTTAATTCATCATTCATCTTTGTTTACATTTATCTTTATCATTCATCGTTTGTTAAATCTTATATCATTAGTTTACATTTATCTTTAACAATTCATCGTTTGTTTACATTTATCTTTTCATTCATCGTTTGTTTACATTTATCTTTAACATTCATCGTTTTGTTACAGCGATAATTCTGATATCATTTTCAAACTTAGAATCTAGTTTTACCCTTGAGTCGTCGAGTAATGAATACCATATCCCTTCTTCCCGAAAAAAAAAATATATATATATAGATGGAAATCAAAGAAAAAAAAATCTGATTAAACAATAATAAACATGGAAAAAATAAGAAATAAAAAAATCTGATTAAAAATGATAAACATGAAAAGGATAAAAAATTAAGAAATAATAAAATGATCGTGATTAACAACAGTAAACATTAGAAAATAAG
>NW_020871767.1:17970-25470 GCF_003789085.1 Penaeus vannamei
TATAATATATATATATATATATATATGAGTATATAATGTAACACACTTATAATATGAATGTACTATATTATAATGTTATATATAGAAATCCATTATATATAATAATTATATATATAATATATTATTAGTATAAATATATATATGTACACATACATATAATTCCACAATTATAGCTGTGAAAACACACGGGACATTCACACACACACAACTATCTGACAATCAAACTGTCTAAGAACACCTTCTATCTAAAAAAAAAAAAAAGAGAAAAAAGAGAAAAAAAAAAAAGAAAAAAAAAAAAACCAGCTGGTTATTAACAATTTGATCATGGAGGCAATATAAAAGCCTAAGTAAGATAACTATCTAAGGAATTTAACTTATCGGAACAATTAACGATCTATCACAATACTAATCTAAATACCTAACTACTCAAACTATCTAACAATGCAACTTATAACTATCTATCCGGGGTGTTAAAAACAAGCCTATCTAGTACTCAAAAAAACAAAGCTATTCACAATCTAACAGCCTAACTTTATAAACTAACGATTTAACTATCTAACAGTCAATCTATTCCTAAACAATCTAAGATATCTAAATGTCAACTACAAAACAATCTAACATCTCCATACTAATTAACTATGTACACTATGTAAATACTCAACTATTTATACATCAAATAGTCTACAGATTCACAAGCGGGGCACAATTTGTTTATCGGAGTATGGTAACGAGGGGGAACACCGAAACGGATTGGAACGGATCGAACCGGAGCTAAAGACACGAACGGCTCTGTGGTTTCATTTTAGCTTTTAAGCGTCAAAAGTGCGTTAATACAAAAAAAATCGAATATAGAAGTGTGATGAGAGAGAGCGGATAAGTTAAGCCAATTAAATAGCGAGTGAGCCAAGAAGAAGAAAAGAAGAAGAAGAAGAATAAAAAAAAAAAAGAAAACCGCTAACAAAACAGAAAATAAATTCGAAGGAAAAAACGTGAAAATGAGAAAAAGCGAAAGTAGAAATACCGTCCTATAAATGTGTGTAAGCAAAGCAATGCGAAAGGAAGAGAAAAGATTGCGAATTGAATATCCGAAAGGGGCGGCTAACGGTACATAGAAGAGAAATAAAAATATCATATAAACTTGCAGATACAAAAAGAAGAGTAGGGGCGAGTACAGTAAAGGAGTAAAAAAGGAAAATTGACGTTAAAAAATAAAGTTTTAAAAGTACGAGAAGTAATCAGAGATGAAATATGAAAGCCCACCCTGGTTACAATCAGTTTCCCTTTGCTTTGCATTTACTGTGCGTATGTATTGTGTTTTCTCACTGTGGCGTATGGGCCATAGTGCAACTCAGCCGTGAGGGGGTGGGCAGAATCTGAAAATTGACACCAAAATTCGAAAGAAAACAGAAAAGAGAAAGAAAAGGAAAAAAATACATGCGTCTGAACTTGCGATATGAAATAGAAAAACTAGCCGATATACGTAATAACGTGAGCAAGAAAAAGGGAAAAAGACATAAACAAATACGAAGTATAAGTATATATAAAAAAGTACAAGTTAAAAATATAAAAATTAATGATAACAAAATAATGATAATAATGAATAATCGAATAGTAAAATAGGGCTGATGAAGATGTTGATGGATGAATGAAGGATATAATAAATGATAAAAATAATATAATAATGATAATAATAATGCCGCCCCGGTTGCAATTCGTTTTCCCATGGTTGTATTCAATGTAGTGAAGTCTTGTACTTATGTTGTGTGCAACTCCATAGATCAATAACAATGCTACTGATAATTTTGTGTCAAAACAATTCCTCATTCTGCATTGTTCGAGACTATCCACTAAAAGCTTATTTGCGATGTCTCATTCTCTTCGACAGCACCGGTATAAAAAATGACTGTACCAAGCAAGCACGTCACAGAGAGTCGCATACTCCGCCAAGGACGCAATAGGGTTGCTTTTGCAAATTAGAAGAAGTTACCCTTAAAGAATGACATTAATTCACCTTATCTGAGTACACAAGTGACGTCCGTACTACATGACCCTCGGAGATGGCAGCCAGGTAAACAATTAGATAGAGTGGAAAAATAGACAGATAAATAACAGATAAGAGATAAAAGATATGATGATAGGTAATAGAAAGATAATAGATGATTAAGATATATATTACCGAATAGAAGAAATCAGACTGATAGAATAAATAAATTGGTAGATGATAAATAGATAATATAACAGATAAATAACGGATAGAATAGACTATATAAGCAGATAGATAGATATTGAATTGAGTTTAAAATAGAAGATAGACGACAATAGATTATCATAAAACAGATAATGGACAATAGGACAGATAGAATGAAAAGGATAGAATACAGAGATATGGGACAGAGAGAGAGCGAGAAGAGACAGATTGTTATACAAGTAATAAGAGAAGTTAGACATACAAATAGTAGCAAGGTAGCAACTGTTTAATTATACGTATAAAGAATCAAGATCCTAAACCTATCTACCGATTATGTAATAGATAAAGAGTAACTAGTTTCAGGGTCGGCATGCAAAGGTGAATTGCTTCTCACTAACTCAAGAACTCATCAACCTAATACTGTCATCAACAATTGCTGGCATGATAAGTAAACCCATTTACCCCTATTCCATGTTTTACAAGGGCTATGACTGATCTTTATTATCTTTGTGAGTTATTTGCCTGTTTCTGGCTTCTGATCAGCGTGATATTAGAAGTAGCGATAAGTTGGCGAATGTTTTGCGCAATTTCGTCTTATCCTTCCGTCTTTCTTTCCTTATCTTCCCTTTCTTTCCGTCTAATCATCTGCGTTTCGTCTTTCTATCAATTTTATGAGGCCTTGCGCTTCTGGAAAGTCACCGAGCTGCGGCTGCAAAACGCACAGATAGAGAGGCTCTTTTTGAGTCTTACCTGTCACATAACTATTTGTCTATTAAATAGATCATTCTATTCATATTATCGTAGCCCTATCTAGCCTGTCTGTCTACTCAAGTTTATCTATCAGTTGTTATGTCTATTACTAATTATTATTTAAACATCTATTTGTTATCTATCATATATAAAATATATATATATATATAATATAATATAGTAAGGTATATATATATATAATAGTAGTAGGGGGGGGTATAGATAATAAGGGAGTAAGGAATAGGAGAAATGAGGTGCTAGATTAATTACCTAGTGGATAGGAAGTCGAGCGTTTATCTGTCTATTCATTAGTCTATATCCAATCTGAATACCTAATAAATAGGTTTAAATATGTTATGAATCTATCTGTATATTTTTATATAATTTTTTCCTATCTACTGCATTGGTTTATGTTAATGGTCTATCTAGGGCTAAACTGGTCCGTAACTATTCATATTATAACTATTAGTCTAATCTATTAAGCGTATCTGCGTGAGGAGTTCGAGTGTTGCCAGACCGCCAGAGTGTATGGAAAGAGAGGAGTGTAGAATTGAGAAGGGAGGAGAGAGAGGGAGTAACAGAGGCGATGTTGTGGATACCGGACAGAAGATAAACAAATATATAGGGGCAGAGGTGAGGATAGTAGAGGGTACAGAAAGACATGCGGTGTCGAGAGAGAAAGAATGCAGTGGTGTCTTGCGCCATCTCATGGTATTGATGAGTAGCGTCCGATATCTTAAAAATAAACACACACACACATAATGGTTGATGTGGGCATTAAGCCTGAGAGCTAACCTCAAATTCATCCGCAATATCCTCTCGAATGAAACGTAAGCCTCGTGGCTGTAGTGGAGAGCAGAGTCACGGCGCGCGTCTGAACCGCGTATACACGCTACGGGTTCGATCCCCGATGGAGTCAAAAGTTATAAATTTGTAGTATCCTCCTTTAAATTGATGTGTGTTTTCGTTCATGCACGTGCATCTACTTTTCCATTGGTTGTTATGATTTATTTGCATTATTCGATAGTATACCAAATAAATACTCTTACTCCTATGATCAGACATACCTATTATGAGGATGCATGATTTTTATTAGATTCTTTATTATTGCCGTCTGCTGCCCTGTGTTTTTTTTTGTTTGTTTTTTAATCTCTTCATCGTTTATGTTTTTTTATTATTATTATGTTATCATTATTATTGTTGTTATTATTATTATTTATTATTATTTATGATCATTATTTATGCATTTATTATTATTCATTCACATTATTTATTATTTAATATTATACATTATCAATTAACCTCATCACTCTTACAACAATAATGAATGAATAATATACCATAATAAAAACACACAAATATCTGGATCTTCCATCTGATTTTTCTTTCTCTCTGCTTTTTTTTGCGTCTTTACATAGACTCTCTTTTTTTGTCGTTTATTAATCATTTTCTTTATAAATTTTGTCTCATCCTCTCTACTCTCTCTCTTTCCGATCTCTCTCATACTCATTCATCTCATTAATCTCATCATTCAATAATATCCTACTTCTGTTTATATTTATGAGCAATCTCTATCTTCAATATATTCTCAGTCTCTCTTCATATAATTATATATCTATCTTTACCCTACTGTGTATTTATATCTATTGTAATTTACATCTGTATTTTATTCTTACTTATATTTATCCCCACAAGGTTTTATCTTCATAATCTAAAAGATACAAATTAAACGCCTGCAGCCTGGATATTCTTCAAAGAATAACACTTGAGAATTAACCCTCTCTGTATGCGCATTATATAATCGAAGTTCTTCCGGTGGTGTACGTAAAAAGGCACGTCGCCGAATCTAGTAAAACTGACGAACAGGAGCTACGAGTGGATTCGATCCTCTCCAGAGAGACAATAATAATGAATGTAGATATTTACGTTTCTCCATCTTACTAATGTAAATTGCTCTCGAGGCCCTATATTCTGTCCTCATCCTACTCGTACTCTACATCTCTACAATCATACTCACAATTCTAACAATGAAACACTCCTCTCTTTCTTCTCTGTTCTCTCATTATCTACAAAATTCATCATTCTTCTCATCTCATTCTCAATCATCGGTAATATCATTCTCTGCTATTTTTCGATTAATTAGCTACAAATGCATCATTAAGTCTTTCTTACTTCTCCTCATCTCTCTTCTTTCTCTCTCCTCTCTTAAATTACCATCTTCCAATCTGTCTTTTCTCTTCTTTTTACTCTTCTTCTATTTTCTCTCTTTCTTTCTTTTTTCTTTGCTTTCTTTCTCTTTTTGAGTTTGACCTGTCAATGACGACTCGTGTCGCCCTCCACTACACGCACTATCCTCCGATGGTACAAAAAATGAAATATTATTTTATTGTACTAATGTCTCTACAATTACTTGTAGGATTAGAGCTTACGCTACCCACCTCTCTACCGCCCACACAAAACCACCACCCCCCCTACGGACACCTAACACCCCCACTCCCTCTTACTCTCATCTCCATCTCTCAACACTACCATCTTCTTCTCGTCATCCTCACTACACCTCAATCTATCTCTCATCCTCCTCTCCTCCACATCCTCCACATCTCTCTAACACCACATCTACCCCATCTCCTACTCTCTCTTTCTCTTTCTTTTTCTTATGCACACACACACACATCTGACACACACAACAGGCCAGACAACAGATAGAGAGATAGATAGTCAGATAGATAGATAGATAGATGATTAAAACAGAAAAAATAGGCAGAGGTAGATAGGTAGATAAATAGACAGAATAGAATAGATAGATAATAGATAGATAAGATAGATAGATAGATAGATAGATAGATAGATAGATAGATAGATAGATACGATGATAGATACAGATACGACAGACAGACAGAAACACACGTACATTTTCTGTAATGCAATACGTGTAATAAATAAATAAAAATAAATTAAATGTAATCATGTGAGCGAGAAAAAAAAAATATATGAAACAAATCTTACGGACATATTTTCCTCATTACAGTACTGCCACACGCGTGCGGATTGTTCATTAAGCTCTTTTGTAAATCATTAAGTACAAATTTTTGGCCTTAGTTTATTTTTCTGATGTAAAATGTAGCTTTTTTATTCCAATTTCTAAATATAGATATTGACTTTTTTTTTTCTTCTATATTTCTATTAATCTAATTATTATTCTGTTCTATATCATATGTGCAGTTTTTTATTTTTCATTTTTTTAATTGTTTGATCTCTCTGCTGTTGCTTATCGTTATCATTACTAATGCAAATATCGCGAATCATCAACCCAAATTATTGTCATTATTCTTTTCATTCATCGTTTTGTTTACATTTATCTATATTCATTGTCATTCATCGTTTGTTTACATTTATCTTTATCGTCCATCGCTTTGTTTACATTTATCTTTATTTCATATTATTCATCGTTTGTTTAAATCTTTATCATCATTAGTTTACATTTATCTTTAACATTCATCGTTGTTTACATTTATCTTTTTCATTCATCGTTTGTTTACATTTATCTTTAACATTCATCGTTTTGTCTACAGCGATAATTCTGATTCATTTTCAAACTTAGAATCTAGTTTTACCCTTTGAGTCCTTGAGTAATGAATACCATATCCCTTCTTCCCCGAAAAAAAAAATATATATATATAGATGGAAATCAAAAGAATAAAAAAATCTGATTAAACAATATAAACATGAGAAAAATAAGAAATAAAAAAATCTGTTAAAAATGATAAACATGAAAGGATAAGAAATTAAGAAAATAAAAAAAATCTGATTAAACAACAATAAACATAATTAAAAATAAGAAAACAATCCAACGAAGACAAATTTCTATCACATTTTTTCCTTTCCTCTTTTTTTTTTAGGGGGGGGGGGATAAATAACAACAACAGTTACAATCTAGGCATTAAGTGGGCGTGTTCCTCTAAGGCAACCACGGGCGTATCACTGAGGCGGGGACACCGACCCAACGCCCATTGTGACGTGGTCTGATTACAGCCGAGAGAGAAAATGATCTAATCGTTTCGTATCGCGTTGAAAAGTTGGGGTCGAGGAGGGGAGGAGTGGGGAGGGGGAAGGGGGAAGGGAGGGAGGGCTTCGTATCGCGTTGAAAAGTTGGGGGTCGAGGAGGGGAGGGGGGGGGAGGGGAGGGGGAGGGGAGGGAGGGGAGGGAAGGGGAGGGGAGGGGAAGGGGAAGGGAGGGGAGAGGGGAAGGGGAGGGAGGAAGGGAGGGGAAGGGGGAAGGGGAAAGGGAGGAGAGGGGAAGGGGAAGGGGGAAGGGAGGGGGGGGAGGGAGGAAGTGGAGGGGAGGGGGGAAAGACGATGTAGGGAAGGATGGGACGGAGGTAGGGGGAGGGGAGGAGTAGAGGGGAGAGAGGGAATGAAGGGAAGGAGTCGATGGAAGGAGGGGAAGGGGAGGGATGGAGGAAGAGAGAAAGGGCAGAGAGAGCGTGGAAGAAATAGGGAGATAGGAAAGACAAAAGTGGGGAGAGAGATAAGGCAAGAAAAAAGAGCGAAAGAGGGAAGGA
>NW_020871767.1:30470-33355 GCF_003789085.1 Penaeus vannamei
TGATGCCCCTTCGCATCAAATTAACATAAATATATATGTCGTCAATTATCAACCCATTCTAAATGAACTTAAATGAACTAACTTCACATCCGCTTTCAAATGGGAGGTGTGTGTGTGTGTGTGTGTGTGTGTGTGTGGTGTGTGTGTGTGTGTGTGTGTGTGTGTGTGTGTGTGTGTGTATGCAGTGTGTGTGTATGTGTATGTATGCGTGCGTGTATGATGCGTGTGCGTGCGCGTGTGGGCGTGCGTGCCTACGTGCGTGCGTGCGTGCGTGTGTCACACATAAATCGCTCGCCAAAAAGCCGCATTAAGAAATACAAATTCGCGCAAGGGGGGGGGGGCGCAGACCCGGCCAAGTCACGACCGAGAAGAAACCCTTATAAGGAAACCCTTGCGAAGATGTTGCAAACGGGAGGAAGTCTGTCCTATTCCGGGTTATGTCTATGCATGTGCTGTTTTTTTTTTCTTTGTATTGCAATTAATTAAGTGCAGTTTTATCACTGTTATTGTCCTTTATTATCATTATTTATTTTTATATTGGCATTCAATCTTGTTATTATCTGGATGATTATCTCTATTGATAGCATTATCATCACACATCATTAATATTATCATCTCACCATCATTACCATCATCATCGCATTGTCATCATCACCATCATCCCGTCATCATTCATACGTCATCATTGCCATCATCATTATCCTTCATTACTATTATCACCCCCATTGCCATTATCCACCATCATTACCATCATATCATCATTACCATTCATCATCACCATCATTATCATCCATCGGTCATCACCATCCAACCTTACCATCATCATCATCATCATCATCATCACCCATCCCACAATCATCATCATAATTCTACCCTAATTACCAAAGCACTATACCAAAGACTCGCCACATCTAATGTCTTTTTCCCCTTCAATTCATTTAACTCTCTTTAAGATTTACCCCCAAAAAGGAATTATAATTAACGAATAAATATAATACAATAAACCCTGCGTTTGTTCCGTTTGTAAAAAAAGAAAAAATCCGTTTGTAAAAAAAAAAAAAAAAAAAAAAAAAAAAAAAAAAAAAAAAAAAAAAAAAAAAAAAAAAAAAAAAAGCTAGAGAGATCATTTGTTCATCGTCCAGAGAACAATTAAAACAAACAAAGCAGCGCAGGATCATTGAGACACTATGTATTTACACCATTAGTTTGGGCGGACGGGGCGCTGACTAATTTTTTTTTTTTTTTCGAAGTCTAAATGAATATTAGAAGCGCATAAAGGGAGAGAGGAGAGAGGAGAGGAGAGGAGAGGGAGAAGAGGGAGAGGGAGAGGAGAGGGGAGAGGAGAGGGAGAGGGAGGAGGGGGGGGGAGGGGAGGGGAGGGGGGAGAGGAGAGGGAGGAGGGAAGGATTGAGAGGAGGGCAGAAGAGAGGGAGAGTAAGGTAGGAGAGGAGAGGGAGGGAGAGAGAAGAGNTATATATATATATATATATATATATATATACACACACACACATATATGTGTGTGTGCATATACTGTAGAGAGCGAGAGAGACAGACAGACAAATTGATAGAGAGGGAGGGAGAGAGAGAGAATGACAAATGAGAAAGAGAGAGAGAATGGGGAAAGATAGTGGTAGAGAAAGAATGTTTAAAAGTAGAGTGAATATGAAGCAGAAAAGGATAGAGAAAGAAAGGGGAAAGTAAGAGAGAAAGATTGACAAAGAGAGTGTCTGTAAAAGAAGAGACAGAGAGAGAAAGAAAGAAAGAGAGAGAAAAAATAACAAAAGAGAGAGAAAAAAGATGGCAAAAGAGAGAAAGAATTAGACAGATAGACTGCGACAGAGAGAGAGAGTGGAGAAAGAAACAGAAACAGAAACAGACAAAATACATAAGAATCCACGCATGCATACACGTGGGTGTATTTACAAGGAGATAGATAGAAAAAAAAACGAGACAACATAGCCTAAATAAATTAAATTGCATTTGTGCCATAGGTCTCCGTCTCCGATTCGCTGCTGTCTTAAAACGGGTTGTCTTTTCTCCTAGTGTATAACATGTCTGCCAGACAAACCGGACATCTGCTACGATCTGTGCTGAACTCCGATCCGAAGAGAACCAGAAGAAAGAGAGAAAGTATAAGGAAAGTAGAGAAGAAAAGAAGTTGTTGATCGGAGGCGAATAGAGATGGAAGAAGAGGATGGCGAGAAGGAAGATGAAAAGACAAGATTAACAACCCGAAGACGTTCGAAAGGAAAAGAATGTATCCACTCATGATTTTGATACATTGTTTATGTGTATGATTTGCATGATGTAAACATATCAATACTTCATATAAAGCTTTGATTATACAAACTTTTTTTAACCAATGTTTTAGCCTTTCGCATCATAGAGGCACGTGACACAAATTAAGCAGCGCGATATAGTTTCATGACAGGTGCATGACAGATGCACATGGATTCATATATCCTTCTATTCATCTATCATTTCATCTATTCATGTAAATATATATCATATATGTATATATGCATACATGCATATCAATGCTGCAGTGCTTTATCTTTCATACATACATATATACATGTGTGTGTATATGTGCACACACACACACACACACACATATATCGAGATTTACACACACTCCACGTGGGCATTCGGGACTAATGGAAAGAGCAGATCAAACCTAAAATCAGACAACCTGAGGTGTATTCAGATGAAACATGGAATAAAGCATTACCCCATTTTATATCATATATATATATATGTATGTATATGTATGTATGTATGTATATATATATATATATATATATATATATATATATATATATATATATATATATATATATATATATATATATATATATATATATATATACATACATATATAT
>NW_020871767.1:38745-41245 GCF_003789085.1 Penaeus vannamei
CAGTTATCGCAACTGACATCGTTGTGTCAATCCATGATTGGTGAGATTAACTGGCTCGTTCTGCGCATATTTAGGGTTAAAATTTGAACTTAAAAGTTAATGTTGCTTCAGAGGTGTAATAAAAGCTGATCCTGGACATTGCCAATGTACATGCGCACTAAGGTCTGGATCAAACTTTGATATGGGATTATCTTTCGTGGCGTACTGAGGTCGATATATAATTCATACGTCACTAAGCTAACCGATTAAACAAACATCATAATGAACACATTCTTTGCTTTTTGAACGATGATGCAATAATATATTTTTTAAGAGAACTTTTCATTCAGTGAAACTACCATAGTTTTTTTTTCTAAATTAACAGTTTAGTTTTACAGAACAACTTTGACGAGTTGTCTTGTCAGAATGCAAGGCTGACAGATTATCAGTTACAGGGGGGAAAAACCATAGCGTGCCAACGCATGTACAGATATGTAAATCTACCTGCAGAAAATTTACCACTTTGAGCCTGGAAATATGTATTTGCACATGCATCTAAACTGCTATCACATTTCATGTGTTAATTAGTTTGCGTAGATAAGTAGTCATATTTTTTATCATCTCTGCATTTGATTTATTTACATTGGAATACTGCGTTTAATCCGTTTGTGTAGTGCCACATAGAAAAAAAGAAAAGTGATTGAAATCTTTAATGAGGATGGCTATTTCTTGATCACACACACATACACGAACACACGCGCACATTCTCTCTATCTCCCTCTCTCTCCTAGCTACTGCCCGTAGTTACATGCGATAATCAAGCAATAAAACTCTTTAAATGACACTTTTATTGTAATGACACACAGTTAAAAATAGGTTTCAAAATCAAAATGTCAGACGTATTTACATAGGCATACAAAGGGAACATCTGCACGTTTTCTTCCTCGTCATCCACACTCTCAGAACCTGAACAGTAACACGCAGCCTTTGTGTTCGGCAGTGGAGTGTTGGTCCCTGTCGTAATCGGGTCACGGTCATCACTGGCAAAACTGTTGCTTGTTTCTTGAATTGCAGGGTAATATCATTTAAAAGAAGCTGTCCAGTCTGATTCAAATAAACTTATTACTGGGGCCATGGTTACAACTACAATTTATGTAAATATAATCATAAGTATCATTATTAATGTTGTTAATATTTTTCTGCTTGGGTGTAAATACGACACCATGGACCTGATGCTTGACATAGTTGAATGCTTAGAGTACCATTATTATCAGTCCAAGTATTAAGCTTGTTTTCTTTACCGTCATTTTTGTTAATGCCATTTAATCATTATTACAAATTTAACAATTTCAACTATTAACGCCCTTTTTGCCATTATTGTCAGCGTTATAATCAGCATATTCACATTATATCGCACAGTTACATTTCGAATGTAATAATTATTGTTAGCATTTCCAAATAATTTCTTACTTTGTCATCAATTACGTTTTCTGTACGATTTACATAATGGCAAACTTACGTTTTTTTTTTTTTTTTTTTTTTTTTTTTTTTTTTTTTTTTTTTTTTTTTTTTTTTGTATGTGAAAACAGAGCACATGAAGATGAGATGCATGTGTACAGCATAAGTGATAGCGGCGAAGCCTTAAGTGAATGTAACCCATTCAGGATTAAAACTGTCCGGAAGCAGTTTGCCGACGGTGGTCTTCATGTAAATCTTGTTGGGCATAGTCAGGTAAACCTCCCAGTCCAGTCCGAACTCTGCCAGAGTCTGGCGGCACGCGCCGCACGGGCCCACGAACCTCTGCCCCATCTCTGCACTGATGGCGATTGCCCGGAACTTCCGGTAACCCTTGGCGACGGCACTGCAAACGGCGGTCCTTTCGGCGCAAACCGTCAGTCCATACGAAATATTCTCGACGTTACACCCTTCAATGACCTCTCCCGCGTCCGTCAGAAGGGCTGCTCCTACCGCAAACTTGCTGTATGGGCTGTACGAGTTCTGGCGGGCCCGGAGACTGGAGTCTATCAGCTTCTCCAATTCCGAATCTGTGAAAGTAGGAAGCCGAATCATAGGTGAGATTTTCTTTTTTTCTTTACCAGCATCTTTAAAAAACTGGATTCCAACTGTGGGTCTATACTCGAACTACAGGCAATATGCCAAATAATTGCATGTTTTTCTTATCTGCTAAAACTTTGAAAGGTTTCTCTATTATCCAGAATGCCTGACGTTCAGGACTTCGTTATTTGATTTTTATAGTCGAAAGTTGCTTAGCATTATTCATCTAGTCACAGATTCACCGGTGAAGTTTAAACACTGTTTAATAGGTCGTTTAAAAGTCATACCAAATGCAGAGTCCAATAGTGATATTGACCGCCATGAAAGCAAGTCCATTAAAACATGAAACTGTTTAAATGGATATTAAGAGGCATCGTGAGGAAATAGGAGCACTTACGCCATCCCGTCAGCAGATTTTTTTTTAAGCCGAAATTGGTACAGACAATATCTTAAATTCAATAAGAAC
>NW_020871767.1:51245-64409 GCF_003789085.1 Penaeus vannamei
CCCTCTGGAGCCAGGTCACGCTCCGGCGCCGCCGCTCGCCCTCGTGGAGCCAGGCCCTGCTCGGAGGGGGTGGGGTGTGGGGGTGTGGGGTGTGTGGGTGGGGTGGGGCGGGTCCTTGGGATTATTATTATTAATGCTGTTTTGGTTTATTATAATATATCTTTTTTTTTTTTGGTTATCGCTATTGTTTTTTAATTTTATATTTTATTCATCTTATTTTTGGTTATTACTATTTTTATATATCTTATCCTTTATTTATTATCTCTATGTTTGCTTACCACTATTCTTTTTTCTTTTACTTTTTCTTGCATGCTATCACTACCATTATTAATATTCTTTATCATTATCATTATCACAACTTTTTCTGATCATTACTTTCCATCATTATTTTTTTGCTTATTATCACTATTATCTACATACTTATCGCTATCATTATCACTATTTTTTATCACTTTTTATTTTACTTATCTTCACTATTTTTGACTTATCACTATTGCTTATTTTTACCACTTATTTTCTTACACCTTATCACTATTTTGAACGTATCTCCTTTTTCTACTTACTGTTCCTTATTTATTTATTCATCATCACTATTTTTTTTCTTCACTATCACTTACTCTTTTGATTACATTGACTTCCATCACTACAACTACCGTATTATTACAGTCACTATTATCGATTGTACTGCTTCGACTCCTATTATTTTACTACTACTACTGCTACTACTTTACTACTACTATTACTACTTTATTACAACTACTGCTACTGCTACTACTTTACTACTACTATTACTACTTTATTACAACTACTGCTACTGCACTACTTTTCTACTACTATTATACTTTATTACAACTACTGCTACTGCTACTACTTTTCTACTACTATTACTACTTTATTACAACTACTGCTACTGCTACTACTTTTCTACTACTATTACTACTTTATTACAACTACTACTACTGCTACTACTTTCTACTGCTACTGCTACTACTTTTCTACTACTATTACTACTTTATTACAAATACTACTACTGCCTACTACTTTTACTACTTACTATTACTACTATATACAACTACTACTACTGCTACTACTTTACTACTACTATTACTACTTTATTACAACTACTACTACTGCTACTACTTTACTACTACTATTACTACTTTATTACAACTACTACTACTGCTACTACTATCATTATCTCTGTGACCGCCCTCATCATTATTTTCATTACTCTAATTCGTTTAATTCCTTGTGTATGAATACGCGTGTTATCTTTGAACTGTACTTTAATTCTATTTTCCTGTACTTGTATTCTGTGCATATATAATCTCTTCTATGTTTGGTATCGTGTTTTTTATTGATGTGTTTGTTTATCCTACTTCCATTCACATCTTCTTTATCATTATTATGGAAGGAAAGGGTATCATTTGATGCATTTAGCGCTCTCTGTCTAAACCAACACCAACATTCGCTCCTTCTCCAAATATCCTTCCCTTTGTTAGTCCAAATCTGAACACACACTCTAAATAACAAAACGTTCACTGCCTTTATAATCCTCATATTTATCCCTTTTGTTTACCTCTAAATTCACCCTTATTGACTCGTATAACATCGATCCCCCCCACCCACCACCACCCACCCCCCCAGGAAGCCAACTGCTTTCGAGATCTATATCGTCATGTATACAGAGAAGGGTTCTAAACACACACACACACGTACACACGCGCAAACAAACATACAGACGCAAACAGACACAAACACGAGACACTTCCGGCCCAGAATGGTTTATTACTCCTTCCAGGATCTCAGGATCTTCAAAGGCAGCTTCACGGCCTCTGCTGCGTGGCCGGCCGGTCGGTTTGGGCCGCTTCGCCACGTCGGCCATTTCGCTTCGTTGGCCAGCTGTCCGTCTGTCTATCTATGTATATGTCTATCTATCTACCTGTCGCTTCGTTATCTATCTCTGTCTGTCTGTCTGTCCATCCACGTATCTGTCTATTAATCTACCTGTCGCTTCGTTATCTATCTCTGTCTGTCTATCTATCTCCCTGTTGCTTCGTTATCCGTCTATGTCTGTCTATCTGTCTACCTGTCGCTTCGTTATTAATCTCTGTCTATCTATCTATCTCCCTGTCGCTTCTTTATCCGTCTATGTCTGTCTATCTGTCTGCCTGTCGCTTCGTTATCTATGTCTGTCTATGATTGGAGAGGTTATTTATCCATCACTGTCTATATATCTACCAGTCGCTTCGTCATCCTTCTCTGTCTATCTGTATCTACCTGTCGCTTCGTTATCCATCTCTGTCTATGATTGGAGAGGTTCTTTATCACTCTCTATCTATCTACCTGTCGCTTTGTCATCCTTCTCTGTCTATCTGTCTATCTACCTGTCGTTTCCTTATCTATCTATATCTCTGTCTATGATCGGAGGTTCTTTATCACACTCTATCTACCTGTCGCTTCGTTATCCATCTCTGTCTATCTGTCTATCTACCTGTCGTTTCCTTATCCATCTCTGTCTATCTATCTATCTATACATTTACACATACTCACATTTATCTATCTGTGTGCACGTATACAACTATCAAAGCGTATATGCAATATCTATAAATCTTTCTAAATCTGTTTGAAAATCTGATTTTCATTTCTCTCCTTTCTTCTGTCTCTCTTCTCCTTCCATGCTTTTCTCTTCCCCTTTTTCATATATCCTCCTTCCACATATCTTCATTTATCATTCTCTCTCTCTCTCTCTTACTCTTTTACTCTCTTTCTCTTTCAAACAAGTCAGACAATTCTAAGAAAACATGCTTAGATACGAAGAAGATAAGACAGATAAAAAAAATATGTGCAGTGAGTTTATGAGGATGTCGTTACGAGAGTTGTACTAATTAACTAAATTCAGAACATGACAATTCAGTCTTCGAGATAACTTCATTGACATGAGAGGCAATAAAAGAAAAGGAAAAGGAGAGAAGGAGGAGTGGCATATATATATATATATATAATATATATATATATATATATATATATATATATATATATATATATATATATTATATTTATATATATATATTACATTTTATATATATAATATATTATATATATATAATATATTATATTATAATAATATATTATATATATAATATATTTATAATATATATATATTATATATATAATATATTATATATTATTAATATATTATATATAATATATATATATATATATATAATATATTATATATATATAATATATTATATATATATATATATATATATATATATACTATATATATATCATATATATACATATATATACATATATATACATATTATACATACATTATATATGTTTATATATAAGTATAATATTATATATATGTAAATGTATATATTATATATAAAAATATTATATATATAAATACATATATATACATATATATATACATACATATACTGACTGTTACATATATATATATAATATATATATATATATATATATATATATATATATATATAATTAGAGAGACGAGAGAGAGAGAGAGAGAGGAGAGAGAGAGAGAGAGAGAAGAGAGAGAGAAGAGAGAGAGGAGAGGAGGAGAGGAGGGAGAAGGAGGAGAAGGAGGAGGGGGGAGGAGCGAGGTGGAGAAGGAGGAGGTGGGAGAAGGGGAGGTGGGAGAGGAGGGGGAGAGAGAGGGAGGGGACAGGGGGAGGGGGAGGGGAGGGAGGAGGAGGGAGAGGGAGAGGGAGAGAGAGGGAGAGGAGAGGAGAGAGGGAGAGGGAGAGGGAGAGAGAGCGAGAGAGAGAGAGAGAGAGAGAGAGAGACAGAGAGACAGAGAAAAGCACAGAGACAGAAAAAGAAAGAAAGAGAGAGCGAGAGCGCGCCGCAGAATGGCCCCCAAAAAGCGACCCGACCTCCAGCCCCTTTCCTCTCCCCTCCCTCCCTCCCAGCGCCAGCCTCGAACCCCGACTCCCCTTCCGAACCCCGCCTCGAATCGCCTCGAAGCTTCGAAGCAGATCGCTCGCGGGGAAGGGGTTTGATCGCGCCGATTCCGACGTTTAATTACGCGATATCGGGGCCGAACAATGGCGGAGGAGGAGGGGGGAGGGGAAGGTGGTGAGGAGGAGGAGAGGGGAGGAGGAGGAGGAGAATAGGAGGAGGAGGAGGAGGAGGAGAGGGAGGTGGTGGTGGGAGGTGGGAGGTGGGGGAGGGGGAGGAGGGAGGGAGGAGAGGGGAGAGAGCAGAAAAAGAGGAGAAAGAGAGAAAGAGGAGAGGAGAGAGAGAGAGAGAGGGGGAGAGAGGAGAGAGAGAGAGAGAGAGAGAGAGAGAGAGAGAGAGAGAGAGAGAGAGAGAGAGAGAGAGAGAGAGAGAGAGAGACCGACAGACAACCAGACAGGACAGAGACATAGAAACACTCACATACAAATGAAAAGAAAAAAGATAAGAAAACCCACAGAAAAAAAAAACAAAAAAACGAAGATAAAATAATAGCTCTTCATTGTTTCCTTGGCTTCGTCTTGTCGCGCTGAAGAAGGATTCGATTCCCCGAAGGAGAATCGAATGCGGGATCTAATCGCCTCTCTGAGGACGCCGAAAGGAAACAGAGAAATAGAGGAATCCTTTTCAATATCCTTTTTTTTTTTTTTACTTTGTTATCTTCGAATTGCCTGCTCCTTTCTTTATCTCTCTCTCGGTTTTCTGTCGGCTTCTCTCTGATTTATCTTTATTTTTCTTTCGTATTTTTTTTTCTTTTTTTTTATTCGAATTTTTTATATTCTTTTTTTACGTTGGTATCTTCCAATTGCCTTTTCTTTTTACTCGATTTCTCTCTTTTTTCTGTCGGCTTTTCTCTGATTTATCTTTTTCTTTTCTTATCTTTTTAATTTCATTTTTTTGGCTAAGGTCGTAGATGAATGTTCATTTCAAGCTCAACTTTTCCCTCTTTTCTCTTTCTTTTTTTTTTATCAATTTCCATCGCACAATGATTAATTCTCTTTCATTCACTGAATACTTACATAATCCCTTTTCATTATTCATAACAAACATTCTTTTTCTTATTCATAAAACACTTACTTATTATTTTAACATTAATCTCATATTTGATAATTTTAATTTTCTCAATCATTGAAGTTATTTCTTTATTCTCATTTTCTTATTCATTAAACACTTACATATCCATTTATATCCTTCGCCTCATAATCATTCTCATTTTCCTATTCATTCTTTACCTACTCCTCATTCTCGTCTCCTTTTTTTTGCTTTCTCCCTCATCTACCCTGTTCTCTCTCCTCCCTCATTCTCGTCTCCTTTTTCGCTTTCTCTCTCTCCTCCCCATTCTCGTCTCCTTTTTCGCTTTCTCCTTCATCTACCCTGTTCTCTATCCTCCCCTATTCTTGTCTCCTTTTTCGCTTTCTCCCTCATCTCTCATGTTCTCTCTCCTCCCTCATTCTCGTCTCTTTTTCGCTTTCTCCCTCATCTACGTTATTCTGTCTCCTCCTTCATTCCCGTCTCCTTTTTCGCTTTCTCTCTCTCCTCCCCCATTCTCGTCTCCTTTTTCGCTTTCTCTCTCTCCTCCCCATTCTCATCTCCTTTTTCGCTTTCTGCCTCATCTATCCTATTCTCTCTTCTCCATCCTACCTTCCCCCTCTTCCTCCCTCCTCATTTATCCTCATCTACTCCTCGCGAATCACTTCCCACGTCCTCATTCGTGCGTAGATGAGTGATCGTTGTGACAAATTATTCCCTCCCTTCCTCTTCCTCCCTCCCTCCCTCTTTTTCTTTCATTTCCTCTCCCTCGTTTCGCCCTCCTTCCCGGCACTTCCTCTCCATCTCTCAGATTTTCTTCCCGTCTTTCACTTCCTCTCGTTTTTTTTCTATTCCTCTTTCGTTCACTCTTCTTCCCTCATTTCTATCCCTCCTTCCCTGATCAATTTCTCACCCTTCTTTAACTTCCTTTCTTCTAGCTCTTCCTTTCCCTCCTTCCTTCATTTCCTCTCCCTCTCTCCCTTTTCCCTCTTTCCTTCACTTCCTCCCTTTATCCCTCTCCCTCCTTCCTTCACCTCCTCTCCCTCCCTCCCTTTCCCTCCTTCCTTCACCTCCTCTCCTTCCTTCACTTCCTCTCCTTCCCTCTCTCCTTCAGGAAAGCCAAAGGCAAGATGAAGGAGGGAGATGACAGCCAAGGATAAAGGGAAGAGGAATCTGAGGAAGGAGAGAATAGGAGAGAACAAGGAAAAAAGGATAAATGGAGAGCCAAGTGAAGGAGAGAAGAATAGGGTTTGGAGAAAAGGGGAGGGGAGGGAGAAGGAGAACCAGTCATGGGAGAAGAGAAATGGAGACAGAGCAAGGGTAAAGGGGGGAGAAGGATAACCAGAGGAAGGGAGAGAAAGGGGAGCCAGAGTTAAAGGAAGGGAGAAGGAGAAGAAAGGGGAAGGGAGGGAGAAGAATAGATCAAGAGAAAGAAGAGAAATAAAAAACACAGAAAGAAGAGTAAACCAGGGGTAAGGGAAGGGTGAAGAACCATTAAAAGAAAGGAAGAGTGAAGAAGAACGGAGAAGAACCAGAAGGAAGGAAGGATAAAGCAGAACGAAGAAGAATTAGGAGGAGAAGAAAGGAATCGTAAGTAAAACAAAGAACCAGGAGAAGAAAGAGAGGGAGAAGCAGAACGAAATAGAACCAGGACCAGAATAGGAGAAGAGAAGAGAAGAAGAGGCGAAGGTGAGAAGGAGGAGGGTGAGAGGGTGAGACGGAGGGAGGGAGGGAGGGAGAGAGTCGTCATGAACGCGTGTCAGGCAGCAAACCTGTCCACGCGCCGTCATGTCATCCCCCCCCCTTCCGCCGCCGTGGGAAAAACACGATGTTGTTATGACATTAATGAAAATAATAGACCGCGGAGAGGGAAAGGGGGAGGAGGAGGAAAGGCAGGAAGGGAGAGATGGAGGAAAGGGACGGGGGAAAGGGGAGGAGGGTGGGGAGGAGGATAGGAAGGAGAGGGAGAGAAGAGAGAGGGAGGAGGGAGGAGGAGGGAGGGAGGGAGGGAAAGAGAGAGAAAGAGAGAGAGGGAGAGGGAAGGAAGGAGGAAGAGAGAGATAGAAAAGAAGAGGTAAAGTAGACAAACAGATACATAGATAAATAGATGAGTAAAAAGTAAATAGATATACAGCTAAATAGACAAAAAAGGTAAACAGATCAAACAGATATTACATAGACAAACAGACAGCCAGACAACCAGACAAACATAAAACCAGACAAGAAAAATAGACAAAATCATACTTTGTAATTTACGAACAGGTAATAACCCCATCTACAAATGAGAAATCGATCACGGTCCGCCGAAACAGGTGTAAACAGGGGCGTCGCCTGTGGCCGAAATTGCACCTGCCTGGATCCGTGTCTTGTAGGCCTACGCGAAAGGAGGCCTATGGCAGATTTGAGGGGCGGGGCTTAATTGGAGGATGGGCGTGTGCCGCATAAGGTGGAAAGAGTGGGTGGGTGGATGGTTGGATAGTTTGGTGCTTAGATAGTCAGATGGTTAGATAGTTTGGTACTTGGATAGTTTGACAGTAAGATGGTTAGATATTTGGTACTTAGATAGTTTGGTACTGGGATAATTTGACAGTAAGATGGTTAGATAGTTTGGTACTTGGATAGTTTGATAGTTAGCTAGTTAGATAGTGTGGTACTTAGGTTGACAGTTAGATAGTTAGATAATTGGTAGATAGTTTGACAGTTACCTAGTTAGTTTGATAGATAGTTTGATACTTAGCTAGTTAGATAGTTTGAATAATAGTTTGACACTTAGCTAGTTACATAGTTTGATAGCTGGCTAGTTAGATGGTTTGATAGTTTGATACTTTGCTAATTCGATGGTCTGGTACTTAAATAGTTTGATGGTTAGCTGGTTAGCTGGTTTGATACATAGATACTTAGCTAGTTAGATAGTTTAAATAATAGTTTGATACTTAGCTAGTTATATGGTTTAACAGTTGGCTAGATAGATAATTTGGTACTTAGATGGTTATATAGCTTGTTAGACTGATAATCTGACAATGTGATAGATGTAAAGTAGTTTGACAATTTGAAAGTTTGATACATAGATACTCAAATAGTTTGGTCGTTACATACTTGAATAGATAGATAAACAGTTAGATAGGTAAGTAGATACACAAATATTTAGGTAGACAGACTAGGAAATAAACAGCTATACAAGAAAAAAGGCATATGAATACATAAAACCCAGTTATTGATATAAATATAACGGATATGTATACCGATAAACATTCAGATATATAAATACACAAGGGGAACAGAAAGCGGATACACAAGAAGGCAAACTAATAGATAAATAATGAGACAGATGCATTGGAAAAAAAGAAAATGGGGAGAGACAAGAATAAATACATCGATATTATAACAATAAAAAAGATAATTGCGGAGTGCAGATTGAGAAAAAAGGAATCATTAATATTCATGTTTTTCTTTTTTATTCTTATCCTGATTATTATCTACTGCGTTAGGCCTATCCAGCGTCAATAAATAACAATTACATCGTCTACTGAATTTATTGAAAAGATAATGATGAGAAATAACGATTTTTTACTTTTTTTTCTTTCTCTTATTTCTCTTTCTTTCCACTTCTCTTTCTCCTAATACTCAGTGCTCTCGATCTTACGATTCGTTTTTTTTTTCTTCTTCTTCTTATTTTCTCTCTATGTTTCCTTTTCCTCGCCCTCCTTTCCATACGCCTCCCCTCTCTACTCTTCCACTTACTCTTTTCCTTACTTTTCTTTCCTGTCCTTTTCTCCATATTTACATACAGCACTCTCCCGATCTCTCCCCTCCTCTGCTCTCTATCTCCCTCTCCACCTCAACCCCTCCATCCCGACCTTTCCATCCTCTCTCTTTGTCTGTGTGTGTAATGTATGTGTGTGTGTGTGTGTGTGTTGTGTGTGTGTGTGTGTGTGTGTGTGTGTGTGTGTGTGTGTGTGTGTGTGTGTGTGTGTCTGTGTCTGTCTCTCTGTCTCTCTCCCTCTCTCTCTCCTCTCCTCCTCCTGTCTCTCTCCCTCTCTGTCTCTCTCCCTCTCTGTCTTCTCTCCTCTGTTCTCTCTCTCCTCTCTCTCTCTCTGCTCTCTCTCTCTCTCTCTCCCTCTCTCCTCTCTCTCTTCTCTCTCTCTCTCTCTCTTCTCTCTCTCTTTCTCTCTCTCTCTCTCTCTCTCTCTCTCTCCGTCTTCCTTCTCTTCCACGTCCGTTTTCAGAAATTCGGTCGCCAGAATTCGGTTAGTTTCACTCGAGCGGCGAATCTAGTCGCTCGAGAAGGCTTTGAGGAAGATCCGGATAGATGTAGGGGGCTTAGATACGGGAAGGAGGGAGGGGAGGGGAGAAAGGAGAGGGGGATGGGGTGGAGGGAAGGGGAGAGAGGACAGGGTGGAAGGGGAGGGAGGAAGGGTGGAAGGGGGAAGGACAGGATGGAAGGGGGAAGGAGGAGGGGGAGGGGGGAGGGGTGGAAGACGTAAGGAGGGGGAGGGGAGGAGGACAGGGTGAAAGGCGGAGGGAGGGGAAGGGGGGAGAAGAAAGGTAAAGGGAGCGTAGAAAGGTGAAAGAGGGGAGGAGGTGAGTAGAATATCATTAATCATATTGCTCACACACACAAACTGCGTGTGTGTGTTTTTTTTTTTTTTGTATGTGTGTGTGTGTGTGTGTGGTGTGGTGTGTGTGTGTGTGTGTGTGTGTGTGTGTGTGTGTGTGTGTGTGTGTGTGTGTGTGTGTGTGTATCTAGGCTAGGTAGGCTAGCCCCTCTATTCCCCTATTTCGCTCTTTCTCTACCAACTTCCTTCCTTCCTCTCTCCTCCCCTTCCCCTCTTTCTCCCCTCTACTTCCTCCACCCTTTCTCTTTTTCCTCCCATCCCTTTCCTCTTCCTTCTCATCCCCCCCTTTCCTCTTCCTTTCTCCCCCCCCCTTTCCTTTCTCCTCCCCACCCTCTTTTCTCTTCTTTTCTCTCTCTCCTTCTCCCTCTCCCTACCTTCCCCAACCTCTCTATCAGTGCGTCTGTTTACGTGTGTGAATACGTCTTTTGTTACCCCTCCCTCCCCCCTCCCCCTCCCCGTCCTCTCCCTCCCCCCTCTTATTCTCATGCGATGCACTTGTTATCTTCCCCCCCCTTCCCCCCCCCTCCCTCCCTCCCTCCCCTCCCCTCCCCTCTTTACATCCTCCAACTCCTTTTATCAAAATTTTGGAAGAAAATAAAAAAAAAAATCAAAAGAATTTCAACGTCTTCTTCGATTCTGTAATTTTTTTTTTTCTTCTTTCTTTCTTCATTCTTTTCTTTTTTTTTCTTTTCTCTCTCTCTCTCTCTTCCTTTCTTTCTTTAATGAGAAACACCTTGCGCGCTTTTCATCACCTGGAACAATAAGATCTTTGAACAATTAACAGTCGTCTTCTTTCCCCCCTTCCACACCCCCTCTCCCCCCACTTCACTCTTCCCCTCCCTATTATTCTCCCTCCCCCCCCATCCCCATGCCATTCCTTCATCCTCCTATTCTTCTTCTTTCTCTTCTCCCTCCTCTCCTTCCTATCATCCTTTCTTTACTCCCTTCTCTCCCCTCCCCCTCTCTCTCTCCCCTCCTCTCTCCTCTCTCCTCTTCCCCACCTCTCTCTCCCTTCC
This sequence comes from Penaeus vannamei, assembly GCF_003789085.1. Taxonomy (NCBI): domain Eukaryota; kingdom Metazoa; phylum Arthropoda; class Malacostraca; order Decapoda; family Penaeidae; genus Penaeus; species Penaeus vannamei. The sequence continues at coordinate 61,900 of NW_020871767.1, forward strand.
CTCCTTTCCTCTCTCTACTCCCCCTATCTCATCTTTATTCTTCATTTTCTCTTTGCTTTCTTCCCTCTCATTCCATTCTTTTGAGACGCGGGGGGTGGGGGGAGGGGGGGAAGGTCACGATGTGTTTAGACTTTTTCTCGGAAGGTCAATAATGAGGTCACGAAGAGGGCACAGCGGGAGGGGAAAGAATGAAGAGGAAGGAGGAAAGAGGGAATAGGAAGAGAGAAGAGGGGAGAGGGTGGGGTGAAAGGAAGTAAGGGAGGGAGGGAGAGAGAGAGAGAAAGATAAATAGATAGATAGAGAGCGAGAGAGAGAGATATAAGGAGAGTGAAAGAGAGAGAGAGAGAGAGAGAGAGAAGAGAGAGAGAGAGAGAGAGAGAGAGGAGAGAGAGAGAGAGAGAAAGAGAGAGAGAGAGAGAGAGAGAGAGAACGAGAAAGAGACGAGGAGAGAACGAGAAAGAGAGAGAGAGAGAACGAGAAAGAGAAAGAGACCGAGAAGAGAGAGAACGAGAAAGAGAAAGAGAACCGAGGAGAGCGAGAAAAAGAAACCGAGACCGAGACCGAGAAACAGAGAAGAGAAAACAACAGAAACAGGGAGAGAAACAAGAAAGAGGGAAAGCAGGGAAACGCAGCTGGTCGTGCCTTGGCCGAGTGGCAGAGCCTCCGGAGGTCTGTTTGCGCGCTGAAGAGGCGACGACCCGGTGAACGCAAACACGGTCGCGCGGTCTGGCCTCCGGGGCACGGTGGCACGCGCGCGCGCACGCTCGCTCGCCTCTCTCTCGGTCTCCTCGGTCTTTCTTTCTTTCTCTCTCTCTCTCTTTCTCCTCTCTCTCGTCTTCTCTCGTCGGCTCTCTCTCTCTTCTCTCCTTCTTCTATGTATCGCTCTCTCTCTCTTCTCTCTCTCTTATCTCTCTCTCTCTTCTCTTCTCTCTCTCTCTTTTATCTATCTATCTGTATTCTCTTTCTATGTATCTATTCTCTTTCTCTCTCTCTCTCTATCTATTTATTCTGTTCTGTCTCTTCTCTCTATTTTATCTATCTATCATCTATCCTGTCTGTCCTGCTGTCTGTCTGTCTCTTCTCTCTCTCTCTCTCTATCATAAAAGATTTATCTAGTCGTAAAAAAAAGAAAAAGTAGAAGAGGAACATGATACTGACGAGGAAACAAGACGATGAAGATGAAGACAAAAGGTTGATAAGGAATATGGATAAAAAAGGAAGAAAAAATACTAAATAAAAGGAAGACCAATGAAAAAAGTAGAGAAGAGGCTAAAAAAAATTAAAAAATAAAAATAAAACAGACCAGGCAAAACACGAAACAGGGCCCCGCTTAGACCCCTTTCCCCCCCCACCCTATCGCCCTCTCCCCCCTCCCCCTAGGAGCAAGTCCCCCTCGATGACTGACTGACCTAATTAAGGACTCGATTTGACTCCAGATTTAAAAAGGGCGCTGGGACCAGAGACCGCGCGCAGACATCTCCCTCTCTCCTCCCTTTTTCCTTCTCGCTCCCTCCTGTCCCTTCTTCTCCCATCTCTCTCCTCCCGTTCCTCTTTGTTTTTCGTATTCTTTCCTTTTCCCGTTCCCCGTCTATCTACCTTCTTACTCTTTTTAACTTCTTCGCTCTCTTCTCCTCTCCGTCTTTCTTCCTTCCTACCCCCTTCTCCCTTCTTACCTCCCCTCCTTTTCCATTCTCCCTCCTACCTCCTTCGTTCTTCTCCCTCTCTCTCCCCTCCCTCTCCAATCTTCGTCCTTCTCTCACTCCCTCCCCCTCTCGTCAACCTCTTCCCCCCCCTCGCTCCACCCTCCACCACCCCCCTCCGTTGCCCCTTAATTGTCCCTGATATGAAGTAGCGGGTGAATGAATGAAGGAAGCGGGTGGGGGGGGTTAGGAGGAGGATAGGGGGAGGGAAAAAGAGAGGGAAGAAAGGATAATAAGGGAGGAAAGGGAAAGGGAGAAGAGGAGAGGGAGAGAGGAAAGGTTAGATCTTTGGCACTCCCTCTCGTCTCTTTCTCTTATCTTTCTCTTATTCTTCCTCTCTTTCTTCTTTCTCTTTCTCTCTTTCTCATCTCGTCTCTTCTCTTTTCTCTTCTCTCTCTCTTCTCTCTCATTCTCTCTCTCTCTTCTCGCATCTCTATCTATTAATTATTTATGTTCGTGAACTGAGGTACGAAGCATAAAATGTGGAAAATGCATAGGGATATAATGAAGAGGAAATAAGAAGCGAAGAAAAATAGAGACAGTGAGGAAAAGAAGTGAGAAGAGAACCAGATAATGAATGAGGGAGATAGGAGGAGTCTGAAATATAACTCATAATTCATAAAATCCTAAATTAAGTTTTCTCACAAAGCCTTCTCGAGATTTTAATGAGATTGTCACGGACTCTCTCCTCTTCCTTGTTTTGTTCCTTCCTCTTTCCTTCTCTCTCTTCGCTCTCTCTTCTTACCATCTTCTTACCTTTCATCTCCTCCTCCTTCTCTTCTTCTCTTATCCTCTTCCTCCTCCCATCTC
>NW_020871768.1:12500-20000 GCF_003789085.1 Penaeus vannamei
TGTGAAGGGAGATTTTTTGGTCGTGGAAATGTTTAATTACGTCATACTGTATGGTGTAAGTGTAGTAAGAAAAAAATGCGCTTGTTGCTCCTTTGTATCTAGAACCAGGGCAGCAGTAGTCGCATATGTGTTTTTGTTGTTGTTGTTGTTGCATTGTATTCTTACTTACATCAGACATTTCAATGATAGAATTTCAAAAGATAAAGATACACGTATTTGCAACAGTGAACCACAGACACTTTCTATTAATATTTTTTCCACATTGAATCAGTATGAAAAAACCGTCTACTGATAATTTTTGAATATCTTAAAGAAATGTAAGGAGTCATGGACAGAAGAAGTACAGCAAGACAACATTTAACAATAACAAGAATAACGTGCATATGGAATAACTATTATAGCTAGGAACAGTGGTAAATTAAATTATCGTAGTGGTTAATGATAATGATATTGATGGCCATGTTGATGGCAATGGTGATGATAATGGCATTGATGATAATAAAGACAATCATAGTAATAATAATGATGATGATAATAATAATGATAATGATCATAATAGTAATAATGATACTGATGGTAATAATAATGATAATGATGGTGATCATAATAGTAATAATAATAATAATAATAATAATAATAATAATGATAATGATCATAATAGTAACACTACTACTAATGATAATGATATTGATAATGATCATAATAGCAATAATAATAATAATAATGATAACAATGATAACATTAGATTATTGATGATAATGAGAGTTGTAATAAAAACAATGAGGACGATACTTGCAATAACATGATACTAATACCAATAATTCTATACTAAAATATTAGCAGAGTAAATGTGAAATTGCCATGATTACGTTAATGAAGATAATGATACCAACAGCAATAAAGGAGACGTTCTTAACCCTACAACCGCTAATGATAACACCAAAATTGACAAAAAACGAGAAAATATTAAAATCAAGACACCAATATCAAATATAATACAGCTACAAAATTGCACTTTATGAAAGCCATGTTTAATGAGAAATTCACACCTTTGATGATTATACAAATTTTTCCATTCCAAGAAAAAATATGTTTTCCCATCTTTGACCTTGAAATGACGTCAGCAGTATTTTGTAAGATGAAAAGAAAACTTTCGCTTTGGTTCTATTTTAAGACTGTCTCTATATGTTTATGGAACCTGTTTGTATTTTTAATTAAAAGGGGTGTGCATTATAACGTGATATACTTGGGTTTCGTTTGAAGAGATAAGGGGATGCATGTATGTATGTAAGTATACATGTGTGTATCTGTAATGTATGCATGTATGTATGTATATAGGTATGGAGGCATGTATGGACTTATTCATGTGTGTATGTATGTATACATGCATGCATGTATGTGTGTATGTATACATGGTATGCATGTATGTACGAGTTTGTTTATGTACATGGTATGTATTTATGTATGTATGTATGCATTACATGCATGTGGGTATGTCTGTATATATGTATGTATATACATACATACATACTGGAAAGGATACACCATTTTATGTGTATATTTATCTGTGTCCGTGTGTATGTGTGTATGTACTTACACATATATGTGTAGGTATATATGTTTGCAATTTATATGCTTATACATGCATGGGTGCATGGATACTTTTATATATACTGGGAGTATTTTATGTATGTATTTATCCATGTACATATGTATGATGTATACATGCGTACATATAACAATGATACTACATTAATCATAGTTTGTTACATTAATAAGGAATACTGATTATATGATATCATTATGATATTTACCATAATAATATTTTATTCACCTAGAGTGTGCTTGTCTGTGCAAAGTGGTCACGTGTAAGGCTTAAAGGAAAGGAGTGTTCTCTCTTGCTGAGGCTCTTTTTTACCCAGGATTAGGATATGAAAGAGCGCGTCAAGGCACGTGCTGCGGCCTCGATGAGCAGGGAGAGAAGGGACGCAACCGCTCGTCATGCGCAGGCTTGAAGAGGCCCAGCTGACCAGGTCACGTGATATGAGTGGAACGCTTGTCCACTGAGTAACATTGAATGTAATCACATAGCAGCATGGTGTAATTATAAAATCCACACCTCCCTTTGCGTTTGATAGCTTCGAACGACTTGAACATTACATATATACGTGGATTCCCCTTACTACATGCATATATATATAGGTGAATACATATAAAGTGTACAACATTGTAAAATGATATGCTTAACTCCACAGGTACAATAAATAGTAAATGATAATATTACAAAAGGCCCTATAAATGTCTCCAAAGTGTGCACATTGTGAACAAACATACAGGGACCATATAATATCACATTTGATGCTCCCTGAAGGTGCCGCAGAGAGGATGAGGTGCTTTGCGGCCTTAACAGCAGCCTCAGCGTGATCATTTGACTGCAGGTAGTGGGGCGATGACGTGCTGTGCTGGATTCCCCATCTTCGTGTGAAATCGGCGCACCCACTGCTGGTAAAGGGTGGTCCTCCATCGGTACGCAGGGGATGGGGTACCACCACCTCTCTGACGAAGGTACAGAAGTATCGTATCGTGGAAGAGGCTGTGGTATCACTCTTGCAAGGGACGATAACAGGCCAGTTCGATAATCGGTCCACAATTACAAAGAAGTGCTTCCCAGTGCTTCTTCATGAGTAGGGCGCCTTACTGGGGCGCGTGAGAAGGCATCTGGTGTGCGTAGCGACTCTCCAGCACGCCTTGCTGCTTTGAAGGTGAAGTAGGGCATGCGCTCCCGTAGTCTCTGAAGTCGTGGTTTCGCAATCATACCCAAGGTGTACGAGTTCAACATAGGTACAAGTGGACGGTGGTCAGTATGGATCATGAATGATGGGAGCCCTGGTAAGGAAGGCGGCATTTGTGAAGGGCCCAGCTGACTGCCAACATTTCCAACTCAATAGTGGCGTATCTTGTCTCGGCGTCCACTAAGGACGCTTGCGCCTTGAGTAGCATTAAACATGTTCATATAGCAACATGGTATAATTATATATTCCACAATAATTATGATGAGAACAAGAATTGTAATGATGAAGGTATTGACATCGATCGGACAAAGCCATTAATGATAGCTGCAGATAACAACAATAATGATAAAGGGGATCATTAGGCAAAACTAATCGCAATGATTATCATCATTCTAATGGTGGAACTGATGATATTGGGGATAATCACACCGAATCGCATCATAACATTCAACGATAACACCAATGATGATTAGAACATCAACAATAGTGACGCTAATAACAACAATAACAACAACCAAATAATCGTGATAATTACCATTCTCTACCATTTATTGTCCCATTCCCTCTCTTCTCTTTAAGATCACTCCGAGCGTATACGATCTTCCAGAAACGCCATTGTGACGCCAGCACTCTCTTTCTTCTCCTGTTTACAGCCTTTTAAACCTTCAAGGAAAGCAGTTCTTTGATGAAACTTTCTGCCTCGCTTCTTCCCAATGCGCATTCTGCTGTTCAATTGTCTGTCTATTGAATCCGGTGAATTATTCTAATTTCTCGCTCTTTTTCCGTTTTTTTCCCTTTTGTATTTTCTTCTTCGTTTTCTTGTGATTTTTTTTTCTATAACTACGTTCTCTTACTGTTGTTTAAACTCTCCTCATTGCTGTAATATTGATAAAAATGATGGTAATGATGAGGGCAATATTACTACTAATAGCGATAATAATAATGATAATAATAATTATAATAATAATAATAATGATAATAATGATAATAGTAATAATGATGATAATACAAATAATAATTATTATTGTTACTGATATTATCGTTATTATTATAATTATCATTAAGATTATGATGATGATAATGATGATGATGATGATGATTATGATGATTATTATTAATATCACGATCATTATCATTATTATTGATATCATTATCATTATCATTGTTACTATTGTTATTGCTGTTATTATTATTAATTTTATTATTATTTCTATCATCATTATCATTATATCATTATTACTATTACGATAATAATAATTATGATACTGATACTAATAGTGATAATAATGATAATGATGATAGAATTAATAACTATCATCATTATTATTATCATCATCAGTATTATCATGATTATTATAATAGTTAATAGCTATTCAATTACTACTACTACTACTAAGATCAATGATAACAAAGGTAATTACTATTTTAATTATCATCATTATTGTTATAATTGTTATTATTATCAATACTGTTATTATTATCATTATAGTCATTATTATTATCCTCATTGTTATTATCATTATTATTATTGTTAGCATTATTATTATCATTACTGTTGTTTTTGTTGTTCAAGTTCTTATTTTCATCATTGTCATTATCATCATCATTATTATCATTATAATCAATGTTTAATCATTATTATCACAAATATTATTATCATTATCACAATAATAATAATAATAATAATTATTATTATTTTATTATAATTATTATTATCATTATTATCATGAAGCATGATGATCCTCAAAAAGGAATTCGTAATTTGCTTTTCCCCGAGCAGTGATTTTCACAGATGATTCAAACGCAGAGTAATTAAATTCAGTAAACAATAAATGCCAATAGAATTTTACATTGATATGATTTACAAAATGAATCTTTCATTTCATATCTCAAAGGTCTCTGTATTCGTGTTTTTCTCTCTCTCCCTATAACTCCCCTCTCCCCTTTCTCCCTTCTCCCTTCTTTCTGCCCCTTTCCTTCGTATTTCATTCCCTTTTCTTTTACTCTTTCCTTGCAGTTCACTTCTCGTCTCTGTTTCCCCCTTTCTCTTCCCCTTCTCCGTTCAACTTTTATTCTTATCTTTTTGTGTCCCAATTTCTCTTTCTTTGTCTCTCTTTTTCCTAATGTTTTTTTTCGCGATTCCTTCCTCGTGCCTTCTCTTTTATTTTTCTTTCTATGTGTTTCTTTGTCAGTTTCTTCCTAATATTTTACTCTCCTTCCCTGAAGTTCTCTCTACACGTTCAACGTATCTCACGACTCCTCCTCTCTCTCCCTCTGTTTTCCCTTCCTCTCCTTCTCTCTCCTTCTATTCACTGTCACACATCCACAAACCAACTCCCAATCCTTCTTCTCCTTCTACGTCTGCTTTCCTCACAATCCTTCTGTCTCCCTCCCTTATTCCTCCCTTCGCTCTCACACATCCAAAAACACCGGTTTTCATGCCCTCTTCTTTTACTTTTCCTCCTATTATTTCTCTCTCCTTCCCCCTATTCCTCCTTTCACTCTCATATATCCATAAACCAACTCCCACTTCCTCCTCCCTCTCCTTCTACTTTCCTCCCAATCCTTCTCTCTCCCTCCCTTCCCTCTCCAATATCCACACGCGAACTCCCACGCCCTCTGCTCCCTCTCACATATCCCCACACCAATTCTCACACCCTCTTCTCCCTCTCCTTCTCTCTCCCTCCCTTTCCCTCTCACATATCCACACACCAACTCTCACTCCCCTCTCCTCCCTCTCTCCCGCAGGAAACGGCTACATCACGACACAGACCCTGAGGGAGATTATGAAAGAGCTCGACAACAAGCTGACAGAAGATGACCTGGACGGGATTATCGACGAGGTTGACGAAGACGGCTCAGGAACGGTAGACTTTGATGGTATGTTGTGGCGTGCAAGGGAGCGGTGATTGGGGCTACACACGTCCATCCATGCAGAGCGAACAGGGATTCGTGTATGAGCCGTTTGTGTTGAAGCAGTTGCGTGATGTGTGGAGTGAAGGGTGTTGGGAGACGAGGGGAAATGTGAGCAAGTAGTGTACATATGAATATACATAGTTATACGGAACTATGATTATAAGTAAACTACACACACACACAAACACACACACACACACACGCACACATATATATATGTATATAAACGTATGTATCATATATATATATTATATATATATATATATATATATATATATATATATATATATATATATATATATATATATATATATATATGCAATGTGTTGATAATATGGAAGAAAACCCACAATGCACAAACTAGATTTATTGAGGAAAGTGAGACAACAGTTTCGGAATCGTCCTCGATTCCATCTTCGGGTTTGATTCCCAAGATGGAATCGAGGACGATTCCGAAACTGTTGTCTCACTTTCCTCAATAAATCTAGTTTGTGCATTGTGGGTTTTTCTTCCATATATATATATATATATATATATATATATATATATATATATATATATATATGTATATATATATATATATATATATATATATATATATATATATATATATATATATGTATACATATGTATATGTATGTATATATATATACACATATATGTGTGTGTGTGTGTGTGTATGTGTGTGTTTGTATGTATGTATGCATACGCTAACACACACACAATAGCATATGACAAACCTCTCCATTACGAAATGAAAAATACATCAGGATGCGATGAATCAGATACCCATTATACATCCAGTTGGATTTCTCGACTCGGGCATTCAGGAATAAACTGATTTCGCATTTGCTGTTGCCTGACGCTCGAATCAGCCTTTAATCAGCATTTCTGTTTCATGTCAACAGGGAGCTTAGGTCTTTGGATTTGAATACACACACATACATATTTATATAGAAACATTCATTCATACATATATGTTTGTATATATTCATTTCCGTTTATATGTATGTATGTTTCTATGTGTGTGTGTATTTGTTTGTATATGTGTTTACGCACGTATGTGTGTGTGTGTGTGTGCGTATGTGTGTGTGTGTGTATGTGTGTGTGTGTGTGCATATACTGTATACAAAATGAGATCCCTTGTTTATAAACTATCCTCTCCCATACCTCATCAGATAGGGAATTCATAAATTGTTAATAATTGGAAATAACAGACTATTTTGATACACTATAATTAATGCATATTTCTCTTGTTTTTTCAGAATTCATGGAGATGATGACAGGAGAATAAGCTGGATGCCTAATCATCTCATCTTCTTTTCTTTGAAATCATCTTCTATGTCAAACCCTAAAAAGTTGATACTTTAAACTTTTCTTAACCCATTTTTTTCGTTTTCTTTAAGTTATTCTAGGTTATCAAATTTTGTCATTTCCCAAAGAACTCGCTTGTTAAAATTGTACATCAGAAAGAAAGTATAAGATAGATAGAGAGAGTTTTATCACTCACTGACTTGTGCATAAATGAAAAAGAAAGAGAAAGAAAAAATAGTATCTTTTCATTTCATATGAAATTTGTGTTTCCATAAGTACAGAATAGGAGTGTTAGTGAGAAGGGACTGAAAATTCATATAATTACATGATATTGACGTCACACTTTTCCAGCAATGACGGCTCCATGTATATCCAAATCTTAATTTCATTATAATCAACTGCAGCGTTATCTTTCTGCTAAGGATGCCATAATTAGTTGATGTTAAAATCATTAGAAGCGAGATCTTAATATTTTTTA
>NW_020871769.1:0-2500 GCF_003789085.1 Penaeus vannamei
CAGAAACGCAGAAGAAAAAGAGGAAAGAGACAGAGAAGGAAAAAGGAGAGAAAGGGAAGAGAGAGAGACAAGAGGAGAGAAGCAATATGTGGTTGATTATTTTAGAAATCAGAAGGTAATACAGCTGGTCGGGTTTCGGATCCATGTGTCTCCTGAAATCTGCTTACTGAGGTTTAACGTCATGAGGCCGATGTGAAGGAACGGGAAGGGGCGAAGGAGGCAGGAAAGAGAAAGGAAAAGAAATAAATATATATATTGTGTGTATGTATGTATGAATGTATATATATATATATATATATATATATATATATATATATATATATTATATATATATATTATATGTATTATATATATTATATATATATATATATATATATTGTATATATATGTAATATATATTATATATATATATATAGTATATATATATATATGTATATATATATATATATATAATAGTAATATATATTTATATATATATATATATATATAATATATATATATATGTATGTATGTATGTATGTATACACACACGCACACACATACACACACACAAATGCACACACGCACACACACACACACACGTGTGTGTGTGTGTGTGTGTGTGTGTTGTGTGTGTGTGTGTGTGTGTGCACATGCAATATGAGTACGCAGGGCTGCATGTCCCTTCACCCTCACCCGCGCTCCACCCGTGTAACAAGACGCAAGTCTAACATTGCTCTTCGCCGATACACATCTCGGACAACCCGAAACACAGGCGACACCTCGGCGAAAATTACTAGGTCGACGCTCTCCTCCGCCATTCCACCAAGCGCCTACCACGGTGGAGCCTACGAGCTGACCGTTTTATAGGCCTACTAGCGGAACTTACCACAGGCCTATGAGCGAAAGATACCATAGGCCTACCAATGGAACCTGTCACTCATACGAACCATCGGAACTTACTACATACATATCAGCGGGAGAGGCCTACCATCGAAAACTAACACACATCTACCATTTCAATCTACCATAACCCTGTCATCGTAGTCTGCCACAAACCTAACATCGGAACACCTACCATTCCTCTATACCATTCCTCTACCACTCCTATACCATTCCTCTACCACTTCCTCTACCATCTCTCTAGCATTCCTCTACCACTCTACCTCTACCATCCTCTACCCATTCCTCTACCACTCCTCTACCATTCCTCACCATTTACCACTCCTCTACCATCCTACCATCCCTACCATTCCTCTACATAACATCTACCTCCTACCCTCCTACCATCGGAACCCGCCACTCCTCTACATCTTACCTCGGAGCCTACCATCAGAGGAAAGGCAGCCTCCCCCTCTTTTCATCCCGCGAACCGAGTGGTTGAACGAGTCTTGCCCGTGACGTCATCGCTTATCGATCCATACACCGGTCCGTATTTACATCTTGACACTCGTGCAGCAAGAGGGTTGGGAAAGGTGTGTTGAGGTTGTAGTAAAGTGTGTGCGTTTGTGTGTGTGTGGGGGGGGGGGGTGCGTGTTGTGTTAGTGTGTGTGTGTTGAGGGGGGTGCGTGTGTGTGTGTGTGTGTGTGTTGAGAGGGGGGGGGGTGCGTGTGTGTGTGTTGAGGGGTGTGCGTGCGTGTGTGTGTGTGTATGTGTGTGTGTGTGTGTGTGTGTGTGGTGTGTGTGTGTGTGTGTGTGTGTGTGTGTGGTGTGTGTGTGTGTGCGTGTGTGTGTGTGTACGGATGAGAATTATTCTGATAAAATGTACTGAAGCAATGATCTTGACAGAGAAGATAAATGTATATGTTTGCGACTATACTGATGTGAAGTGAGTGGGTAGGAATGGTTATATACTGATGCTGTAATGTGCGTGTGTGAAAAATAAACTGATTTGTCGTGTATGTACGAATGGAATATAATAATGTAGTGTTGTATGTACATGAGTGGAAGTATACTGATATGATAGTCATGAATGGAAATATACTGATATGTGTGCTTACGGATGACAGCATACTTATGCTCTAATGAGTCTGTCTATGAATGCAGATATATTAATATAATGCGGATTATGGATATAGATGCAAACATACAAATAAGCTTGCACACGAACACAACACAAAAGCAGTAATATATGTCCATAGAGAAAATATACTGATTTAGTATTAAGTGTGTGTGGATGAATATATAAGCAGCGATATAATAGATGCATATGAATGGAAATATACTTTCACAAATGAGTTTGAACGAAAATAAACTGGTTTAGCAATAAGTGTGTATGAATGTATATGTATACCAGTGTGAAAATAAATGCATATGAATGAAATTATACTGGCTTAGCAATAAGTGTGTATGAATAAACATAAGCAATGGGACAATAAATGAAAACATACTTTTACAATTGAGTATGAACGAAAATGTACTGGTTTAGCCATAACTGTGAATGAATGTATATGTGACTAAGTGCATATGAACGAAATAATGCTGATTTAGCAAAAAGTATGCATGAATGAATATTATAAGC
>NW_020871769.1:12500-15000 GCF_003789085.1 Penaeus vannamei
TGTGTGCGCATATATGTATATATGTATATTTGTATATGTATATACATATATATATGTGTGTGTGTGCGTGGTGTGTGTGGTGTGTGTGTGTGTGTGTGTGTGTGTGTGTGTGTGTGTGTGTGTGTGTGTGTGTGTGTGTGTGTGTGTGTGTGTGTGTGTGTGTGTGTGTGTGTGTGTGTATATATATATATATATATATATATATATATATATATATATATATATATATATATATTATATGTTATGTATGTATGTGTATGTATATGTATATGTATATATAATAGATATACATATACATATACATATACAATATATATATATATATAATATATATATATATATATATATATATATATATATATATATATATATATATATATATATACACGTATGCAAGTGTGACTGCGTGTGTTCAAATACTTATGCACTTATATAAAGGTGCAATTCCAAAGCTAAAAAGGAAAACGTAATCGTGCACTTTTGTCGGCGGTTTCTGACTGTGTCCACCTAATGAGCTTTCGCCGTATTCCTCGGCCTCTTGCCCCCCCCCCCCCCTACCCATCCCCCGGGACATCCAAAGCGAGACAAGAGCGAGGCGAGGAGAGCAGTGACCCGTGCAGAGTCATGAGTCAAGTAGAGCTAGAGTCATGAGCCATGAGTCGTCTAATGTTGTCGTGCAGAGCCGTGATTCACGTAGAGCTGAGTCGTCGAGAACCGGCATCAGTGAGTCGAACAGAAGCGTGAATCGTACAGAAGCGTGAGTCAAATAGAGTCATGAGTCACGCGGAACCGAAAGTCGTCTAGAACCGTTATGTATGAGTCGAGCAGAACCGTAACTCGTGCAGAGCCGCGAGGGTTGACCTTCAGCATGTAGCAGTGAAGCGGCCAAGTCTGAATATTTCAAAAGCGCTGAGTCTAAACTCCTAATGCAGCTCAGTGCCTGGTGCTACGGCGTTCACGCTCCTGCCATCATGTTCATTCATCTTCTGATCCTCGAAGGAATCACAATATTTAGCTTTACTCTCCTTTCAGTGAATGACAAAGCGGTGTTGATTCAGTAATAGAAAAAAAAATGTACACTACTTTTAATAACCCTATTTCGCGCTTTTCTTTTTTTTTTTTTTTTTTTTTGTCTACTCTTATTCGTATTGGGCTTTCACTTGGGGATAAAAATAAAAGGCTAAAATTAGAGAAAAGATGCATAGATTCGGTAAACGTTCCAGCTTTGACAACATCCTATATTATAAATAAAGGAAGTTTTTCTTTCAGGATTTCGAAAGGGAAGATATGAATGTGTATATATACGAGTCTACGAGTTTTGTTTCTGTGGAACTTACAAACAATATAAGTAACATATGATAAGTATAACAAGGAATGAATCATACACGTAACACGTAGCAAATTATACAAAGAACAGGTAATACAAGTAACAAATTATACAAATAACAAGCATCAGTAGTTACAATACAAAAATGATATATTACGTCTTACTCATAGCAAGTTATACAAGTAATGCCACTAACAACAATCCCGGGAGTAAATAACGTTCTCTCCGTCATCTTCAATCACCTTCTGTCACTCACTATCGTCATCGACATCTTCACGCCTATCACTCGAGCGCAAGTAAAAAAAATGCTCGAAACGTGCACCTGATATTCATTCATCATTATCATTATTACTATTGCATTACTGTCATCCTCATTGCCCCAAGGACCTCATCGCCAACCCCCCCCCCCCGATTCTTCGCCGAAATCACGTGATTCTTGTATCTCTTTGGGCCCGAAAAGTCGAGGCACTGTTGCCGCCGTGAGTGCCACTCGGAGAAGACAAACCAATATTCGGTTTTGTTATTAGTAGTGCACTGCTTTGTTATATGAATAGGAACGTATACACACATAGGGTGTATATACGCATATAAGTTTATATGTATACAATAACAAAATTACAACAATAGTAATAATAGCAGTGGTAATAATAGTAATAAGTAAGATAATAATAGTAAGATAATAATAATAATGATAATAACGATAATGATAATCATAATAATAACAACAATGATAATAAAAATAACAATAATAATGGGAATACTATTGCCAATATTAACAATAATGATAAAAATGATAATGATGTGATAATGATAATAATAATGATAATGAAAACTAACAATAATGATGATAATAATAATAATAGTAATAATAATAATAATGATAAATAATAATATACAAAAATATAAATAATGATAATTATAATGATAATGATAACAACAACAATAATAATAATGATAATAATAATAACAATAATACTTACTAGAAGTAGTAATAATGATAATGACAATGGTGATGATAATGAGAGATGATAACGATGATGATAATGATAATGGTAATGATAATGGCAATGATAATAATAATAATATGATGATGATAATAACAATAACAATAACTATAATAACAATAATAAAGAATAATAACAATAATAGTAATAATAAAATGATAATAATGAT
>NW_020871769.1:31989-51989 GCF_003789085.1 Penaeus vannamei
ATTCCCTACCCGGACCCCCTCCCGATTACCGTTTTCCCTACCCGCTCCCGATTACCTAGCTTCCCTACCCGGACCCCCCTCCGATTACCTAGCTTCCCTTACCCGGACCCCCTTACCGTAGTTCCCCTACCCGGACCCCCTTCCGATTACCTAGCTTCCCTACCCGGACCCCTCCCCGATTACCGTATTTCCCTACCCGGACCCCCTCCCGATTACCTAGCTTCCCTACCCGGACCCCCTCCCGATTACCGTATTTCCCTACCCGGACCCCCTTCCGATTACCCTTCCCTACCCGGACCCCCATTTTACCTAGCCTTCCCTACCCGTACCCCCTTCCGATACCTAGCTTCCCTACCCGGACCCCCTCCCGATTACCGTAGCTTCCCTACCCGGACCCCCTCCCGATTACCTATTCCCTACCCGGACCCCCTCCCGATTATCTAGCTTCCCTACCGGTGCCTCTATATTGCCACTGACTACACTTAGAAACACAAAATGAATTTACCTTAAAGTTGGGGCGACGGTGGTTGGGAAGTGACGAACCGCAGACGAAATTCTACAACTGGAACACGGTTATTGTATTTCACTGAGTTTCGTGTTATCCCCGATATTGTAACGATTTCAGTGAGAGATCGATTTCACCACAAAGTTTGGAAAAAAATCGGAAACGCAAGTAGCACTGTAAACAACCGTCACCTTCGAAACAAACAACGAGAACTGGAACAACACAACTGCCAAATTTGCCGGTAGAGGGCAGCGATGCGCAAGTATGGATATACCATGTATTTCTAATGAAACTATGGTGCGTATATGGTAAAAATCGTTCACATCGTGTATTTAAGGAATGAACATTTATATAAATGCGTTTTTCGTTAAAATTCCACATAAATTAAAATACAGAAATACATTTTACTACAGTGCAATTACAAGAAATTTGTCGTGACGTCACGAGCTACATGCGCCAAAACAGTTGCTGTTGGTTCCCGCGCAGCTAAGTGGTTCGCTGCGACTTTTCCTCATTTTACTCGAAGTGGTTCGCTTCTGCAAGTCAATTTTGATAGCAATGCATGTAGTTTTTCGTCGCCTACAACGCTATGATCTGCAATTTCTCCTAGTCGGTGCGGTCCTATCGTCAACCTTAACCGTGGTAATAATGATAATGAAATAGTAATAATAATGATAATAATAATAATAATAATAATAATAATAATAATAATAATAATAATAATAATAATAATAATAATAATAATAAAAAGAAAATAAAAAAAAAATAAAAAAAATAAAAATAAAAATAAAGATAAAAAAAAATAATAATAACGATAATAAAAACAATAATGATAATAATAATAACAATAATAATGATAATAATAATGATAATGATAAAAATAATGATAACCATAATCATAACAATAATAAAATACAATAAAAACAATAAAAGTAGTAACAGCCGTAACAATGATAATGATAACAACAACAACAACAACAACAAACAACAACAACAACAACAATACTACTACTACTACTACTACTACAACAATAATAATAATAACACTAATAATAATGACAGCAACAACAATAACAATGAAAATGATAATGCTCAATCTACAATTAGTGTTTTTTCAGGCGAATCTATTCCCGAAAAGTACCAATTTATATTACAAAAAACAACAACAACAACAACAAAAATCATATCGATCACCTGAGAGCATGAAAAAAGTAAAGAAAAACAGAAAACTTTTATTTACCCGTCTATGATGTATAGAAATGCTGAGTAATTCCATAGTCCGTTAAAGAAAGAAAGAATAATCACACAGAAGGACAGTCCACCGTCACTATTTTTTGAAGAATGACTCCGTTTCCCGCGCAAATCGGCTTATATTTATAAGCTTCGTGACGTCACAATCTACGTCATACATCGTTTGTAAAATGTAAAGATTTGCATAAAAAGTATTGTGAAAAGCACCAAAGTTGTATTGAAAATGATCTTCATAGCAAGAGAAACTGGAGAAAAATATATATTTATTGTGATATAAACATCCAAAGGTACAGAACGTAAAATAAAGCATAAAAAGAAACATTTCTCAACATAAAAATAAAGATTTCAGTTAGAAATACATATAATAAATAATCTAAACAATCAGTGAAATTTACAAATAATATAACTATTTATTATGCAAGTTTATAAAGCGAAAAAAAAACATTTAACCGAATCGCAAAATAAAAATACGAAATTAAGGGTAAACTCAACAAAAATTAACTCAGACAAATTAAATATAAAAACGTACATTAAAAACAGAAATAAACAAACATATATAAAAGAGAAACATAGGAAATAGATAATAAAGCGTGTTACTAAAGGATGCTAAAGGTGAGTTGACGAGGAGATGAGAAGCTGTGAGAAATGATGATGATAATAATGATGATAGTAATGATGATGACGATAATGATAATGATAATGATAATAATGATAATGGTAAGTGTGATGGTGATGATAATGATAATAATGATGATAGTGATGATGATGATGATGGTAATAATGATAATGGTAATGATAAAGATAATGGTGGTGATGATAGTGATAATGATGATGATGATGGTAGTGATGATGATGATAATGATAATGGTGTTGATGGTGATGATAATAATGATCATAGTATTAATGATAAACAATTATACATTCATCCCATTTATCTACATTCTTTCAAAATCATCAAAGCTTCCAAGAAAATGTAAATAGAAAGAAGGAAAAGGAAAAAAAAAGAAAGAAAAAAAAACAAAAATCAAAATTCCTCTGTTTGGCTTTTGAAATTCCCGCCATTTTCCCACGGTGTCCGGAAGGGAGGGGGGGAGGGGAGGGAGTGGGAGGAGAGAGGGGAGAGAGGGAACGTGGGGGATGGAGAGGGAAAGAGGGAGGGAATAGAGGGGGAGAGGGAGGGAGTGGGGAAGAGAGGGAGAGAGGGGGGAAGGGGAAGGGGGGAGAGAGGGAACGGAGAGGGTATAGAAGGGGAAAAGTGAGGGAAAGGAGGGGGAAGAAGAAGAAGACAGGATAAGAGAGAAAAAAAGAGCTTCGAACAGGAATTCCGAAGAGAGAATTAAAATAAACCAGAGAAAGAAAAAGAACCGAAAAACAACGAAGAGAAGAAACGGAAAGATAAAAAAAAAATAAAAAAAAAATACAAATAAACCCCAACAACCGAAGAGATCGCGGAAAAAGAGGGGAGGAGAGGAGAGAGGAGAGGAGGAGGGAGGGGAGAGGGGGAGGAGGAGGAGAGGGAGAGAGAGGGGAGGAGGAGAGAAATACCGCGTGTATATTATCTGTTCAATGTTCACCTACTAACTACCCGCCACGACCAGCTGTTCCCCCCCCCACCCGGCCGCTGCCACCTGGCCCTCGCTCCACGAACCCGCCCACAAGGTGATGTAATTTGGGTTTGTGATGTGTGTTTCACACCTCTCCGGTCGGGGGGGGGGTAGGGGAGGGGGGGGGTTATGTCGGGTGGGGGTTGGGGGTTGGGGGAGGGGGAGAGGAGGGAGAGGGAGGGGGGGGAAGGGGGGGAGGGGGTTTATGTCGGGTGGGGGGTAGGGGAGGGAGGGGGTAAAGGGAGGAGAGGGGAGGAGGGGGTGGAGGGAGAGGGAGAGGGAGTAGGAGAGGGATATTATCAAGGGGTGGGGGAGGGGGGGAGGAAGAAGGGAAGGAAGGAGGGTGGGAAGGAGGAAGGGGAGTAGGAGGAGGAAGGGAAGGGGTGTGGAGTGAAGGGTATTGAAGGAGGATGAGGTTGAAAGTGGAGGAGGGGGAGGGGAAGGAGGAGAGGAGGGAGAGGAGGAGAGGAGGAAGGAGTGGAAGAGGAGAGAGAAATAGGAAGTGAGTGGGCAAAGGATAAAGGATAAGGGGGTGAAGGAGGAAGAGGAAAGAGAAGGAATTGAAAGAAATGGAAGAAGAGGAGCGGGAAGAGAAGAAAGAAGTTAGAGAGAGAAAATGAAGAAAAAGGGGCTGTAAATAAGATATAAGTCAGGAAAAGGGAGGGAATGAACTCAAATAATTCTTTCTCAGTAAAACAAAAATATCCGATTCTTCGTGTATCCATTAATCCATTTTTTCTCACACGTGTCTAAGTCCAAAATCTGCATCCACGTGAGAATGCACATGGTCGTGTCTGCCAATGCGTGTCGACCTGTGTATGCGTGTGACTTAACTTCCTTTGTGTAATAAATGATATATGAGAGAGAAAGAGAGAGAGAGAGAGAGAGAGGGAGGGGAGAGGGAGGGAGGGAGAGAGAGAGAGAGAAGAGAGAGACAGAGAAGGAGAGGAGCGAGAGAGAGAGGAGAGGAGAGGAGAGGAGAGGAGAGGAGAGAGAGAGGAGAGAGAGCAGAGAGAGAGAGAGGAGAGAGAGAGAGAGAGAGAGAGAGAGAGAGAAGAGAGGAGAGAGAGAGAGAGAGAGAGAGAGAGAGAGAGAGAGAGAGAGAGAGAGAGAGAGAGAGAGAGAGAGAGAGAGAGGAGAGAGAGAGAGAGAGAGAGAGAGAGAGAGAGAGAGAGAGAGAGAGAGAGAGACAGACAGACAGA
Source organism: Penaeus vannamei (assembly GCF_003789085.1). NCBI lineage: Eukaryota > Metazoa > Arthropoda > Malacostraca > Decapoda > Penaeidae > Penaeus > Penaeus vannamei. The sequence goes on from NW_020871769.1 coordinate 36,552, forward strand.
CAGATAGAGAGACAGAGAGAGAGAGAGAGATAGATTAAGAGAAAAAGAGAACAGAAGAGAGAGAGTAAAAAAAAATCACGTACGAATATTTTTCAAACAACATTTTCGGATCAGCTGTTGATAAAGATCTTGTTAGATGACGTGTGAAAACGCCGACTGATATCAGATGGACTAAGACGACTTTTAAGTCAGGATCGTATATATTTTTTTTATCGTTCTTATCTTTTTTTTTATTGCGTTTCTGTCATTTTATCTGTTGATTTAATCGTCTTTAAAAAAATCTGATTTTTTTTTCATTGATCAAATCGTGTTGGATATAATTTGGTTTAATATTTTTTTTTCGAAGTGAAATTTAAGTTTTATGATATAAGCGATATGTTACATAGCACTCTATATAACGAAATATATTTTTCCATAATTAATTACTACAACAGAAAAATAAAAGTTTATGAATAAAACAAAATCTGACATTAATTAAGAGTCTTCAACACCTTACATTTCGATTAAATAAAATAGTTGAAAATTATGACTAGATAGATAAACAGATAGACAGACTGATACACAGACAGACAGGTAGATAGACATATAGATAGACGGATTGATAGATAAACAGTTAGATAGATCATTGGATATAGATAGATAGATATACAGATAGATAGAAAGACAGATAGATAAATCATTGAACATAGATAGATAGATAGACAAACAGATAGATCATTGGATATAGATAGATAGATAGATAGATAGATAGATAGAGAAATGGACAGATAGATAGACAGGTAGATAGACAAATAGACAGATAGATAAAACACTGCTTCTTTTGTTAATTTATTCATCTATCCATCTGCCTATCTCTCAATCTATCCATTTCTCTATCTATGTATTCGTCCATCTATCTATATCTAATGATTTATCTATCTATCTATCTATCCATTTCTCTATCTATGTATTCGTCCATCTACCTATATCTAATGATTTATCTATCTATCTATCCATTTCTCTATTCATNATAGTTATAAATTATTTGGTTATCATGGTATTGTTTGTTCATCGGATCATTAATCATTATTGTAGCTGCTATCATTTTTGTTGTTATTATCATTATTTTACGATTATTATTTATTCTCGTTGTTATCCTTATTGTTTCTAATATTGTCATTGTCGTCATTATTGCCATTATCATAGTTATTATTGTTATTATTATTATCATTATTATCAGTTATTTTTATTGATGATTTTACCATTATTATTATTCCCCATCACCATAATTATCATTTTATTTCTTAATATCATTATTATTATTGTTACTATAGATTCAATTATCATAAAATTTGTCATTACTAGTATATCACTGTTATCGGTACCTCCCCTAAGGGAGGTTATGTTTTTGGTAGCGTTGGTTAGTAATTATAAAAATGATACAATATAATTGGTATCATTGTTATAATTGCTGTTTTGCTGTGTTTTTCTTTTTTGTGTAGTGTTACATCACCTCTTCCCTCAATTCTGTAGCATATTTCTGCTGTCATTTGGGTGTACTTATTATTACATTTTACTAATTCCATCGGGGGTAAGCAATGTTTCGGGAAGGTGCATAAACTGAATTTATTAACAAAAGAAAAGAAAAACAGAAACAGAATGACACTGGCATGTGGCAAGTATATTTGACCAAACAAATAGCGACTATTGCGAATACTCAACTAAAACAAGCCGGAGGCAAGGCGGGCAGGAGCTGGGGCCACTAACGTAATCTTTGAACGAAATATCACAGGGGCGTCTCAAGTTGCAATCTGATATGTGGTCTGTTTGCTGTCCGTCTCCCAAGTGCCGGCTCTCAGGGTCCAGCGCTAAGTCACGTGGCAAGCGAGGTACTACGAATGGTGGTTGGGACTGGTTGTTAATCAAGTACTTTGCTCGTTCGCTCCCGTGAGTGGCGCGGCGCGCGTGCGATTCGGCGGCGGAACGACACACTACAGTGGTAACAGTAGTAACAGTAGGAATGATAATAAATAATAGTGTTAACGATGATTACACACACCACACACACACACACACGCACACGCACACGCACACGCACACACAGCACACACACTCGCACACACACATACACACATACACATACACACACACACACATATATATATAAATACGTACATTATATATATATATATATATATATATATATATATATATATATATATATATATATATATCATATACTTTGACAGTAATAACGATGGTAATGATGATAACAAGAAAATAATTGTGACGAGAACAATGACACAACAACAAAAGTACAAACAGAAGCCAACAACCACTCCGTATAAATCTCAGCAACAAATGCCTTGAGGTGGATGCATAGTCTCTTCTGGGAAAAGGCACAAAGGAAAAGCCGTTGAGGGGATAACGGGGTGGGATAGGCAAAGGGGTGTCCTGATTACTTCTTGTTTCCAATTCAGTCTCTCTCCAAAGCCTGCCCCCCCCCCGCCCCCGCCCCCGCCCCCTTCCACCTCCACCCATTTTCTCCCCCCACCCCCCACCCCCCCACCTACTCTCTGTAGCTCAAAAATCAGAGGAAAATATTCTCTTTCATCCCAGAGGAGAGCCTATTAAACATGTTTATTCCTGTCTTCTTGAGTGTTTAAGAGTGAAATGTTTTGTCAACATAGCTATCCTCTCTCTCCCCTCCGCCTCTTTCTCTTTCTCTCTGTAGATTACAACAATATCATAACTTTGATGATAATGATAATAATAATTTCAATGATATTAATGACATCATTGATTATTAAAACGACAATAACAATAATAACAGCCGCAACAAATTATTATGATGAAAATGATAACAGAATTAATGTTGATCATAGTGATAATGATAACAATAACAATGACAATTAATAATGCTATTGCCAAAAGCAATAATATCAAAATTACATTATTTTCATTATTATTAAAAGTAGTATTAGTAGCAATAATAATCATATTGGTAATTGGGATGATGGTGAGGATAGTAATAGTAATAACAACAATAATAGCATAAGAAATATAAAAAGGATAAGGATACTATTTATAGTAATGCTAATAATGAAAAAAAAAACAGTAATATTAACAATAATGATAATGGTAATAGTAATAATAATAATAATAATAACCAATGATAATGAGAATAATGATAATAATAGTCAATAACAGCAACAATATTGATAATTACGATAGAAATAACGGTAATAATGATAGTATTAATAGTAATGATGGTAATGATGGCAAACAAAGTTAGAAAGAATGAAAATGATTATAGAAATGATAATTAAAACAAAAAACAACACCAACAAATGAACGATAAGAAAATAATAGTATTAGTAACTAACATAATGATAGTAGCAGTGATTATAATAGTAATAACAATATTACTAATACTGATGATAATTGTAAAAATAGTAATAATAGCAAACATAGCAGTAGTAATACAGCAAAATAATAGTAATGAAAATAATAATAAGGATAATTACAATAATAATAATAGTGATAATAGAGATGACGATATTATCACAAATATTCAATCATATTCATAACGATAATAGAAGTAAGGGCTGTATCAATAAGATATATATTTTTCAATGTCATGTTTAAAAATAACAATCTTAATCATGACAATAAATATAATAATGATAATGAGAATAATGACAACAAATATAATGATAGCAATGACAAAATACTGATAATACTAAAGTCGTATATTGCATATTTTATATAAAAATACAAAACATATATTCTTACTAGATTAGACACCGATATGTCGAGAAATTCTAAATATAGTAACGAGTACACAATTTCAAAATTTTCTATACCACTTTACTTTATTCTAAAAGTAAATCTCGGAGTGCTGCCACCACCTGTTTTTTTTCTTTATATATATATATATATATATATATATATATATATATATATATATATATATATATATAATATATATATATACATATATATGATATACACACACACACACACACACACACACACACACACACACACACACCACATATATATAAAGAAAATCCCGAGAAAACCCAATTTTGACTTACCTGATTTAAATGTGGGTAGCATGACAACGGTCTAAAGGTTCGTGGGATGGATTAAATTTATTCCTCTGTTGAGTGTGCGTACCACAGCTGCAACAGTCATGGAAACATTAACCAATTTATTTTTTCTATAAACATACCCCATCCCATCCCTCTAGAACTTTCCGTTATTTACTTCCCTTCTTTCTGAATTTCTTCCTTTTCAACACTTTACCTTGATCTTTAGTTACATTCCCAATCTATTCCTTGTCCCTTCGACAGATTCCGTTTTGTATCCATGAGCCAAAATAAAAAGAAAATGAATAAATATTTTCTACCTAGTCCTGGCGAAAGTCAGGACTAGTCTTAGTTATGACAGTTCAATACAAATGGATTCCTTAATAATGTTAATTCATTTATTGTACATTATATTCAATTTCCGGATAAAGCAAGAGTAAAATAATGTCAATAATAATTATTATAATACTATTTCTACTAATACACCTACTACTAATATAACAATACTACGACTACTATTAATAATAATGAAATAAAACGTGATAATGATAATGATAATAATTGTCACAATAGTAATAATATATTGATAATAATGATGTCCATAATAAACGGTATGGATAATGTTATTAATAATAATAATGTTAGTAAAATGATAATAATGACGATAATAATAATGAAATTATAATGAGAATGAGTGTTAATAATAGATAAGAATAAAAATGATCACAATAATGATGATATAAAAATGATCACAATAATGATAAGAATAAAAATGATCACAATAATGATAAGAATAAAAATGATCACAATAATGATATGAATAAAAATGATAATAATATATATAATAATTGCAGCCTGGAGTAGACCCAGTAGAACTGAATGTGTCTGGTTGAGTTTGGCCTTAACCGAAGATAAGGATTTTTTTCTTTTCTTTTTTTCCTCTCAAGGAAACATTCGGCTGCAGTGAACAGTTGTAAGGTTCTAGGCCTACGTCACGCTGCCACCAGTGTGTGTGGTCTGTATGCAGGCATGAATGTTGTATAAGAGAAGGATGGAAGGAAGATACAACGCATGTGTGCTGAATATTGGTTGCGCAAGCGTGTAAGTGTGAAAAGGGAGATAACGTAGGCTGAATCAAAATCAAAGGCAGAATCAAGCCATTATATATGCAAAACATAATCTATCAACAGAAATACGACATAGCAGTGGTGTGCCTGAAGCATCTTGAAGTGAAACTCACAAGGGATTTCCACTGGAGTTTTCGTTCATGGAAAGTAGATAAATATTTGTGCATTACCACTTTATCACAGCGGGGGTGATGCACATGGAGAAACAACACCAAGTACACTTATAATAGCCATGCAAAAATATACGTACCTCCAAGTTGGCGTACTGACTCTATAATTGTTTTAACTAATGTATCACCACAGAATCATGTAAGCCCGGAAGTTAATGGAGTTAATCTCCAACCCAAATGGAGATTAACTTTGGCAAATGAGAAAAAAAATAATACTGATAAAGCTTTAATGAAAACACTTGTGTAAACACATATAGTACGAGAAATAGTTTTAAAGGACGAAGGCCAAGTTAGACGGCGTGGAAAAGAAAAGAACACAAATGGGACAGATCACGATGCCTGCCTGCATACCCACAAGGTCAAGCAGGAATCGATCAAGACAGCAAGGAATGAAAATAAGATCCTGATAAATGTATAATGCAAAAGACTAAGTGATAAATTAGTTGTAAAATTAATGACAACACTGGAAGTGAGGATCTTCGGGAATGTTCCCCATTGATGGCTTGGTTCTTATGAAAATTAATAGATACACTGGAGTTACGGATCCTCAAGTACTGTTTCCCTATGTGATTTAGACCTTCAGAGCTCTTTAGCACTTTGATGGAATCTGAGTAGTGATCTGGGACTTTCCCAATAGAGAGTGCACCCTGCAGATAGTGATGCAGCATGCCACACGCCTAAGTTCAAAAATGTTTTGAAGGGCACGATTTCTGAAATCCTGGCACGAAGCGAGGTAAATCCACGAGAGAACAATTACAATTCCCATTGAGATCAGGACCAAGGTTCAGGACAGGAGTGTTTTCCCTTCCCAAAACCATGTGTACTGTACTAAAGGCGCGGGGTAACACACTGACCCAATACGACCTATGAGCCTCGTGTATGGGCGTATACACAGCGTAATTGCATTGCAGATCCGACGCACGCTGAACAAACTCGTAGCGAATGTTGACGTATCGCAAGAATGAGTACCGTTCGTCCGGCGATCGGGCCGCGCATTGTGCAGATAGCATACAGATATTGTACTTGCCGAACATCCAGGGTGCGCTCGAGGGCATGAACAGGGGGGTCAGCATCAGAGGAACCACGACAGCACTGGAGATAGTTGATCCGTGTTTCTGGCGGTCATGAGGACAAGGTTGATGTTCACTGGTAGAAATAGCAGCGAGAAGCAGCCGTCTACATAATAAATAGGAAATACCTTTGGCATTCGTCGGAAGCGCGTCAAGCATGAGGTCAGCATAAGTTGAGTGAGTCCGGAATACGAACGGCATACACCGCAGGCGCAGCTATTCGCAGAAAAAAAGAAGGAAAAAAAGTGCATATGCAAATAATAGGCACCTTGTGTGCAACGGGTGCGCTAGATTTGTTATTTATACGCTATATGTGCGTCATACATAACTCATAGTAATCGGAAGATTTCTTAATTTTGGGCGTACAGCTACGTATTTGTTTTTTATTTATTTATTTATTTGTTATAATGAATTCACAGGGACTTGGTATACGCGAAAGTGTGACAGAGGCTTTATACCCCGAGAGAGAAGCCCAGGTATAGCGCGAAAAGAAGAAATAAACTAAAAAAAAATCCCCGAAGACCAAGCCCGTGATCCGATAGTCCTAAGGACCCAAACAACCATGAAAAAATCATGTGACGACCATCACCCTCTTTAGGGTTATCATCATATCTCTTTGGAAGCGTCGCTGAAGAGAAAGAGTGATGGAAAAGGGGAAAAAAAGCAAAAGGATACTGAGGAAAGCCAATAATACAAAGTTTTAGAGGAAAACATGTATTTCGGACTGTGCATATTTACAGTATTCGATTTTAAAAATTAATATTTAAATATTTGCCTGGAGACTTCAACGCCTTCCAAGTAGCGAGACTTAGTCAAAGATACGTCTCGTGGTGTAAAAGTAACCAAGTCGATATTACAGGGACTGTCATACCTGTGGTTATTAGACAGCCGCTGTTATAATAAAGATGCCTGCAGTTAACGCAGGGAGGCTGGACGTGGCCAGGGAACCATATTTGGGGACTTGGGGGCTCGTGTGGCGTCGATCGCGGCTTATGATGGCGCACTCGAGCCGAGAAGGCGGGCGAAGCACCAGTCTCGTGCTGGTGCGCAGAGTGCGCGCCCGCTTCTTGAAAATGCGGAGCCCTTGATGGTATCCTCCAGCCGTGAGGGCGAGTATGCGAGGCTGTACCCGGGACGCCAGCTTGTGGAGCGGATAGCCCAGGACCTTTGTATTTTCGGTAGGATAAAGACATACCTCTAAAAATCACAACTTTTTGAGTTATTCCTGTTAACCAACATTACAAACTAACTTAACCAACATTTAATAATAATAACATAGCCTCTTGGCGGACAAATAGGTAATAGAACCATTTTGCCAATATTAAAGGGTCTGGCGCATGGTCATAAAAATCCTGGATCCGGGATCATAATCGCCAAATTTAATGGCAAAGTTGCGCTCAGACAAACCTCTGGGTGAAAATCTCTTATAAAAATCTGATAGTAACTTTTTGAGTCATCCCGCTAGCCAACTAAAAAACACTACCAAAAACTATCCTTGGCGGAAGTAGAGTAGTAGATAATACTATAAGAACAATAAAAAATAACGATGAGGATATAAAGTAAGAAATCAATGATGAAATCATTAATAAGATAATAATGTATATTGATAATAATAATAAATGATAATATTAATCATAAATGAATAAATAATAATAATTGATATAATAATAATAATGATAATCAATTAATAATAAATAATAATAATCAATAGTAGATAATAATTAATAGTAATAATAATAATAATAATGTATGCAGCAACATTAATAATTAAAATAATATAAAGTTAGCGAATAATTATATGTAAATAGTTGTACGACTAATAGGTAAACAAACACTAAAACGATAATAAAAAACAAAACAACAACATATGATATTCATAATTATTATTTACTTTAATTGAATCATAATCATTACTATAGTCGTAGGTAAATGATGATGATCACTTATAATGAGAAATAGTTAAAATGATACCAGTAATAACATTTCGTAACAGTGTCACACACACCACACACACACACACACACCACACACACACACACACACACACAACACACACACACACACCACCACACACACACACACACACACACACACACACACACCACACACACACACACACCACACACATACACACACACACACACACACCACACCACACCAACACACATACAGCAACACCACACAAACCACACACACACACACGAGAGCACCAGCACAGCATGAACAAGACGAGAGTAGTATAGTGAGAGGGAATGAGAGTAGAGTGAAAGTGGGAGTAAGAAGAAGATAGATGAATAGATGAGAGAAGATATATATATATATATATATATATATATTAATGTAAGATATTATATATTTAGTTAGAGATATGTAGATACCTAATAATAGATATATACTGATATATATATATATATAGATTATAATAGTTAGATATATATATGATATATATGATGTATGATATGTATATTACATGCAGTAAGACATAGCATAGATACATACATACATATATTTATGCACGACACACACAACAGCGAGACCACACACACACACACACACACAACACACCACACACAACACAACACAGCACCAATGAATATAGATAGATATATATTACGATAATATAGATAGAAGAAGAAGTAGGAAAGATAGATAGTGAAGTATATATGGTTATATAGAGTATTAGATAGTATATATATATATATTATGTAGTAAGTGAGAGAGAGATAATAATGAAAGATAGAGTAATATAGTATATATATAATATACCATACAAGAGGAGAGAGAGATATAGGATAATAGTTGAGATAATAATAAATAAAATATAAATAAGAAAGAGTTAGAGGGTATGAAGAGAGAGAGATAAGAGATTGAGATTAGAGATAATAGAGAGTGAGAAGATAGCATAGATGAGTATAGAGTATAAATGTAATGTAATGTTAGAGAGAGAGTAATATGAGTGATAGTATATATGATATAAAATAAGAGAGAGTAGAGATAAGTAATAGATGGTTCCATACTATATATCCATATATATATACTATATATATATATATTATATATAGTATCTATCTATCTATATACATATATGTAAATATATGTATTATCATATGCAAAATAAGTGACGTATAGTAGGTAATAGGGTAAGTGAGAGGTGAGAAGGACATAGAGAGAGATTTATAGAGAGATAAAGAAAATAAAGAAGAAAGGGAGAGAGAGAATATAGAGAGAGAGAGTAACAAAGATAGTAAAAGACAGAGGAAAGAGTATGAGAAATGATGAGAAACGATGAACCTGGAAGATCACAAGTAACGCATTGTTATATCATATACTGATAAAAGCTGAGCTGAGTGTTGGCATGCCTGGTTAACCCCAGCAGTAAATGATAATATGCGTAGAAATACTACACGTACACGTTATATGTGATATATACATAACATTAACTAAATATTGATTTTTATATAACTTTATTTAATTTTAAAAGTATATATATATACCTATTAGTAAATGTATATATATATATTTATGATCTGTAATGATCATCCAACGACGTCACCCTTACTCGCACCTAGCTTTGTATCTATAATGCCCGAATTAATGGTACATAAAGCTCCAGTTCTGTGTGGTATTTTTAGCTACTAGTTCTATATATTCATGGGTCACACAGCACTACCTACCACATCCTATTAACACCTCATCACAGCACACACACTCCAAACACATCACATACTCGTGTTTTTGATGAGCTTACGTAATTATATGAAAGCCATTCCTAGGGAATTATCATAGGTTAAATTAAAATTTCATACTATCCTCGCGCATATGGCACAATTCGACTATATAATATATATAACAGATTATAAATTCTTATATTTATATGTGGGTATAAGTGTGTCTATATATAATATATATAATATTAATATATGATATTATATATATTATATTAGTGTAGTGTGTAGAGTGAATATTAATAATATATATTATATATCGATATAACATATGTGTGTTGATAGTAGATAGTGTAGTTTACATCAGTACATAAGCATTTATATCGTAATTTAAGGTAAACAGTGGGTGTGTGTTGTGTGTGTGTGTGGTATGTATTGGTGTGTTGTAGTGTGTATACATTAATACATACACTAATAGCATAATTTCACCCATACATACATCATACATACATATATGTGTGTGTATAATAATATATAATAATATATAATAATAATATATCATATTAATATAATAAATAATTATATATATAATATATATATATTATTATATACATTAAATTATGCGTGTGTGTTGTGATATGAGAGAGAGAATAAGACTACATTGACACACAGTACAAGTGTATGGAGCAATAAATATGACTGTGAGCCTATATATAAACCCCACAAATTAAAAATTACAACAACTTGAGTTAACCGTACGAAACCAGAATCAACCACGAAAAATAACAGTTAACATTAAACACGCTACGGGCACGAGAACTTAGATAGACAGAGCCGTATACTTGTTCAACTACTAGAATAACTCTAAAACCGAAACCTAACATCGAAGCCCCAGCCCCATAACCGTAATAAGCTTTTATGTCTATGAGTTTATGTCCTGGTGAATTCGGACAGTGCTCTATGGAATCAATTTTTCTAAATGGCGTGCCCACTACAGTCAGCAATGTAAAACGACGATATTAGTGCTGATGGTCTCGCCTTCTCCGTTACATACTTAAAGCATTGTATCAAAAAAGTACCGGATCCCATCGGCAGCTTTAAGGACGTACAAGCAAAATGTGAATCACAATAAAATCTAATAAATAAATAAACATCAAATCTCACAATCATCAACATAACAAATAAACGAGAAATCAAGTAAAATGTGCAAATAAACGAGTAAAACAAGTGCGAAGACGACTAAACCAGCAAACAAGCAGAAAAAAAAATCGACCTAGAGCTCTCCCATCTACGTACACCATCCATGATCTTCTGCGAAAAATATGAGTTTGTATGAGGTTTTGTATCTTTTCGTATCCACCTTGAGTGAGCTGCGTCCGAATCAGATACCTAGATAATACCAATGATCAGAAGTATTTACTTGTCTTACTGATTAAATTATATTATCTAATCAAGATACACAGTCTATTCTGATATTCTTGAGTCTGTAAGGTTGTATCGTGGAGGTGCAGAATGATTTTGAAGAAATTTATCCCACCGAAGTCAGTACCACGTCATATAATTTGGAATCCTTGAAAATTCTTGCCATGTCGTTCCAGCCGTCGTGATTGACTTGATTTTACATATATCGAGACACGGAAAAAGACACAAACATTTTATGCACTGTTAGAATAGAAATTTGTATGAAGAAACTTAATTTGTAATTAATGAAAATGTTCCTATCTAAGCCTGTGTAGAATATATCTGACAAAATATTGCGCTCTAATTGGTTGACTTTGATACAAAATGAAAAGATGTTTCAAAAGGTTCTGATAATATGCGCGTAAAGGGTAAACGTGTATGAAAATGTATCATACTGTTTAGAGTTTTGGGAATGCTACGGAAAAGGCCTAAATGTGTGTGTGTGTGTGTGTGTGTGTGTGTGTGTGTGTGTGTGTGTGTGTGTGTGTATATATATATATATATATATATATATATATATATATATATATATATATATATATATATATATATATATATATATATCACGTGGCGCGCACTTGGGATCACCGCCGTTCAGGACAAGCCACGCCTCCTCATCATTGACCTGCGAACCTCCGCTTCTTGGGGGCCGCTGACCCACCCTTCGGGCCTGCCACTCTCTCAGGGTGGCATAATCACCAGACACTTCATCTATAAACTCTGAAGCAGACCGCAGACACACACACACACACACACACACACACACACACACACACACACACACACACACACACACACACACACACACACACACACACACACACACACACACACACACTATCCAGCAGTTTTAGCATGAAGTCTCTTCTGACATGGAAGACGAGGGGGGGGGGAGCGAGGGAATACAGGATCTTAAACTTTGAGAATCTTCGCTCAATTGACAAGAAGCAGGATGGTATATGTAAATAACTGTTACATATTGAATTTCAAATACCAATCTAAAACCTGATCATTGTAGAATTAAAAGATTACATGGTACATTAACTATAATTTGTTTTCTTTCTTTTTTCTTTATTTTATATTTTAAATAAGATTTTAGATATATATGGCTCCTGTATTCGCTCTGCCAAGGCTGCCAGTGACTGTTTCTGCTGTCGTTCCCTGTAAGCCCCACTAAAGCTAACATCATATCAAAGTTTAATAGAAGTCTCACATACGCATGTGCAATGGCAGTGGGATTAACTTTTATTTCACCTCCAGACCAGACTCTTGAGCACAAATCCTAATCCTGCACATGCACAGGAAGAGCAAGATAATCCCGAAAACCATGTCATGAGACCGTTAGAACTTCGAGGTAGCTTAAGTTGCCATTTACAGTTGTTTTCGGCAAAAACATCATAAAACTTGCAATTTTCGTTTCTGATGCTTATTATGGAAATTATACTACATGTTGACATAAGTGTAAAGATATGAAATAAAAGGAATAACATCTGCTTGTGAATTTTATAAGTATAAGAGAATCCCGCAAGGAATCTTCAAAGCCTCAAGCAAGGATCTCGATTTTCCAGGCCATTAATATGATTTTATTTGTAGTAAAAGTGTCACAAAAACAGATATTCCAAAGCATGTTATTGACATGCTTTGAAAGTGAAGATATGTTTTAAACTTCAAAGCATCCTAGTATGAAATTTCCATGTAAATATTCCTACAGACCTTGTAAGCAACAACCCGGAAATGGCATTTAACCCTTCCAATAAGATTAACACTGCGAAGAGTTGTCCAAAACAGCGCGATGTATTTAACCAGGTGAATTAATCATAAAAAAATATTCGATGAAGTTCTTGGAACAGTTTTATATTCTCTTTTATCAAAGGAGCTGTAAACTTATCATAAGATATTGTTTTTTGAAATTCTTTATTGAATAATTTCTCTTACCACTAGGCTTGCTTCTACATCGTAGTTTTTATCATATACGTAGATCTAATTGCATCATGAGTGACTGACAGCCCTTGTTATAAATGTATACTGCACAATAGCAGACCTGTCTTAAACAAATCCATCAATTACAGGAATATTTCTTATTTTCTGAGATTTAAACATCCGTAGTCAAAATATTTCATGTATATATGGTGTAATAATGCAACTTATAAAGACTATTTCTACAAGTAAATTTTATGCTTGACTGCAAATTTGTAGGTGGCATCCCTAATATTGTATCGTTTGTCTTGTATGTAGAGGGATGAAGGAAAATTGCAAATTTAAATAACTAATGTGTTATGTTTGGTCCATTTCTTTAGCTGCATTACAAGTATGAGGGGAGAGGTATATTTTCGGTCAACAAATCAGACAACTTCAGAAATGTATTTTTCCTGTTGCTTTCAGTGTGTCTCGAGCACTTTTGATCTTCATCCCTGGTGGAATTCAGATATGAATTATGATGTACTCCGTCCCTTCAGCGTGTTCCCTGCAACGTTTCCCGTTCCAAATCTTATCTTAATTTTTACTTGGGAACTTGATTTGTGCCATCGGTATCGACGAGCACTTCCTTTATTAGTGAGATGAGTTCTAGAAAAAAAAGAGAAAAAAGAAAAAGAAAAAGAAAGATAAAAAAAAAAAAAAAATATATATATATATATATACACATACATACATATATATATATATATATATATATATATATATATATATATATATATACATAATACATACATATATATATATATATATATATATATATATATATATATATATATATTATATATATATAATTTCTTTCATTTCCTGTAGTCACTGGGTAACTCACATTTAGTGCACCAGCGATGTTGGTAGAAGTCCGTGTGTGGTCTGACAGTCCAGAGCGTTCTCGTTATTCCCCGGGAAAGTTCTTGAAAATACAAAGTAGTCGACCCACGCGTTGATAGCGCAGACGCATTACCCTCCGTGATGTTATGAGGGTAGGCGGAGCTTGCGAGCGACACAAAGGAACCAACACACAGGAGGAATCTGAAAATAGGCCGTTAAAACGTTGGTCTTAATTCTCTTAGCTGTATTAGATTGATTATCTGGCGAATTATATTGCACCACATTGTGCAGGGGTTCATTTTAAATGTCTCCACGAATACCAGCATGAATGCATTATTTTGATCCATACGTCACTCAAAAAAATATGCAGCAGATAGGTGTGAAGAGCAACAATGCACAAATGTTTCACAATTCCTAAGATTTTTCATCAACAAAGAGACAAAGCTCCCCTAAGTTTCCTAGCCAAATGGATTTGTAAAACATTCCCACGCGCCATTATGCCCATCACCAGAGGCCAAAAAATATACAGAAATTCCAAGAGACATCCATTTAACACAAGACTACGAAATTATATTGGTAACAGGTTTCCCGGAAAAAAAAGTATGTCCAGGAAGTGGAACAATGAACTTTCTAACTGGAATATGGTCATATTTGTATCCTTTAATTTTGAGAACAACAAGAGGCAACGTTTTCGTCTTGCTAAACCTGCAATCAAATCCCGCCCTGCCAGTGGATGGTCACCGCGGCCATTCTTTGTACGCAGCGGGGTAATTTAGAAGTAAATATAAACAGGCAGTCTGCCACAACGAGAATAACCACTGTAACAAATGGAATAACGCTAAATTACTATTAATAATAGGCATAATTTCTAAACACCCTGTCATCAATCGTACAGGTAACTCTGACAGAAGGTGAGGGAAAGAATGATATCCAGAGGCAAATGAAATGTTTTATAAAGTTGAAAAACAACAAATCAATCAATTCAGAGAGCAAGCAGTGAAAAGAAATTGGTAGAAAATAATGGATATTCTAAAAATACCAGCAAGTAATTAGTCTCAACTCATTAGAAT
>NW_020871769.1:56989-59489 GCF_003789085.1 Penaeus vannamei
ACACACACACGCACACACATCACTCACTCACACACACACACTCACACACACACACACACACACACACACACACACACACACACACACACACACACACACACACACACAGACACACACTCACAATCACACAAGCCTCACACAAACACACAGCCTAACACACATACACACAAAACACACCACACACAACACACACACACACACACACACACACAAAACACACTCACATACACACACGGCCCCTCCCCCCAAAAAAAAAAAAAAAAAAAAAAAACACACAGACACCATACATACAAAATTTTCCCGAAGTCCTCGCAAATTCCTTTTTTCTGCCTTCCGGAATGGCCCTATTAGCCCCCCCCCCCAAAAAAAAAAAAAAAATCCCTCCCCCAATTAACTCCGCAGGACTTGAGAGATGCGTGATGTGGATATTCCTTTCATACACATTAAGGCACGCGGGCTTAAGGTTAAAGGATTTCCCGTGTAGCACTCCAATATCCTAATGCATCTCTAAGGCTCGCTAATGCAACATTTAAGTGGTCCAGTGTACATTAAAAGCATCTTTTGTGGTCGTGATGCAACGCCGAGTAAACCCCCAGCAGATTACTGTAAAAGGATCCCGGTGACAAAGTAACTCGGGAGGATCTGAAGTCCTGCTGGGCCTCTCTGACGGGAATGGGAATGGGAATGGGAATGGGAATGCCCTGGGGGTGGAGAAGGGAGGGGGGGTGAAGGGGTATGGGAGTGGGATTGACGTGTTGGGAATGGGGATGGGAATGGAATGTCCTGGAGGGGAGAGATGGAGAGGGGAGGGGAATAGGAGTGGGATTGACGTGTTGGGAATAGGGATGGAATGGGAATGTCATGAGGGGGGGGGGGAGAGGGGGTGTAGAGGGGTATGGGAGTGGGATTGACGTGTTGGGAATGGGATTTTCCTGGGGAGGGGGAGGGGTAAGGGAGTGGGATTGACGCGTGGGAATGGGTATCGGAATGGGAATGTCCTGGGGGGGGAAGGGAGGGGAGGGGTATGGGAGTGGGAATGGGAATGTCCTGGGCGGGGGGGGGGTAGTGGAGGGAGATTATATGGAGATTTTAATTATTTTAATAATAATAATAATAATAATAATAATAATAATAATAATAATAATAATAATAATAATAATAATAATAATAATAATAATAATAATAATAATAATAATAATAATATAATATAATAATAATAATAATAATAATAATAATAATAATATAATAATATAATAATAAAATAATATAATAATATAATAATAATAACAATAATAATAATGATAAATAATAATAATAAAAGTGGTATTACTTATCATTTTTACTGCTACTGTTATTATTACTATTAATATTATCTTTATTATCATAATGATGATAATCTAAATCATAGTGATTGTGAGGATTATGTAGAAATAATATTATTCATAATAATAATAATAATAATAATAATGATAATGATAATGATAGCAACGATAATAATAATAATAATGATAAACATCGATCATAGTAACAATAATGATATAAATAATAACATTGATAATGATGATGATAAGGATAATGATAATAATAACAATGTTAATATTAATAATAATGAAAATATAATATTAATAATAATGAAAATATAATATTAATGATAATGAAAATATAATAATAATAATATTGATAAGGGTAATAATACTACTATTATCAATAGTAATGATAATAGTATAATTACAACAAGAACTGCTATCACAAATGCTATAAATAATAATGATAATGATATTAATAGTAATGATCATAATAATGATAATAATAATATGAAAAATAACTAAAATCCTGATATTCTGATGATGACAGTAACAGTGATAATGATAATAATTATCATACAAGTAATGACACTATCAATAAATATGGTAATGATGATGAATATATTACAGAAAATGAAGGGAAAGTGGAAATAAATAAATGAACATATTTACATTTTCCAGATAAAAAAGAAAAAAAAAATGAAATAAAAAATCGAGAAACCTATTCATCACGTCAGCGAATACGCAACCCCCCCTCCCCCCCCGACCCTACTTCATTTTTGCTTTTTATTTATTTATTTCATTTTTTATTTTATTTTTTTTGTCTTATGTCTCATTTTATTTCATTTTCTTTATTATCATTGTTAATTCGATGTGAACTATCATTTCCTTTTTCATATATGTTTTTTTCTTTTTCATTTTCCTAGTAATTAATTATTTTCCATTTTATCATCTGATATTATTTTCATTATTTTATTTTATTCAGTTCTTATAAGTTTGTTTCATTCCAGTATTTTGTTTTTGTTATATCGCAGAATTTAATTTTACTGTATCATTTTATTTTATTTTGCTCCACTGAAGAGATATAAATTGTTTTATTTATGTTAAAAAGACTTATTCGATATCCCTTTTCTCCTAAGTACAGAAGGAAAAATCGTTACATCATTAAATTCTATTATGTTCCGCATAATATACAT
>NW_020871769.1:64489-66989 GCF_003789085.1 Penaeus vannamei
TAGTATGATAGTGTAAGTCTAGATCATAACAGTATTACAATCTTTAATATATCATTTAAAAGAAAAGAACAATCACACATTAATTTATCTACTCATCTACCAAGCCGGCGTACGGCTTGGGCGTGATATGTGGTCATGTGATACTACATTCCAAATTTAGGATACAACATAAGTATATCTTCCAAGACATCAGGTAGTATGAAGTAGTTACATAGTTCTCCATACCTAATGCTAGGTGGTCTGAAAGTTGTATTACATGATACTCTGAGATATAATGTACAAGTGTTCGCTTATATTCTTCATTGCATAATTTACAGTTAGTTTCTTCAACATTACAGGCTGTACTGACTTGCTAATGCAATCTATATCCCAGCCTGATTCTTGCGGTCACAATATCACACTGCCTTGTTCTTGTTTTGTGTAAACCATAAATGCATACATCTTGCATAAACCGGTCATTTCAAGTCAGTCAAGTCCTCTTTGAAGGAGGTTTTAATAATGTGTGAAATCCTAGCAAGAGGTACTCCAAGATCTATATCCACACTTTGCTTGTCACATGCTGATTTTGCTAGGCGGTCAGCATGATCATGCCTGAGGGAATTTTTGATTAAGTGAATTAAGTAAGTTTATTTGCCACCCTGGCTAACTGCTCAGGCGTGGGCAATCGTGATTACAGCGTGTTACATATATTCACATACATTCGACAGAGTACAGTATTCTGTGATTACAGTAACTACACATGGTAAAATGGGAATATGTCATACAGCATGCAAACGTATATTACCTTTGATCTACCTTTGCCTTTGTGTTTACATAAAGGTGTTCTGTGGTGCGTTTTATGATTATGATAGTTTTACATAGTAAAACTAGGATATTGCCCAATTATGGAGTTTGGTTACCCTAGATTGACAAGTATCATATATAATCACTTCATCAATGTTGATTTGCAGCGTAAATAAGAAAAAAATCTAAAAACTTCCGCGAGTATAAATGCCTTAGAAATAGGTCTACTTTCATAATCCAGAGTTTAAAAAAAATATTCCTTATGTATTTAAATAGTGCCCGGTAAGCGAGGAATGTGTGTGAGGGTGTTTCTCTTTCAATAAGAAAATAATCAAATGCTTTTAAAAAGCGTCCATTGAAAGCTAACAGTAAAAAAATAAAGTAACTAAAGTATATGATGAATGTATAAAATGCTCTAAAATCAATATGTTGTAGAAATGAAAAAAAATCATCCCTTATTCTCTTTGTACAGTAAAAGTTCGTGTTTTACGAAGCATGGATAAAAATAACTAATGAAAAATATATTTAATACAATAAAACATTTAAAGAGAACAAAAAGGAATGCTGGTAATCCACTACAAACTTCCTAACCCGAGGGCTCTGCTCGCTAAAAGTGTTTCTAATTGGTCTTGGGATTCAAAAGACTGATGAAATGATTGACCATAAGATACTTGTATGGTTCTTCCAGGTAATTATATGCCCACCAACAGTTACTTTTAGTGGTTGTACCTGGTTTAACATTTTTCAAAGATAAATTGTGTTCTTCCAGTGAAATCAATCTTCCACTATTAACACTATATTTGATTGTCTTTTACAAAATTTGATTGGAGAAGAGGAAGATGTCATAAATAATATCTATTCAAAGTCAAACCTCCTAATTTGTTGATATTTTATTAGGCATACCGAGCACCTTAATTAGATGTAGGCAACTACCTGTTGACGACTGAAATATTAATTTGTTTGAAGTTCCTCTGAAACTCGATGACCTAAATAAAGTTGGTTTAGGGGGACATGAATTGCAAAATGTGTAGGATCTATTTCGTGGATATATTTTCTCTTGTCATAATCTGGAAAACGGAAATGTTCTAAAAGAGTTTTATACAGTTACTTAAAATTTTCATGTATGTTGTGTATATTAGGGCTATTGCTGTGATATAACCTGTGAAGATTGTCAATTTCAGGCAAAATGAGAGAAAGAAGATAATACAAATATACAGAAGGCTTAGTCATTTGATTTTATATTTGTTTTCCAGCCAAAAGCTTTCCACGTTTCACTTCTGCTGTGGAAAAATACGAGCAAGGGGTCCTGAAGCTCTAATATACGGTCGACTGCCTGGAATTGAGATAGCCACCGTGTCTAACAGGAAGGGAGAAGCTTCTGAGGCTGAACTTTACAGATCGCCACAAAATTTTTCATGACTTCCCTTACTGCTATGGAAAAAAAGCGAAAAAACTGTTCTTAATAAACCCTCATAACCGCGAGGAAGTCTTTGCAGCTTCAGAAGCCCAAAGGTGGAGAGAGGGACAAATGCATTTAAAGATGGTGATTGCAGGAAGGTCTGCCTTTAATACCTGGAGCCCCGTCCTCTGCAAATCCATTGAGGTTTGAATGGGATATGTTATATGGCCAGTTTTTCCCTCTATTGATGTATATACATTTTTCCTTCAGATTCTGACTTTAAAATATTGACCAGGCAAAGGAAGTTATAATTGCTTT
>NW_020871769.1:74489-76989 GCF_003789085.1 Penaeus vannamei
AGGATTGTGCAGGTACACAAAGATCGATCACACACGCACACATATATATATATATTATATATATATATTATATAGATATAATATGGTGTATATTATTATATATGTAAGGTATAGTGGTGATATAAGTGTATATGTATACAACTATTATAACATATAGCAGTATATATATATTTAATTATATATAGTATAGGTATAGTATAATATTATATAGCAGTATATACTATTATAGCATATATATATGTGATATATAATATATGTATAGTATAATATATTAGTGTTATATATATTGAGTGTGATATATATATATATAGTGTATAGTATAGTCTAAGTTGAGTTGTTAGATATAGTATGGTATATGATAGTTGTAATATATGAGGTATATGTATAGTATATATAGTATATATTGTATGTCATTATAATGGCTCGTATATGTTGTTAAGGAATTCCCTTTATCTAATCCCTATGTTTGCTTTTTTGCTAAGGATATATATAGTTTTCTAGTGGTTAAGGTCGATATAATATTGTTATTCATTTGACATCTATAGTGATAGTCATTTGGATTTTATTTATGAATATGATATTTTTTTGTATCATTATCGTTTCACCTCATAGCTGTGCTTGGGTCATATTCTGATTTAAGTGTTATGTTTTAACAGAGTGATAGGTTTGGCTGCTTTGCTAAGTGAAACACGAAGCTGTCTGCTGTGAAGTTCGGATTGTCTCTTTCAGGCGGTCTTGCCTGTCATCTCTTGCTCTTGTCCTTCTTTTTCGCTCTGTTCTCTCTGTCCTAGTATCTCGATCTCATCGTTGATCATCGCTCTCTGTCTTCATCTATCAATTATCTCTCGTCTCTCTCGTCTCTGCTCTTGCTTATCTGTGTAGAGTTTCTCGTCTCTCAAGTCTCGTCGCGTTACCCATTTCCTCTCTCTCCTCTGCTGCTGGTCGTGTCCGTATGCGCGATGTGGTCTGCCGTTTCTCTTTCTTTCTCGTACTGTTTTTTCTTTTTCTTGTGGCTGGGTTTTATGTTTTTTCGTCGGATGTGCACGTATTGGGAGATGACCGTCTTGTGGTCGGGGTGTCGTTCTGAATCTCTCCTTCCTAGTCGCTTGTTCCATGCTTCGTCTCTCTCTTCTCTCATCTTCTCTGTCTCTCTCTCACTCTCGCGTTTCTCCTCTCTCTTTGTCTCTTCTCTCTTTTCTCTTACTGAATCTCTGACTTTCAGAAAACTATGGAACGGTTATAGACTAATGGAATTATGAGACCTGACTACACTAGTGACAGCATATCATTTTTGACTTATTTTGCAAGCTTGAGACTATTTCTTTACTGTTGTTTTTGATAGTTATTATTCTTGGTTGTCGCAGTGTTATATCACTGATATTCTCATTAATATTATACAACTAGTACCAACAGTAAACTTATTGGAAAATATATTATTATAAGGAATAATATTATCGTTATTATTATCATCATCATAGTAACCACTATTGCCATCATTATTATCACTGCCACTCTCATCATTTTCGTTGTTATTATCAGTATCATTGTTGTTACTATTGCTATTATTATTACTTTTATTATCATTATTATAACTATCCTCTTTATCACCTTTCATAACGATGCTGATGCTGATGATTATGATCATCATCAACATCACAACCACCGCCACCATCATGATCATTAATATGAAAATCTTATTTCATATTATTACTGTTATTATTATCATTATTACCATGATTATCATCATAGTTATTGTCATCATTATGATTATAATTATCATTACTCATTAGCTTTTCAATTTAATTATTATCATAATCATTGTTATTATTATCACTTGTCAACATTGTCATTATTATCATTCTCCTTTTCATTACTATTGTTATTTTTGTCATTTTCATAATCATCATCATGATTATTATAACTAGTGTTAATATTACTATTATAATAATGATAATGAATATGACATGGTACTAGAAATTGTAATGCAGATATCAATAATATTAATACTAATCATTATCATTACATTAATGGTATTAGTCGCAGCAGCAGCAGTAGTAATGATAATGATAATGATCATTATTATTCTAATTTTTTTATTGATATAATGTTTACTATTAATACCATTGACATTATCTAGCTGGTAATGGAAAAAAGTTACCAGCTGTTGTCTTCCAGTGAAGTGAGGGGACGTAATCTGAAGTGATCCGAGTAATGCTGCTTCCTGATGTTAATTCCTGCTTTGTCCTTGCATTTTCGTTCTTCCGGGTGACCGTGTCGAGAGCGCTCACGGTCATCGGGCTTATCTTTATCATTATCTTTATCATTATCATTATCAGCTTCAATGTTATTATGCCAATTTTATTATCATTATCAGCATCCTTATTATAACTGTGACCGTTGTTATTATTGTGACCATTATTAATATCATTATAGTATTTTCTTCTATTATTATCATTACTATGAATATTATAATTACTACTATCATTATGCAAATGATAAT
>NW_020871769.1:84489-86989 GCF_003789085.1 Penaeus vannamei
GACAGCCTAGTGAATTCCATTAGACCCCGATGAGAATGCTGTTAGAGGCTTTGCATGTTCTTCTAGCCGGTTTGTTCAATCCAACTAGGAGAAAGGTTTTACTCCTTAAATATTAGTAAAGATCTTTCCCGATAGAACAAACAGGTTCAGCCTGAAACACCATGGTAAGACTAAAGCTTCCATAATTTAAATATTCTAAAGGTGTTACTGATTTCTTCACCAAAATAACTGGATAATAAGGAATGATAAGGATGATTGTCTAATGATACCCAGTTCCAGCAGTTTATATACACCCTCTTCAAAATACACCTTACTTGAGAATTAGTTATATTCTGAGCATTTATTTATGAAATTTATAGTATATTCACAATTCTTTTACTCGAGGAATTAGTATTTTCATGTGTAATTCATTATGATCACATTTTAACTCAAAGTATTTTATTTCATGATCAATTACATTTATTTCATGAGATCATTGTGGAGTATATGTATCATTTCTCCCATATAATAAGTGCGATTGTAATATTACTTGCTTATTTACTCATTATTCAAGGTCTGTAATGTTACTTTTTTCTAGTTATATTCTCGTCTATTGAGAAGGGAAACTACGAGCCGCTCATAATAAAAAAATGGACGCATAAATGCATGAAATAACTTTACTTATTATTTATTATTCACTTAGCACACAATACGTAGTTCAGTGAGTGATGCCCTACACATTCACCCCACTCACTCACCTTTCGCATTACAGGTTAATCCTAAATACAAATCATGGTGCAACACTTCAATATCACAGTCACTTCACCAAGTCATTTCACTGTCCTCACTCACGTAGTTTCGCGCTGCACGTTTGATATAGCCTGATCTATTCAGCACTTCAATGTAGTTTATAGCACTTATTAGTTAAGACGAATTAGCACTTCAATTTAGTTTATAAAACACTTTTGAAATGGATTTCCGTCTAAAGAATTAGCGGTAAAACCGCCGGCGGTGAACAGCGATCTCCTCACCCTACAGCATGTTGGGCCTAAGGTGCCTGCGACAACCAATAGCAACCTTGCTAATTTCTTAAGCGCGGAAATATTTGCGTAACCACCACTTACTCTTCCATGCACACATCTCATTCGCGCGTGTTTATACTTCGGTATATAGGAGAATTATATTTATCTATATGCGGTTACGTTAATTAACTGTGATCATCGTGAAAAGGGGGCTTAAATAAATTGGTCTAGGATAAACCTTTGCATTTAACCATTCAGTGATCGCCACCAGAATTATATGACTGTCAATAGCACGAATGCAACCTGGTGTTAACCGATTCTTGCATTTCCCTGTGCAAAAGCCACTAAATATCTAATAGTCAGCAAATGTAAAAGACTATCAGCAAAGATAGTTTTAGCCATACACTCAATTTTCGCAGCTGAAATACTTGTTTAATAAATTTGCATAACAAAGTTTAGGTTTTCCCTTTTATCAACTAGAAATCAAATTTTTTGTCTTTAAAATATTGTGCTTCTAATCTAGGGTTTTTTTTTTTATTTCCTGCTCAGTCTCTTTTTTCTTTTTCTTTCTTTTTCTTTTTTTACTGAGATTAGCTCTCTCTTCCCTGAAATATCAATTTTGACTAACAGGACGTCCTAAAAATTCCAACGACCTAAAAATCTGCGAATTCGCTATGGGCCACAGCTTTCAAATAGAGACCTAATTTCGCACAAAGCAAATCCAGTCTTGAATAGGACATAACAATCCTTAACAAGCAAGAATCAATATTCCTAAATGACCTTGGGAAACAATAACTCGTTATCAGGCAATACAATTCACTAATCAATTCAAAAAGGATAGAATCTGGCCCAATGCATTCTGCTCCAAACCTTGCTTCCTTTACAACCCCGCAAGCCTTTACAATCCTAAATAATAATAATAATAATAATAATAATAAAATTAAAAAAGTAATAAACTCGGTCTCTAGCCTAAAGCTAATTTAGATCCTGGTAATGTTACTTCGACCTTTTTATATATCTTCGTATTGGATATCTCATCTTGTTTGTTAGTTTTTCATTTTATTTGTTTCTACGGTTTTGTTTTTATTCCTAGATTTTGTCCAAAAGAATAAACCAGAAATAAAGGGAAATTGAGGTACACCAATACAGGCACAGAAACAAGAATACAGGATCATTGACACGAACGAACACGGGTACAATTAAATGTGAGAGATCAACGAGACACACGAACACGGAACACGGAGGCAAATTCCCGTGTTGGCATTTGATTCCCTCTTTCAGTTACTTCTCATGTAACTCTTTTATATGTAAATATACACATAGGCCGTCTTCTCTGGCGCTGGAGTCCTGATCCGAGTAAGTAGCAAACTTGAACGTTCATGAAAGCTCACAAAGACACGATGGCTTCTTCTTGAAAGGATTAAATCTGGAAGAAGTTCTGGTTCGCGAATCTTTTACAGATTGCCTCTGCCGCTAATTACATAAAATATGCGAGTCAT
>NW_020871769.1:96989-101989 GCF_003789085.1 Penaeus vannamei
TCAGTCACAAGAATTTTTTAAAGTAACTTCATACCATGGTCATATTATTCAAACGTATGTTCCTTAAAAAAGATATTACTACTAGAACACTGTTCAATTGCTTTGTAAATAGTTGCCTATTTACACACACACACACACACACACACACACACACACACACACACACACACACATACACACACACACACACGAGGATAATGATTATGATGACTACTTTTGTAATGAAACAAGAAACACAATAGACTAACAAGAAACATAAAAACAATATTAATGTAATAATAAAATTCTTAGCCCGATTTCATATTTCGTAAGACTGCTGCTTTGAAGTTTATTTTGATCTTAGTTTCGGTCTAGTCCAGACCAAGTTACACTGTATTGAAACAGTTGAGCAGCACTGTACCTGCACTGCCCCGATACAGTTGCTCAACAACTAAGTAACATTCTAAATTTGTTGCTCTGCGGATTCAGTTTAGCAACATGACTGGTGTGAAACATTGGCGCCAATTTGTATCTAAATTGTGATACAATTACACATTGCTGTATGCCCAGCCCAAGCTGCACTTAACGTTACACAAATTGGAAGTGGAACTGATCACTTCAGTCAGTCCAGCTGTCTTTTCTATTGCCCATATTTTGAACCAGGAAAAAAATACTACTTGCAGACAGGAACAAAATAAAAACAATCTTGAGAATAAACAAAAATCACGAACCTACACTGACACACAGCTTAGTGGTCAGAGAAAAATAGTAGCCGGACGGAGCTGTATCGCCTAGGTAATGTCAAGACGAAGAAGACATACAATTAATGTGCCATCAGTTTATTTTTTATGCAATAGTCCTACAGTTCGAGGACATACTGAGAATGGTGTAAGGCCACAAGGTTCTGCTGCACTTCAAAGTCTTAACGTTAAAGTGATGTAACAAAAAAGTGGCAGAATAAAATTATAGCACATGAATTCAGAAGTAATTGCTTCTTTACGTTACATGCCCATTATTTTCAAACAATTGGCTGAGAGGTATTATTTACCAATACTATTGCGTCAACATTAACCTACATGAGTCAATGTATCTGCGGATACTATTTTTTATGTTCTCATGCGTTTTCATTTTTCATGCAGGTGCATCACTTCATAAATATCTTGAGACTAGTCAGCAGTATGCATGCAGTTTTACTTGTTAAGATGTAGACTTCATAAATTCGATAGCGCATGTATTTTCCTGTGTTCGATCGCACACTAATTACAGCAACCCCACAACCGAGCGCAATGGCTGATAGTGATCAGTCATGTCGCCTGCAACTTTGCACCGTGTTTCCCATATCCAGTGGGAAGTAGAAACACGCAAAATCTTTTCTCTAAAGCCTGGAGCAACCATTGCGAAACAAATTTGGGTATTTGCTCAACTGCTAAGCGGCTTTTCAGTACAATGTTGCTGGTCTGTTGTCCAACGTACTTTTGTCTGGATGTGGGTATGAAATCGTCTCGGTATTATTTCGCAACAGTTGCTAGACATTTTTAGAACTGTTGAACAACTATGTATGTTGGTTTGGATTAGAATTAATGCCTAGTCCAGACCAAACCTAGTCGTAAAAACAATCGCGAGACATGATATCATCATATTTGTTGAGCAACAGTCCCGTAATAAGTTGCTCACCAATTATACTAATGGTTGCTCGAATGCTCCGAAATACGATTTTGCGTGTTTCTTTGTTTCTCACTGAATATGGGAAACACGATAAAAAAAAAAAAGTTGTGGCTAACACACTCCTCAAAGCCTGTCGGCCAGGAAAATACATATGTCATGAAATGTATGGAATCTACATTATGCAAACAAGTGAAATCGCATGTATGCTTCAGACTAGTAGTCACTACATATTAAATGAGGTGTTGCACTACCAGTAAAGAAAAAGAGCCTCTGAAAGTAGAAAAAAAAATGTCTTTGCAGATGTAGTGATTCATATATATAAATGCTTGGAGAAAAACATAAAAAATATACCTCTCACGTTACTGTATTGATTCCCATACCCGAGTGTCGCCAGGAAACCTCATATTTTTGTATTTTGAAATTAATTGGTACGTATTGTCAATAAGCAATTAATTTTGAATTAATGTGCTGTCGGCATATTTTCCCACTATATTTACACAATTTTCACTATTTAAAAGTGCAGCTGGAAACTGTAACCATATACCATTCTCAGTATGGCCTCGAACTTAAATATAACATAGAAAATCATATGGTTACATGTTGACTAAACTCACATGCATCTTAATGTGCGAACACATTTATACTAAATCATCTACCTTCATCTTCACATAACCTACAATGTATAATACTGAAAATATAAATATTAGGCTTCTGACGGTACTAAGGTATGTGAGCCAAAAGAGCTACATGTAAGGTTGCCTTTTTCTGACAAGACCAAACTGTGTATCCCAGTTCAGCTGCATAAAAGGTAAAAAAATAAAATATGACAGCATAATTGTCAATGCAGTTGCGTGATCAAAGCTATTTATATTTCCTGGCGTTAATAAGCTATGTGATTTTTTCCTCCCTAGACTGCTGTTTATTTTGTTACTTCATTTATTTTATTTATTTTATTATTTTTTTTTGACTCCTTGATTGTGGGATGTTCAGTGGGGCTTTTGTTATACGTAAAGCCCTGTGTAAGTATTGAACGACAGTCGAAATCAATTCGGATATAATTTTTTTTATTAGTTTTCTTAGCACAGTCGCTAAAGAAATTGTATCGGGACAGTACAGATACATTGTTGCACAAAGGTTTCGATACAATGTACCTTTGACTGGACTAGGCTTAAGTCAGTTCATTTTGGTGTAAATTGGGGTAATAACTGACATACCTGTCAAAGAATGAAATGCATGGAATGCATTATTTAGTGGTAAATACTGATAATTGTAGGTAAATATTATATAAGAAACCATTAGGCCTGTACTGTTTATGCACAGTAGGTGGTGTGTTCATATCCCTCCAAAGATAATTATTGTTGATATCCATACATTTGATATAATTCCACTTTTCACACGATTTCGATTTCACAACATGCTTCACAACAAGCGCAGGATTATTGCAGTAAATGTTTAAATATATTTTAATAGTGTCTCTAGCCGTTTCCTCGTCCTTTTTTTCGCCGTTTTTGGGAGCGCTGGATTGAGCATGGGTCTTGAAAGAAAAAAAAGAGAGGAGGGTCCAGCAAACTTCATTTTATTATATTATCATTGGTATCATTATTCTTATCATTATCATCTGCATTATTATTGTTATAATTATTACCATTCTTCGAGGCAAGTACACTGCACTGAAGAGGTTGAGCATAAGCTGAAGATAAGAAAGTGGGCACATGAAACGTGGAAGAAAAGAGAGAGTAGGAGAGTTTGCTAATCTGCACAAGGAGTTAACTGATGATAGAACAGATTTTTCCCAGTCCTTCAGAATGTCTGAAATTGTTTCATCATATTGCTCAGTAAACCAGAGGCTAACCCGAACACGCAAGACACACAATGGAGAAAGACTACATCCAGATTAACTGTGTTTTTTTTAGGTTAAATGATGCAAGAATTTTGTCGTAGGCCTATTTATTGTATCTATGCTAATCCGTGCAAATTTTCCTTGACGGCAAACAAGTCTTGGGATTCATTTTTTATAGCGTATTCCAAAACAGCTCTTCCGACGTCCATTAAAAAAAAGGAAAAAAAAAAATAATAATAATTAAAAAAAATAAAAAATAAATAAATAAATCGGTGACGGTGATATTCAACTTCCCGACACGGAGACGGAACTGACACTGAGAGTCAAAACACGGGACTGCGCCGGACATGCGTGAATACGTCGGCTGAATCCAAAGTAACGATATTTTTTCACGGACCCTGACGGATTGAGCGGACGCCGCACTCATTCACCAATGGTATGTGTGAATAATCAACCAAAAATCGCCCACGAAATGCAAACATACATCAATTAATTGGGAATATTTACTCCTTAGCACTCGGTATGCCCTGTTGGACGGCGTTCCGTTGCCAAGCCCCGCGCGATTCCACCTACAGCCATCCACGCCTTTGCGCATCACGAGAATCGCCAACGGAATCCTGTATGGGCGTGATTTAATCGGCAACATCTCATTTTTCTAGACGCTCTTTTACTGCCATCTGTAGGCTTTGGAATATATTGCCTTCGGGGATGGTAACTCTTGTTAAGTTTAAATATTCTTTCTCATTCTTTCATAGCTGTATCTTGACCTGCACTGACACCTCTGATGGTATAAAACACGATTTTTTCTGTGTGGTTATTTATATGGATTACCATGATAATAGTAATGATAATGAAAATAATAATAAATGATAATCATCATTATCATCACCATCTTCATCATCATCAAATTGTTGAGAAGGATACCACCACCACCATCATCAACAACAACAACAACAACAACAACAACAACAACAACAACAACAACAGCAACAACAATAACAACTACGACAACGGCAACAACGACGACGACGACGACAACAACAAGAACAGCAACAACAACAACAATAACAATAACAACGACGACGACAACAACAACAACGACAACAACAACAACAACAAGAGCAGCAACAAAAACAACAACAACAACGACAACAATAACACTTAGCTCGGGTAGAACGCGAGTTGTGGAGGGCTCGTCACCAAGGGAATTTTCCCAGGGGTTAAATATCCGAACATTTCGTCCACGATTCCTCGTTTGGCACTTTGCGATAACAAGGTTATGTGTATTTTTTCGTTTTATTTCTTTTTCTCCTTCCTTTCTTTTCTTTCGTCTTTTGTTCTCTTTGTTTCGCCTCGCGTTCATTTTGCTGTATTTTTCTCGTTTCTTTTCTTTCTTTCTAAGTTTTTTACTTTTGATCTTTCGTTTTGCCTTTTACTTCGTTTTTAATTTTGACATTTAAACATTTTGTCTTATTCTTCCCTTTCTGTTTCCTTGTTCAATTTTACTGCCTTCTTT
>NW_020871769.1:109489-111989 GCF_003789085.1 Penaeus vannamei
ATCAGAGAGAGCGGAAAATATTCGGTTAGACACTACGCATGGATAAATACTAATATCTTCCCTCAAACCTGTGGAACTCATGTCAAACAAATTAAAAACTGAAAAACGAATGGAAGAACAAGAAAGCACACGAATATGCCAGAGGCCTTTTCGTTGCATTGCTTCTTCAGGGCTTCTTCATTCCCCAAAGAAGCAGACTATATCTTGGTCCAAAGAGATATAGAACCTTAATAAGGATTATGGGGGTGATGACAGGCTTTAACCTTGGATTAAACCATGAAATATTATTGGCAAACATTATAGTTTTGCAATATGGGAAGACAGAAAAATTGTTACAAAGCAGAGCTAACTTCATATGTTTGGGAGTAAGGGTAGAAGGCATGATCATGAAATTAGTATTGTAAAGAATGATGTTGAAGACTGAGATGATTCATTCGGATTTAAAGAAATTGTGTTTGTGAGAGAAAGAAGCTCGACGCTAAATAAGTAGCATACAAAATACCAGCCGTGCATGGGCACATAAAACTTTAGATTAGGGATGAAAGAGAACACAGAGAGAATTTAAAATTAAACCTACACAAAAACACACCCGATATCGACAGATACACAGAATGAGGGAAAGATCATGTAAAACCACCAGAATAGCATGATAAATAATCAGCTCAAAGGTAATTATAGAGAGGGAAGTTCTAAGGTAATGTTCAAGATGAATGAATATCAAGAGTTAGAACAGTATATAACCACGAAGAATAACCGAGAAGAAAAATGAAGTTGGAGGTAAGGGGCATAGATATACTTTTGTGAGACTACAAGAAGCAGGATGAAAACTTTCAGTTGAAGGAACAATTCAGAATTGCGGTGCAAGCGAGACCTGAAATGTGCAGGTGCTGCCATTCCAAGAGAAACCCAGTTGGGATGTAAGAAATTGTGCGGACTTAAGTTTCTTGGCTTAATTAATATACGTAGTAACCCAGTAGGAGAGACGGGCATACTAAAAGAGTGGGTCAATCTGTAACACTACCTGTCCTCAAAAAGAGGATGCCACTGTGTGTGAAAATTAACTTGCTAGTCCACTCCATCTGCATACAAGATTTTAACTATGTGATAAGAAGTGCAGACAAGGAGGACAGTAACTGAACAGGAACAGGCAGGATTCAGAGAGGATACAGAAACTATTAGTCAAGATTTCAGTATCTGTTAGCAAGCAAAGATATGGGAAGTGAATAGGGACTTGCATTGCATAATTATTAACCTTAGAAGCTCTGCAACAGGCAGTAATAGGGTTCTAGAATTATTATGGCTTTCTAGATGTGTGATCCAAAGTATCCAGATTAATAGGTATGCAAAGAACATAATTCTCATAGCACAGTCTGGTGAAAAGCTACTACTACACTTTTAAAGCATTACACTAATGTGTTGGTTTGGAAGTTAAATTTTGTAATTCATTTTTATTTATGGGAGACATTTGTTGATACATTTTGAAACATTTTAATCTCACAAGGTATCACGGACGGATAATACAGACCAAGGGCAGGCCAAAATTCAAGTAAGAAAAGTGTGCCATTTTCTACCAGGGAGACTTACTTTTGCCAAAGACAGAGACAAAGCCTACAAAATGGCTTCTTGCGACCCAACCCGGTATCCTTCAAGAGTGGGACTTTAGTGAAGCTTGCTTAGTTACCTCGACATATCATCAAGAAAGAAATGAAATGTTTCTTTTTAAATCTCTTAACATATATCCTTAAAGGCACGAAGGAAAAGATAAGAACAACTCGCGTAGCCTGTGTTTAACTCGTAATCTTTTAAGGACGTTAAAGTATGATATACATCACATACACCAGAATAATCTTCCCAATGTATTTCGTACATATCCACATCATTTGCTTAAATACATACGCGATTTCTACTAAAAACATTATTCCTCAAAACACATTTAGGGTATAGTATAATTACCTATCAAAAAAGAAAGAAAGAAAAAAAAACATTACACTATCCATGCCAGTCGAAGGAGAAGAATTCCACCCTTCATTATACAATTATTTTCATTGTATCATCGTTATTGCGACTCTAATTCCACTCATTTCTAATCTCTCTTTTCTTTGGGATAGTGAGATTACTTTCAATACAGCTTAATTCTACCGTGTGGACTTCTACTCTCAGACGTCTTGTAAGATTATTCATAAACCATCTCTCTTAATCGCTCCTTTGTCTCTTCTAGCAAACGCAGGAGGAAGAAACATAACGAAAACGGCTTCAAGCAAATTAATGTTTTATTTGCATATATGCCTATTCATATGCGTCAACCTTGTTTACTAACAAGTACAGATTCTACGTTAGTTGATAAACACATTGTTATTGACTTGATTTAGTCATGGAAGAAATGAAGAATATCTAGGCAAATGAATTCGTATACAGATTTAAACAAAATAGAAAGATAAGCAACTGAAATTTATAAATGTTCATGATATATCAATTTCATGTTACAGTGACTATTTCTATT
>NW_020871769.1:124489-126989 GCF_003789085.1 Penaeus vannamei
TACAATGTCACGTTATTACACGGTGACAAGCATATTTACAAAGTCCTTGAGCTTGAGTTTCCTTTGGCTGCATATGATTGCTGCTGCGCCCCCCCCCCCTCCTCTCCTCCTCCTCTTCTTCTCCTATTCGACCCTTGTCTCTTCTCCCCTTCGTCCCTATTTATTTGTCCCTCTTTAATCACTTAATCGATTCGAAATGCCGCCCTCACTCTTATTCTCGTCTATGAATTTCCGTCTAACATATTCTCCTATTCCTATCTTCCTCTCATTTCCTTTCCTATTCTTCTCCATCTTTCTCCTTCCTCTTTTCCTCATCTCCTCAATCCCAATCATCATATAACCCGCTCCTTCCACTCCCTCTCTCTCTCTCTCTCTCTCTCTCTCTCTCTCTCTCTCTCTCTCTCTCTCTCTCTCTCTCTCTCTCTCTCTCTCTCTCTCTCTCTCTCTCTCTCCCTGGCCTGTTCAAACTTGACATGTCAACACTGGCTCTCCTGACAAAGGTAATGTTGCATCTCCGCTTCTCTTCGCCAACATGCATAAGAGCGAGAGCGTGGGTGGTGGTGGTGGGGGAGGGGGGGGGGGTGGGGGCACTTGGTAAAGGACGGGGGACGGGGAAAGGAGGGTGAGGGGGGGGGGTGTAGAAGCGGGAGTTTCAGGATAGGTATAATCAGGATTCGATATCGTAATTATAATGCTAAGATTTGAGTACATTTGTGTCTTTTCTTTGCTTTTTATTTTTCTCTCTTTATTTTTGGAATTCATCAGATCAAAGTAGACTGCGTTTCGAAATTTCTAACTGTCGGCTTTGACCCAAAAACGTATAGTTTATGTTTACTATTACCTTAGACTGCTAATGTAAAACCGAAATTAAAAACGTCGAAAACAATAATAACAATAAGTAATAAATAAAATAGAATAAAATAGATAAATAAATAAATGAAAAAATAAAATATTGATAATGTGATGAGTCGCAGACACTGCAGCTTACCTTACTGTCATTTCAGATTTTAGATTTAGAGTCTTACAGCAATTGTGCAATCGTTAATTAACATTCACCTAATTAGAAACGAGCCTAAAGAAATCGAGAGAGAACGAGGAGCATTCGAAAGAAAGAGAAAACAGCCTGAAAAAAAAAGAAAAAAAACTCGACACTGGAGCTCATCTCACGTGAAACTCGAGGTAATGGAAAGTGAGCAAGAAATTGCACCTGTAAAATGCACCTGGATTTGATTACGAGTCATTCCAACATTTTCCCTTGACTTCTCCTTGCCCATTGATAGAAGTGCGTGTTGCCAGCTGTATTTAGACTAGTCGTGATCAATTTCCCGTTTGGAGCGGCACATTACAGAGTCGTGGGGCGTGTAACAGTTCTAGAATTTTCGGTAAGCGATCTTTATGGAACTAATTGGTGGAGAATACTTTCCTTGAACAGGCTGGTGAAGATTTTATTGAAATGGGATGACGACGAGGCCAGTGTAGCCTCGTTTTTTTTTCTCTCTCTCTTTCTCTCGCACGATGTTACTCGCTGAAATAGGAATGGGATGACGGCTGTGGACTTTTAAGAGCGGATTTACTCTTTGTTTCAGGACGGATATGCCTCAGTACTTCATACGCGTGCACTCGAGCGTTAGAGTGGATATGCTTCAGTGCTTCATAAGCATACGTTAGTGTGTTTAGAGAGAGAGAGAGAGAGAGAGAGAGAGAGAGAGAGAGAGAGAGAGAGAGAGAGAGAGAGAGGAGAGAGAGAGAGAGAGAGAGAGAGAGAGAGAGAGAGAGAGAGAGAGAGAGAGAGAGAGAGAGAGAGAGAGAGAGAGAGAGAGAGAGAGAGAGAGAGAGATGAGAGAGAGAGAGATGTAGACGAGAGAGAGAGAGAGAGAGAGATGAGTGTGTGTGTGCTCGCGTTTGTGTGTGTATGTGTGTGTATGCTCGAAATTAAGACATGATTATGAACCTAGATCATTCTTCATATATGCGTGTTTCTTCATTTCGACTACCCAGAACGCTAATTAAATATGAATGCATGTCAAAAGCAGAGAAGCAAAACCTAATTCTCTCACGGACATCCACGCTTTGTGGCTGAAGCACATATTGTGATTAGAGCGCTATAGTTAATGAAAATGATTGGTATTTGAAAGTGAGTGCTTCAGTTGGCCAGGCGCTGTGTGATTTCAGTTTCCAATGGGATAACCCGCTTCACCAATCTCATTTTACTCACACACGCACACACACACTTGCAAATCCTAGTCGCAATAACTATGAGGATTTGAAAATCTAGTCTGTTAGAATTTCGTAATAAACATAACAGCAATGGTATATAATTAGATTTTTGTTTTATATATGCTGTTTATACGTAACATGTAGATACAAGTGTATATGCGTATGTATGTGTGTGTTTGTATAGGCACACACATACACAGGGAAAAGTAGCATTTATGAAAACATTGTGGATAACAACTACCCGAGGAAGATCTTTATAAAATCATCAACAGAAGTATGAAAC
>NW_020871769.1:141989-144489 GCF_003789085.1 Penaeus vannamei
AGTAAAGGAATTTCTTTTACTTTCCCGAGTGAATAGTAATTCAAGATTTTCTGATGACTGAAGAGAATAGAAACTAAAATTTCTTGCTGGCATGGAATGGTATTTTTATATATATTTAAATATATTCGTCTATATTCATATATATCTGCATTTATATCTATCTATATTTGCATATATGTTTAAACATATTAAGATTGATATCCATTTACATTGATATACATTCATATTTGAACATAATTACATATATAAATATATGTATATAAATCAACAACTCTGAATTTCTATTCTCTTCCAGGTCATCACACACACACACACACACACACACACACACACACACACACACACACACACACACACACACACACACACACACACACACACACACAC
Organism: Penaeus vannamei; assembly: GCF_003789085.1. Classification (NCBI taxonomy): domain Eukaryota; kingdom Metazoa; phylum Arthropoda; class Malacostraca; order Decapoda; family Penaeidae; genus Penaeus; species Penaeus vannamei. The sequence goes on from NW_020871769.1 coordinate 142,377, forward strand.
ACACACACACACACTTAAGTATGTACAGTGTCGACACATTTGTGTGCGCGTTGGGACGTCATATTCAGATGAAATGCTGTTCGTTTTTTTATGGTACACTGAATGTACCATAATAGTTGGCAGTACTGCATTTACTAACATTCCACGTCGACTAAAAACACATATTCACTGGTGCTCGTCAAAACCGGAAGTACTGGTGGTTTTTCAACATTTACCCGATCAGTCCGACTGTATTGTAAGAAACTTGCATTTTGAAATTCGGTCTGATACTTATAAGTCTCTGATGAACTACTCTAGAAAAGTGTGTATATGATGAAGTGATGAATATGATGATGATGGTGATGAAGATGATAATGATGATGATTATAATGATTATGATTATGGTGATATTATAATGACAACAATAATAGTTATATTGATCATAAGAACACAAATAAGATTTTTAGGTTCTTTCTGGTCTTCGGGGGAGGGGGAGGAGGAAAAAGGGGACGAGAGAGGGAGAGGAATGGAGGAGAAAAGAGGGAGAGGAAGGGACGGGGGGAGGAGAGGGAGAGAAGGAGGAAATTGGGGAGGAAAGAGGTAGAGGTATGTACACGTATGTATATATATGTAAATGTTTATATTGGATATTATTTTAAAATTCGTATATCTGTTTACATTCGCATTTCCCACGACATGATACAACGCGATGTTAATAATGAGAAATACCTAAAATGTTCTAATTTCCTCTTGCTAGCTATTAATCATAAGTCCATAGGTAATAGCAAATGACACATTCCATTACCGAGTTTAAAATAGCATACAACAATTAAGACCGCTACGTACTTTTCTGGGTAATGTGAGCAAGTGTTCTCTGGCAACTATTATATATATATTTTACTTTATACCCAAATTATAGGGAACTACTGTTGGAGTAGTTCTGGGAACGATCACATTTTATTTCCATTGTAAAAGAAAAAATCATAATAGGTATCACGAGTAATATAATGGCGTAATATATATTACTGTATGTGAATTTGTGCAATTTATATGAATTTTTTCAATGGTTTTTACTCCTCATAGATCCTTAGTCAAACTCCGATAAATATGTCATTACACCAATGCAATGGAATACTTACATAATATTTTTCACACACTCACGCAGTCCGAAATCTTTCCTTCATTATTTGAATAAATGTACTTTCTATTCGTATTAAAAAGATATATTACTATCAGAATTAACAGAGTAAATTTTAAAATGTATTCAGAAATAGGTATATAGCTTAAATTGCTCCACAATTAAATGGAGTCAAAATTAGATGTGAGCAGTGTTTACTCTCGTCCTTTCTTAGTCGGGCTCTGACTCTTGTCCCACGTAGGTTTTTAAAATCTCGTTTGTACCTGGAAGTGGAGGATGTGTGGATGAATTGGTTAATATGGATGTGCTAAAACCATAGGCATTAGATTGTTGTCATTCACAAATCTAGAAGAATACAGACTTTCCTTTCACGCAGGTTTGGGAAAGATGTGGCGACACCAAAACCCCATGGAAGTCAGGTTGCTTTTATGATTTTCACATATTCTGTGTTAGATTCCAAATATGGTTGAGGAAATTAAGGGATTCCATGTAAATATATATATATATATATATATATATATATATATATATATATATATATATATATATATATATATATATATTCCTTCTGTTCAAGAACCACAGTGGTGGTGTCTATGACGCAGGTTCTTATTAACATAATATCATAACTATAGATTTGAAATAAAATATAGCAATCATCTTTCAGAATTATATGAATGACATTTTTTTCAATTAACAAAAGTAATTTTTTTTGTTACCTATAATGACTGTCTATCACCTCATTTGTGAAAAGCAGCAAAGCAGGTCGTCTTGCTTCGGTGACCAAGAGGGACGCCGCACGTTGGGCATATCCACTTTGTTCTGTGTGTTTCTGCTTTTGTGGTGCGATGACTGCAGCGTCCGCATGTTTGGTCAATAGCTGGTATACATGTAGCTTGGCTAGTCCTGATCCCTTCAGGAATGATTCGCTTGCGCTTACTGTTTCTCCTTGGGATATCCTTGGGCGCTGGACCAGTTAGACTCGTGTAGAGGGAG
>NW_020871769.1:198198-203554 GCF_003789085.1 Penaeus vannamei
TATATATATATATATATATATATATATATATATATATATATATATAATATATATATAAATAATATATATAATATATATATATTATATATATATATATATATAATATATATATATATATATATATATATATATATATATATATATATAGATATATATATAAATATATCTCTATATAAATATAATTATAATATATATATATATATATATATATATATATATATATAATATATATAATATATATATATATATATATATATATATATATATATATATGTATATATATAATTTTTTCATACATAGCCAAGTTGAAGTATAGATGATATAGTTAGTAAGTAGTTTACCTGGATTTTATAGATACTAATATGTAGATATGTATTGACACTTATTTATATGCATATGGCATACATTATATTTATTTTGACGAAGTGTAAACTTTTTTCTCTATTTTTACCTAATAATGGATTTGAGGAGTTTTTTTTTATAACCTCGATGGTACTGCATATTTATATATCTTCAATCCACCACACTGAACTCAGACATTTGGAATATGCAGTTTCGTACACAAAAAAATCTCTCTTCTTTCTCATCATCTACTATTATTACTGCTGCATGATATGGGAAGTGTAATGGTGCACAGACATACTTCCAATTCTTATTACTATTTTTGCCTTGCATAGATGCATGAAAAAGTTCTGTAGAGACCAAGAATATCCTTATTAATGTATTTGCATGAAATTCTGGATCTGTATGTGTGTACATTCGTGCTCTTGAACATGTGCCCACATACATTTGTGCATAAGGATGCACACATGTGCATACTGGCAACCACAATCACCCTCTCAAAACCTGCCCATCCACCATCCCACCCATCCACCATCCCTCCCATCCACCACCATCCCTCCCATCCACCATCCCACTCATCCACCATCACACCCATCCACCATCCCACTCATCCACCATCACACCCATCCACTATCCCATTCATCCACCATCACACCCATCCACCATCCCACTCATTCACCATCCCATTCATCCACCATCAACCCATTCACCATCCCTCATCCCTATCCCATTCATCCACCATCACACCCATCCACCATCCCCACTCATCCCATCCACTCATCCACCATCCCGCCCATCCACCATCCCTCATCTCCACCATCCCACCAATCCACCATCCCCCCTATCCACCACCATCCCTCCCATCCACCATCCTACTCATCCACCATCCCACTCATCCACCATCCTACTCATCTGCCATCACACCTATCCACCATCCCACTCATCCACCATCACCACCAATCCACCATCCACTCCATTCCCCATCCCATCCCATCCACCATCACCATCCCATCCACATCCCACTCATCCCACCATCACCACATCCACATCACATCCACCATCCCACTATCCACCATCACACCCATCATCACCATCCACATCCTCCATCCCCAGCATCCCTCCATCCACCATCCCACTCACCACCATCTTATTCACCATCATACATATATCTTATTATGGACACTATTTTGAACCCTAGAATTAATTAATATTTTGTCTTTAGAGAAATAATTTTATGATGTGCAAATTTCAAGTTCATCATCAAAATTGATTCTGTTAAACAGCCTCCATTATTTGTTCCTACTAGCAGTAGAAAAATAGTAATAGCTGATGTTTCTATTAGGTGTGGTGGTGAAGGTGGCCTACCACGACACATTTCCTCAGTTGTCTACGTCCAAGGACTGATGGTTGTGGGCTCAGTTTATCTTGTCCATACAACAGCATATAGCATCAAGCAAAAGGAAGGACTGCCACCCCTCAATCAGTTGGCAGCCTGGTGTGTTCTAGGTAAGGCAGATCTAACCCATTAGCAACATGTACTGTCCACTAGATTTTTTGTGAATTTTATTGCACACAGATGGCTTGACAAAGCCATCTGTGTTTAAAGGAATCAATTAGTAGTAGGCCCTATGTGAGAGAAATAAAAGAGGAAGTGAGAGGGTGAGTGAGAGAGGGAGAGGGAGAGGGAGGGAAGGAGATTGCAGGAAAGAGAAATACCAAAGGAAATTTACTAATATTGTTCCCTGTATGTAGTTTGGATTCAGAAAATATTTGGGCCATAATTAACCTTGATCTTTTGTGATATGCTTTAAAAATTTTCCATTCTCTTTGAAGTGTTCATGCCCTTTTTTGATTATTATGTGAAGAACTGTGAATAAACAGCAAATCAAATACCATATTTGACCTCATTAGATTCATGGAAGAGAGTTTTGGCTTCTTTGCTGTGATAATTATAAACTAATTGCAACTTTGTTTAGATTTCCAGAACAAAGTTATACTACTGTAATAAAAAAAAAGTATTTTCTAAGTAATTAGAATGAAAGCAGTGATGATACTTAATGTATGTTTTATCTTATTTTTCAAAGGATATTTCTTGATAGCAATTTTGCAAAGATATATTGTAGTAACAATAATATTGGGTTAAGTATAAGATTTGGATATGCTGGATGTTAGCTTCATATATCAGGATGTGAAAAATTTGTTTTTACATAAATATTTAGCTTTAGATATATTTTCTCAGTTGTTGATACTGTATTTCCTGTTAATTTTTCTAGTCTCTTGTTATTCTCTTTTTATTATATTATAAAGAATAATGACAGTACTTCAAATTCAGTCATAGATTTGGTTCACTATTGTCAGATATATGTAATTTTTTCAGCATTGGAAGGATGCATTAATAAAGTGTTTTCGTGACTATTTCAGCACTGGCATTCCTGTTGCCTCTTCTAGGATCTCGCAATGTGATGGGTCGCCTTCTTTCTGTCACAGCCTCCCTCCTTTGTCCATTCCTGCTATTGTCAATCAGACATGAAGGATTCTTCTATATTGCCTTGACAATAGCAATGTTCCTTTGGCTCATCCTTGAATTCTACCTGGCAGGTGAAAATGTGCAGGTAATGATTTTTTTATTATGCCTTTTTGAAGTATACACATATTTAGAGCAGATTTAGCTCTTAATTGAAAGGATAAATAGATAGATAGATAGATGTTTTTGGCAGTTAGGGTTTTAGTAGAAGGATTAATCAAAATTTATTTTTTAACAGGCATAATATTTCTTGGCTTGTGGATGGAGATGAAGGTAAAGTACTTAACCCAATGCCGCCATGTAAAAAAGTCTAGCAGGTGGATGTAATAATTGGGATTGTTGGCGCGCATCGGCAGTTTCCCATGTTTGCACCCAGCTCGTTTGGTAGTTTGCGAGCGATATTTGGCACCTAAAAGCTTTTATTTTGACATAATTTTCAAGGTTTACCTTCATTTTATGTGCCATTGCCTTAAAACTTTACCATATAAATGAAGCTGCTACTATTGGAGAAAAACAAACTTCTTCTTATGATCCAATGGCGCAGGAATGGTCATGATACAATGCCATCCGTTTTTCAGTCCAGAACAGCTATGGCATGTACATACATGTCTCCTGACAGGTAGTGATTAAGAAGCATAGAATATTCTCTTTCATTCTTCAAGGAAATACAGGTTGATTTCAGAAATGGGTTTTCATCTTTCCAAGAAACTTGATATTCTTATATTTATTAATCCATCTTTATGTTAATGCTAACCTGATCTTTTCATTCCATCAGCACCTCCTGTTGCCATTCATCTTAATATCACAGCTTCAGTTATGTAGCAGGCTTGTGATGGTATTCAGTATATACCCGTTTCCCATTCTTGCCATGTTTACCAGAAGTTTGCAGCTTTTTAACCCTATTATGTCCGTGCCAGAATTTTCTGTGATGTGATTATTATACAACAGTTGAGTCTTTGTGACAGGGTTTATGTTGCATACAGATGGCCCATCCGCTCGCTGAGCGAGTGAGTCGTGACACATATATACGTAATACATGATTATATCATGATAGCTATAGCTGAAGAGTTAAATATATATGGTGAAGTGAGTCAGGTTTAGAAGGCTGCTTCAGTAGGATTACCAGGTCCGGACTTGCTTGATACCATAACAGCCATGGGCCTGTACACGACCAAAGTGGGGTCATACCACATCCTGATTGGTAATCATCAGGCACATTATGCTACCCACTGCTGACTCTTTATCACCATAATCTTGCATCTCTCTCATTAGACCACTCAGCCATGCTTCTCTAGTTCCTAATTGACATGTTTTTTCCTTGTGGGCCATTAAATGAGCAACAACTCTTGCCTGTTTCCATGTTTTGTGTTGTCTACGTATATAAACAGTTTTATAGAACTGGGCATTTGGTCACAGATGCTTAAACTATTTTACTCCAATTATGTAGGATCTTATTATTTTTTTTGCATTTGTATTAGTTTGATTATGCAATAAAGTTGGTGAATAACTTGAATTGCGTAATTATTTGTAGTTTATCTCAGGTGAGTTATGTGTATGTTTTCATTCATGTTTCTCATTTTCCACTAAAGGTGCAGTTGAACTGGTCTTGTGTACATCTAGGACTTCCTTTTGTGTGAGTGCCCAGCCAGATGTAGTGTTTCAACTGTGAAAAGCACTGCAGTAATAGACTACATATGCCTCTCACTTGAATAACACCGCACATACTACTTCTTATTTGAGCAACATGGAGCACAAGGACTTATTCCCTGTTATAGATATTAATAATTTCTTTAAGGGAATTACAGACATTGATCTTAAATTGCACCCTGGAAAGCCAAGAGATACTCGAGGAAATAGAACTGTCTGAATCATGTTATCGCTGGCTACCTTCAGCCCCCAGATTTTGCAACAGAGTGACGCAATCATACCCAGATAGCCACACTTATGGCCGGACCTGTGCGTACACATGACCAATTGAACCGCCTGTTAAGATTGTTTAACAGTGCTTCACCTAGGTATATTGTTCTTTTGACTGAAAGAGTCTTCATCATATGAACAGCCATTATACTCCATTAGACCTTGGGTATCTCTCTCTCTCTCTCTCTTTCTTTCTTTCTTTCTTTCTTTCTCTTTTCTCTCTCCTTCTTTCTCCCTTTCCTCTCTTTTCTCTCTCTCTTTCCTCTCTCTCTCCTCTTTCTTTCTTTCCTCTCTCTCTTTCTTCTCTCTCTTTCTTTTCTCTCTCTTCTTCTCTCTCTCTCTTTCTCTTCTCTTTCTCTCTCTCTCTTTTCTTTCTCTCTCCTCTCTTTCTCTCTCTCTCTCTCTGTCTCTTCTCTCTCTCTCTCTCTCTCTCTCTCTCTCTCTCTCTCTCTCTCTCTCTCTCTCTCTCTCTCTCTCTCTCTCTCTCTCTCTCTCTCTCTGTCTCTCTGTCTCTCTCTCTCTCTCTTCCTCTCTCCTCTCCTCTTCTTCTCTTCCTCTTTTTTCTTTCTTCCT
>NW_020871769.1:213883-219879 GCF_003789085.1 Penaeus vannamei
TAATTATAATAATAATGATAATAATAGTAATAATAATTGCATCATACAAACGATAGCAATAATAATAACAATCATAATAATGATAATAATAGTACTAATAATCATAATGATGATGATGATTATGATGATGATGATGATAATGATAGTAATGATAATAATAATAATAATGATAATGATAATAACAATAATGATAATAGCAATAATAAATAATATAATATAATAATAATAATAATAATAATATGATAATAATATAATGATATAATAATAATAATGATAATGATAATAGCAATAATAATGATAATGATAATAATAATGATAATAATAATAATAATGAATAATAATAATAATAATAATAATAATAATAATAATAATAATAATAATAATGATAATGATAATAATAATAATATGATAAATAAATGATAATAATGATAAATAATAATAATAATAATAATAATATGATAATAATAATGATAAATAATGATATAATGATAATATTACCATATAATTATGATGATTAAAATATCTATGACAATGATGATAACAATAAGAGTGATAATGGTAGTAACAACAATAAGAAAAAATAGAATAAGATAGAATATTATTAATGGGAATAATAATCATAATCACAATAATAATTATACTAATGATAATAACTAAAATGGTAATAATGATAATGACAATAATAATAACATTATAATAGTAATGGTTATTATCATAATTGTACTATAATGATACTATCATAATCATTATTATAGATGTCATTTATATCATTAATAATACTATAAATATAAGAACTAGTATTACTACTGTGAAAGAGATTTTTCAATAAATTTTGAAATATGTATAGAAATGAAAAAATGATATTGTTAATGAAAAGGACTTAAAACCATAGGCTTATAGAGGTAAAAAATAATCTCTTAAACATACTTCTGATGTAAAAGCATTAGATAATACCATTTTTTTATCATCAAAACGTGCGTTAGGCCTCACGTAAGTTTTGCATATTTAAATCCATGGAATTGCAGACCTTCACACTTGAGATAGATAGATAGATAGATAGATAGATAGATAGAGAGAGAGAGAGAGAGAGAGAGAGAGAGAGAGAGAGAGAGAGAGAGAGAGAGAGAGAGAGAGAGAGAGAGAGAGAGAGAGAGAGAGAGAGAGAGAGAGAGAGAGATAAACAGATGGACAGACAGATAGATAGATAGAGAGAGAGAGAGAGAGAGAGAGAGAGAGATAAATAGATGGGTAGATAGATAGATAGATAGATAAATCGATTGATAGATAGATAGACAGATAGAGAGAGAAAGAGAAAAAGTGAGTGAGTCAGTGAGAGAGAAAGAAAAGAGAAAGAGAAAGTGAGTGAGTTAGTGAGAGAGAGAGAGAGAGAGAGTATATTTGAAAACTTTTAAGATTACAGCGTGCATGCGAGAACACATATAAACGCCTTCTGCAAGAGAACGAAAAGAAGAAATAGAAGAGAGAAGGAGACGCGAAAGGATGCCATCTCCCCTGGCGCGAGAGCCGGTATCCAATGCAGGCGGACACGGGGACGGGGTCGGAGAGGGGGGGAGGTGGAGAAGGGGAGGGAGATTCAAGGAGCTTGGAGGAGATATGTCACTATGACGTTGTGTTGCTAATTGCGGGCAGGCGCGGGCGCTATATTTGGGGAGGCTCTGTGCTCTCTGTCTGGTAGATGTCACGAAGAGAGAGCAGGCAAGCAAGTCCGCGCACATGTACACTAAAGTGTCTACATGCATGTAACGCAGTAGCATATATGTGTGTCTGTCAGAGAGAGAAAAAAAGAGAGGGAGAGAGAGGGAGAGAGTGAATGACAGATAGATAAAGATAGAGAGAGATGAATAGATAGATAAATGGATATATAAGTAAATAGATAGATAGATGGAGAGAGAGAGAGAGAGAGAGAGAGAGAGAGAGAGAGAGAGAGAGAGAGAGAGAGAGAGAGAGAGAGAGAGAGAGAGAGAGAGAGAGAGAGAGAGAGAGAGCGAGAGAGAGCGAGAGAGAGCGAGAGAGAGCGAGAGCGAGAGAGAGAGAGAGAGAGAGAGAGAGAGAGAGAGAGAGAGAGAGAGAGAGAGAGAGAGAGAGAGAGAGAGAGAGAGAGAGAGAGAGAGTGAGTGAGCGAGAAAGAGAGATTACTGCAAATAGTCTCTGTGCTGAGTCACTGAGTACACACACACACGCACACACACACACACACACGCACACATACACACACACACACACACACAATGGACACACAAACACACGCACACACACTCACACGGAATCACACACATAAATACATACACACGTGCATGCACACAAGCACAAGCAAACACACACACACACGCGCGCATGTTCAAACTAATCTTCCTGACTACACGTAAATGAAGTACGGCTGCCTCGTCCTGTTGCCGTGTCAACGATTAGACCAAATGTCCCACGCATGCACACACACACATTTATATATTTATATATATACGTATTGTATTGTATATATATATATATATATATATATATATATATATATATATATATATATATATACGTATATGTATGTATATATATATATATATATATATATATATATATATATATATATATATATATATATATATTATATATTATATATCTGTATATATTATATATATATATATATATATATATATATATATATATATATATATATATATATATATATTATTCATTAATTTTTCTTTAAATCTATCTGTTTTCTTTAATTTGTCTCTATTTGTTTATATATAGCGTTTCTACATCAATATTCTGGATCTAGAAATACATAGAAACACATACAGACACAACACAAGCGTACACATACTCACGCTCTTAAGATGGCACCAAAAGGAAACTATTCTTACACTATCACCCAGGAATCCGCCCACCTGGCAAGCATCACCCTTAATCCCATCCCCACCCACACTAAACCCACAGTCATAGGCTTGCTAATCAAATCTCTCCCTTCCCTTTCTTCTTTTTCAAGCAGACTAATGGCTTGCATAAGACCTAAAGCACACCAAACTTTACCTCAGACTCTTGAGTTAAATAATTCCACGGGCATAAACCTACATATTAATTCTTTTTTTGTCAGCCTTTATTTTTTTCTCTCTTTCTAGTACGTCGTCAGGTGCGTGACATGTAAATCTCGTGTACGTCGCGTGCGCTAAAGACGGCTGTAGTTTTACATGTAAAAGCATTAACAGGGAAAGCGAAGATACAAAAGCAGGGTAATGCCTCTGATTTCCCATTTTAATTCCTTCTTTTATGCTACTCACTTCTTTCCGTTGGATTAAATCTGGATATGAATGACCCGGAGAAACGTCAAGCATACCCCACTACCACACTTCCGCCGAGAGGCTTGGCAAGGGAAGCGGCATCCACGGCACATCGGGTGAAAATGTGTGCCTGTCAGGAAAAGTTGGGGTCACTGTGGTACGGCTTTTCTGGGTTTACCTAATCCTCCTTTTGTTTAATTATGTCACTATGTAGTTTATTTTCTCTGATATACGTTCCTTTTGCTCCATTTTGATATGCTTTTACTTTTGCTTACAAAAAGGTCACTCAGGGTAAGGTGGAAGGTAAGGAATGCACGTCTAAACGTGAATCACACAAGTGAACACATTCACACGTGATACCTAAGAATAATCATTGTTCTCCCAAAGCGATTCCAGAGTCATCAACCTAGTAACTGGAGCTGGGATGGAGATGCACCGGCACCCAGCTGCAGACTAATCCCCGCCTTGCCCTTAGCTTCCTGGCAGAGGGAACGCAATGAGGTTCACCACGTCGCGCTGGCGGGGCTCTAGCCGGGGCTCGGACGGGCCAAGATCGCATCGGGGAAGTCTAGGCCTTCGCTTCCCGTTCACTCTTTCTGTATCGGAGGTCGGTGAGAGAGATACTCGGGGAGAAAGGAGCGACGGCGATTGCCTTTTCCGAAACGTTCAGGTAATTAGCTTCAAGAGCCGATGATGATGATAATAATGATAGTCTTTATAATAAAAATGATGATAATAAAACAACAAGATACTAACAACAATAGCAGTAATGATAATAACACTAATAGAGAATACTGATATTGCAAATAATAGTAGTAATGATAATAGTAATAATAGTAATGGTAACAATAATAATAGTAATGATAATAAAAATAATAATAATAATGATAATATGATAATGATGATAGTAGTAATGATAATGATGATAGTAGTAACAATAATGATAATGATGATAGTAGTAACAATAATGATTATAATAATCATAGCAATGATGATAGTAATAATGAAAATGAAAATGAAAATAATGACAATGATAACGAGTATGAAGCTAATGGTAATAATTGTAACAATAATAGAAAATAATGATAATCACGATGATAATGATGATACCAAGGTTAATACAACTAATGCGAATGGTGATAATAATGATAATACCAATAGTGATAATAATATCGATGATAATAACAATAACATTTATACTACATGGATAATATTAATAACAATAATGATGAGAATAATGATGATGATAGTATTAACAATAATAATAGTGATGATAACAGTAATGATTATAATAACAAAATCATAATAGTAATGATAAAAAATAATAATAACAATAATGTCAATAATGATGATAATAATTGTTATCATTATAACAATTATGATCATAAAAATCATAATAATGAAAATAATGATGATAATAATGATAATAATGATAATGACAATAATAATGATGCTAATAATTGTAATGATAATTATAATAATGATAATCTTAATAATAACAACAAAAACAATAATAATAATAATAATAATAATAATAATAATAATAATAATAATAATAATATATATATTGATAATGATAACGATAATAATTGTACTAACAATGATGGTGATGAAGTTGATAGTTATGATAATGAAAATGAAAATAATGATAATGATAATGATAATAATAATTAACAACAACAACTACAATTATGATAATAATGATAATAGTAATATTAATAATGATAATAATAATAATGATATTAACAATAATAGCAATAATGATAATGATAATAATAATAATAATATATAATAATATAATAATAATAATAATAAATAATAAAATAATAATAAAAATAATAATAATAATGATTATGACGATAATAATAATAATAATAATAATAATAATAATAATAATAATAATAATAATAATAATAATAATAATAATAATAATAATAATAATAATAACAATAATAACAAAAATATTGATTTTAATAGAAATAACAATAATAAGGATAAAAACAAAACAATAATGATATTTTAAATGGTAATGATAAAGATGATAATAATGATTTTAAATGTTTATTATAACACTATTACTACCACCAACACTACTGCTCCCATTGCTACTATTACTACTACTACGACAACGGCAATTACTACTACTGCTATAACTACTGCTAATACTAGCTAAAAAAGTAACAGATAACAATGATGATATCAATAATATTTAAAAAAAAAAACAACGGCTCTGATATAAATAACCACGATAAGAGTTAGAATGACACTGACAAAAACCGAGGTCAGAAAGGTGCTATAGAAGGAAGTCTTAGTTGAGACGAAAACTTATATAGGAATATATTAAGCCCTTTTCTCCCCCAACCCCCTCCCGCTGACGTGCATCAGCTGTCAAGACCAAAGAAGAGCAACAAGTACGTGAGCCAAATTCGTACGTCAATCTGACTCACCCTGGCTCCTACCCTCTCCTGTAGTTGTTCAACAGATTCCGCTACAGATTAGCAGATCCACGAGCAGATTGCGCTATAGATTACCGGGTAGGCGGTCACATGCTTGCTGGTAAACATGTTACTTATAGTGCTGAGTTGTTTATGTACATCTTTAGCACGATAATCACGAAATGGGTATTCTTCCGTGTTGAGAAGGTACAGAATACCAAACGGTCAGATATGCTTATATATGTATATGTATATATAAATAAACATA
>NW_020871769.1:230464-244936 GCF_003789085.1 Penaeus vannamei
AAGCGAGAGTGGAGAAGTAGAAATGGAGAGATGAGGCAAATACTGCCAAGGGGGAGAGGTTCGCATCTTGCACGAGAAGAGTACGTTCCTTAGATAGTAATAGAAGAAACAATAGGAGAAGAAGGGCGAGCGAAGAAACGAGCAGTGAGGAGGAGGAGAGAGTAACGGGGAGGAGGAGGCATGGGAGGAGCGAGAGAGAAGGGGAGAGGAAGGTTAGGAGGAGGGAAGAGAGAAGGGGATGGAGGAGGCAGGAGGAGCGACGAGGAGAACGGGCTGAGGAGAGAGGAGGAGGCGAAGAGAAGAGGAGGAGGAGGAGGAGGAATGAAGAGAGAGAAGGGAGAGGCGAGGAGGAGGGAGATGAGGAAGGACGAGAGGGAGGAGGGGCAAAGAGAGAACACAGGGAGTTAAGAGGAGGAGAGAGAAGGGGCGCAATGCGGGGCTGCATGTTGGGAGGGGCGAGAGAAGAAAGGCAGGAGTAAGCAGGAGAGAGAAGCGGGCGCCAATGCTCCGCGAGTTTTAGATATTCTTCTGAGGATCTTTAATAGCTTCGTGTCATGCCAAGCTGCAGTTAGGTTTAAAATTGTCTTTAATTCTCAGAGAGAGAGAGAAGAGAGAGAGCGGAAGAGAGTAAGAGAGAGTCCAGGCGGGCGAGGAAGACCGAGGGCAGAAGGGAGAGAGAGAGAGAGAAGCGGGACAACCCTGATGAGGATGCGCGGTATGAGAACCAGAGAGGAGAGTAGAAGTGATGAGGAATGGGAAAGAGGAGAACGAAACGACGAGAGAGAGAGAGAAAGAGAAAAAGACGAGAGAGAAAGAGAAAGATGAAGAAGAGAGTAGAAGACCAAAAGAAATGAAGAGGAGGGAGAGAGGAGGAGATGAGAGCGAAGAGGAGAGTCGCCGGTGTTATTGACGAATGCGGAGGTAGAAGTGAGAAGAGAGAGAAAAGCGATTGATCGAGAGTGAGGCGAGGTATAGATGAGAATGGAGGAGAGAGAAGAGCAGAGATGACGAGGAGAGAGGAGATGAGAGAGAGAGCAGAGAATTGAGTAGAGAAAGAAAGAGATGGAAGAGAGAAACGAGAGAGAAGCAGAGAAGACGAGAGAGAGAAGAGAGAGAAAGAGAAGCAGGAAAACGAGAAAGAAGAAAGAGAAAGAGGAAAGAGAAGAGAAAGAGATAGGGCGGGGGCGAAACGATGGGAGAGAGATCCAAAGAGAACGAGAGAGAAAGAACGAAAGAAAGAGAGATAGAAAGAAAAAGACAAAACAAACAAAACAGACAAGTGAAAACCCAACTCGCATTACCTTTAAGACACTCAACCCCCCCCTCCCCCCCAAACAAAAACCCTAAGACCCAGCCCACAAGCACACGCGGGTGGATCAAACACAAGCCACAGAGGATCACGCACGCCCCATCTAAATATCGTGCTAGCGTGGGCGTGCACCTCATAATTGGGCGTCAGAGAGATGGACGTGTGGGAGAGGCATCGCCATCCGGGATCTACCAAGGAAAATCTTCCCACTTAAAAAATATCCGCCTGTTTGTTATTATTTAAATATTTTTACTTTTATTATTAGTATCATTATATTATTATTATTACTATTATTACTTATATGGTTTTTTTAATGTCTTCTGATGTTGAATCTTATATTTATACTTCTATTTCATATCTGTATCTATATTTACACTTATATTTATATTTGTATTATATTCATGTAAATATGAATATAAATGACATGACTATAAACAGCAAGAAAAGTAAGATACAGAAAGAAATGCTTGTGTCTGCATTAGCATCGTAATCGTTTTATAATGAGATGCTGCTCTAGTTACGCGTAAATAAATATCACAGACTGACACAGACACACACACAGACACACACACCACCCACACACACATACAAACATACCCACACACACACCCCACCCACACACCCTCCCCCACACACACCTTTCTACCTCAAAATAAACTGATCCATACACGAACAACATCCCCCGTCAACGCTGATCACCAACCTGTAAAACCACAGGAAAAAAAAAAAAAAAAAAAACAAAGCTACTCCCCCCCCCCCTCAGACGAACCGCAGAACCGCAGCGGGCAATGCAGGCGAACCGCACTGACCCGCGCGGTTCAATGCCACCCTAGGGTAACGCGGCAGCGAACGAAGGGGCGGGCCATCATAGGCAGTGAAGGAAAGGTCAAAGGTTTCGACGTGTTTGGGGGTGGGAGTGCCTGGGAGGATAAGAAGGGGGAATGGAACAGCAAAGAAAAGAGGGAAAGGAACATAAAAGAAAAAGAGGGAAATAGATGGAAAAGGAGAAAAAAGGATGAAGAACTGGAGAGAGAGAAACTGGAAAAGGGAGAGGGGGGGGAGTAGGGGGTGAAGTTCACGAGGAAAGGAAAAGCGAAAGAGAAAAAAACTGACATGAAACAAGAAAAAAACGAGAGGGGGGGGGGGTAACGAGGCAAGAGGGGAAGACAACAAAGACAGTGAAATAGACGAAAAAAAAAGGAGAAAGGGTGTGAGGATTCTAATAACATAAAAGAGAAGGTGGGAAAGAGGAATAAGAGAAATAAGAAAGGAGAAAGGAAAAGGGAGAGGGATTAAACCTCAGATTCTGTCCAGTCATCACCCCGCATGCAGCCAGATTTTATCATCGGATTTTCCTCTCTCGCCGCCTCTCTTCTGCAAACCTAGTTGAGAGGGGAGGAGAGGAGAAAAACCAAGACAGAGGAGAGAAGAGAAGAAAAGAAAGAGAAGAGAAGAAAGGGTAGAGAAGAGAAGAAAGGGGGGAGAAGAGGAGAGAAGAGAAGAAAAAGAGAAGAGAGAGAAGAGAAGAAAGGGAGAGAAGTGAGAGAAGAGAAGAAAGGGGAGAAGAGGAGAGAAGAGAAGAAAGGGGAGAGAAGATGAAGAGAAAGAGAAGAAAGGGGAGAGAAAGAAGAGAAGAGAAGAAGAGAGAAAAAGAGAGGAAAAGAAAAGAAAGCATACCAAAACAGAAAAAAGAAGAAAAACAGACGAAAAATCACGAAAAAAAAAAATCTAAAAAAAAAAAAATCCCAAAAAAGGAAATGTCCAACCGCTTGCTGCGCGTCCCTCGTTCCAATTCCTCTTTCACGCCGTGTCCCGCGACCCGTCCCCGCCCGCCTGCCTGCCACCACGCCGCCCGTTTCTTTCCATCTCCATTCGCCCTCGTCACGTCACTCTGCCTCTGTTCATCTGCCCGTTTTCTGCTTGTCTGTCATCTTGTCCGCGTTCGTCTGTCGGTCTCCGCTCCCGTTTTCTTCGGGGTTTGTCTGTTAATTTCCGTTTTCTTCCGGTTCGTCTATTATATTCCTTTTCCCGTTTTCTTCCGCTTTGTCCATCAATTTCCATTTCCCGTTTTCTTCCGGTTTATCTATTATATTCCACTTCCCGCTTTCTTCCGATGTCCATCAATTTCCATTTCTCGTTTCTTTTAGGGTTTGTCTATTAATTTCCACATCCCGTTTTCTTCCAGTTCGTCTATTATATTCCAATTCCCGTTTTCCTCCTTTCTTCTGGTTCGTCTTTTCATTTCCAAATCCCGTTTTCCTCTAATTTCTCTATCATTTTCCGCATTCCGTTTTCTTTCGGTTTGTCCATTTCCCCATCTAAGCTTATCCTATAATCCCTGCCCATCTGTGCCTCCCTATCCGTGCCTTTGCTTCCCTTCGGTTTATCTCCCTTCCCCGTCATTCCCGTCTACGTCTCATTTCCCTTTATTTCCTGCCTGTATAATTGTTCTCTCTTTTCTGCCAGTTGCCTTGTTCACTTCCCCGCCTATTTCCCCATTCGTATTCCTGCTCATTACCAAGACAGTTTCCCCTTTCATTTCCACGCCCATCTCATCTCCACCCACGTCTCCCCTCATCTCCACGCCCATCTCATCTCCCTGCTCGACTCCCATCTCATCTCCCCGCCCATCCCATCCCACCGTCCCCCCTCATCTCCACGCCCATCTCATCTCCCTGCTCGACCCCATCTCATCTTCCCCGCCCATTCCCATCTCCACCCACGTCTCCCCATCTCTACCCGCCTCGACTCCCATCTCATCTCCCCGCCCATCCCATCTCATCTCCACCCACGTCTCCCTCATCTCCCACGCCCATCTCATCTCCCTGCTCGACTCCCAGCTCATCTCCCCGCCCATCCCATCTCATCTCATCTCCACCCACGTCTCCCCTCATATCCACGCCCATCTCCCCTCATATCCACGCCCATCTCCCCTCATATCCACGCCCATCTCCCCTCATATCCACGCCCATCTCATCTCCCCGCCCGCCTTGCCTCTTCCGCCGCCCCTCCTCGCTCCTCTATCCTCTATCCTCTCGGAGCAAATGGGACACACTATACGCGATCTAACCTGCGTCGTTACAACTAAACGCACTCATTCATACCCTCCTCTTCCTCTTCTCTTCCTCCTCTTCCTCGCTCTTTTTTCCACTTCTCCATATTCATCCCTATTCCTCTTTATATCATCTATTCATTCATCCCTATTCCTATTCCTAATCCTCTTTCTATCCATCCCTATTCCAATCCTTTCTATCCATCCCTATTCCTATCCTCTTTCTATCCATCCCTATTCCTAATCCTCTTTCTATCCATCCCTATTCCTAATCCTCTTTCTATCCATCCCTATTCCTATTCCTCTTTCTATCCATCCCTATTCCTATTCCTCTTTCTATCCATCCCTATTCCTATTCCTCCTTTCTATTATTTCCTATCCTTCTCTCTATCCCTCCCCCTCCCTCCTATTCCCATTCTCCACCCCCTTTCCATCCCCCTCCCGGCAAACGCCCCCGAGCACCATCCTTAAACATGCTCCTCCTCCTCCTCCCCCTCCTCTTTCCCCAGCTACTCCTCAACCACTCCACTCCACTCCTTCCCACTCGTCTCCCCTTCCAAGTCACAGACTCTTCTCCCCAGTGACCCGCCGCCGAGCCCCCCACCCCTTCCCTCTCCCACCGTCGATACCCCTCTCCATCTCCCAACCCTCCCCCTACACCGTCGACACCCCCCGTTCCCTCTGCCCGCCGTCGACCCCCTCCCTCCCTCCTACACCGTCGACACCCCCTCTCCCTCCTCTCGCCGTCGACCCCCCCTCTCCTCTCCCCACCTCCCTCCTACCCACCGTCGACCCCCTCTCTCTCCTCCCGTCGACCCCCTCCCCTCTCCCTCCCTCCTCCCTCCCTTGCCTCAACCTCTGACCTCAACCTCTGACCTCTCAAACCGAACCCGTAGCTTATAGAATGAGGGAAGAAGAGAAAAACAAATCATTTCATAAGTTCAGCTGCAATTGCGTAATTAAGAAAGGGGGAAATTAAAACTGTAATGATTACACTCCCAGTCGGAGAGGGGAGAGGGAGAGGAGAAGAAGTCGAACAGAAAGAAAGGAAAAAGGAAAAAAGAAAAAGAAAAAGGTACAACAAAGGGAGAACTTCAGAGGAATAACCAAAGAAAAGGAAGAAAGAAGAAGAAAAGAAGAAAAGAAGAGGAAAAAGAGAACAAGATAACTAAGAAGAAAAAAAAACAACGCAGAAAAAAAAGACTATTGCATCTTACGCGTTCTTCTCCCTCCCTCCCTCCCTCCCTCTCCCTCTCTCCCTCCCTCCCTCCTCCCTCCCCGAACCAACTCTCCTGTGGGCGTAAACTTCATGTAAATGCCACCCCTAAGGGAACCAACTCGACTTGGGTGAGCTTCGTGTTGTTTCGCTTCCTCTTTGGGGAGGCGACGGACGGGGGGAGGGGGTAGAAGGGAGAAGGGGGGGAGAAGGGGAGGGGAGAAGGGGAGAAGGGTGAGAGGGGAGGTACAGGGATGGGGGTAATGAAGGGGGGTATAGGATGGAGGGGGGTATAGGATGGAGAGGAGAAGGATAAAGGTGGAGGTAAGAAGGTAGAAAGGAAAGGAGGAGAAGGAGAAGAGAGAGAAGAGCATAAAGACGATTAGAAGGAAAAGGAGAAAGGAGGAGAGAGAGCGAGAGAGTAAGAGGAGGAAGGAGGGGGTGAGGGCACAGGAAGAGGGAGGAGAAGGAAGGAAAGGGGAGACGAAGAGAGCCTCTCTCCCTCTCTCTCCTCCCCTCATTCTCTCTCTCCTCTCTCCCTACCCCTCCCCCCCTCTCTCTCTCTCTCTCCCTACCCCTCCGCCCCCCTCTCTCTCTCTTCTCTCTCCCTATCCTCCGCCCCCCCCCTCTCTCTCTCTCTCTCTCTTCCCTACCTCCGCCCCCCCTCCTCTCTCTCTCCTCTCTCCCTCCCCCCCCTCCCTACCCCCCCCCTCTCTCAAGCGTACCATCAATACTGCAGTAATCCATACCTCCCCTAGAACCCCTGTCCACTCCCTCCTCCCCCTCCCCTCCCTTCAGAAGCCCTCTTTTCCGGGGTCACTCTTTCCTACGCAGAGAGCCGTCGATAGAAGGGGGGAGGGAGAGAGAGAGAGAGAGAGAGAGAGAGAGAGAGAGAGAGAGAGAGAGAGAGAGAGAAGAGAGAGAGAGAGAGAGAGAGAGAGAGAGAGAGAGAGAGAGAGAGAGAGAGAGAGAGAGAGAGAAGAGGGAGAGAGAGAGAGAAGAAGGGAGAGAGAGGGAAGAGAGGAAGAGACGAGAGGGGAGAGAGAGGGAGAGAGAGAGAGAGAGAGAGAGAGAGAGAGAGAGAAAGAGAGAGAAAGATCAAAGAAAGAGGAAGAAAAAAGAAAGAAAGAAAGAGAAAGAGAAAACGAGAAAAACGAAAGAGAGAGGGGGACGTCCTCCTCGCCTCTCTCTCCACTCGCATCCATCTTTAAGTCACGTCTTTACTATTTGATGCCCCTGTATGCAAATGCCTACGTCACCCTTGTTCCCGTTGCCTCGCTCGCTCTCCCTCCTTGCTGTTTCCCTAATTCGTTTTATCTTCTTTTTCCGCCTTTTCCTCTATTGCCTTTCTCCTTTCCCCTTATTTTTTTACTCTTTTTCACTCATTTTTTTTCTTCCTTCACCCTAATTCCTTTGCCTGTCTTGCTCTCCTCCTCTTCTCTCTTCTGCTTCCAATTTTCTCCCTCTTTTCTGACACCCTTCTCTTATTCCTCTGTCCACCATTCCTTCTCCCTGTCCTTCCTTACTCTTTCCTGCTCTTTTCCTTCCCTTTTCCTCCTCTCTCTCTCTATCTACATTTTCCTCCATTCCTCCTAACTCCCTATCTCCCTCTCTTCTTCCCTCTCTTCTTCCCTCTCTCTCTTCTCCTCTCTTCCTCTCTCTTCTCTCTCTTCCCTCTCTTCTTCTCTCTTCTTCTCTCTTCTTCCCTCTTCTTTCCCTCTCTTCTTCCCTCTCTTCTTCCCTCTCTTCTTCCCTCTCTTCTTCTCTCTTTCTTCCCTTCTCTCCCTCTCTTCTTCTCTCTCCCTCATATCCCTTTCCTCGACATTTACATCATCTATGGAGAGAGAGCCTGTTTGTCGAGCTCCGAGAAATATCGATTCCCCGCGTATCCTGCCGGGTCGATGGCGGTGAGGGGAGAGGGGAGAGGGGAGAGGGGAAGAGAAGGAGGAATGCGAAGAGTAGCAAGGGGGAAAAGAGAGGAGAGGGGAAAAGAGGGAAAGGAGGATGCGAAGAGTAGCAAGGGGGAAAAGAGGAGGAGAGGGGAAAAGAGGGAAAGGAGGAATGCGAAGAGTAGCAAGGGGGAAAAGAGGGGGAGAGGGGAAAAGAGGAAAAGGAGGAGACGGGAAGAGGGGAAAAGAGGAAACGAGGAATAGGGGGACGGGAAGAAGGAGAGAGAGGAAACGAGGAAAAGGGGGAGAAGGGGAGAGAGGGAGAAGGGGAAAAGAGAAGGGAAGGAGGGAAATAGGAGAAAGCGAAGGGGAAATTGCGGAAGGACATAAATGGGGGACGAGAATCGGAGAAAGTGGGCAAGCAAGAAAAGACGGGATGAAGAAAGAGGGGAGAAAACGGATGAGGGTAAGAAATAAGGATAAACATCACACGCGCTCATTTATCCATTTACATATCTATACAGAAAGAGAGGAGTGAAGAAAGAGGGAGGGAGGGAGGGGGAGGAGAGAGAGAGAGAGAGAGAGAGAGAGAGAGAGAGAGAGAGAGAGAGAGAGAGAGAGAGAGAGAGAAAGAGAAAGAGAGAGAGAGAGAGACGAGAGAAAGAGAGAGAGAGAAAGAGAGAGAGACCCCAACTCGCGTCTTTTCTTCCCCCTCTCCTTTCTTCTCTATTACGCTAATTATCTGCGTCTACTCCATTTCCCCTTACGATCGACCGTTTCTCTTGTTGTTACTTATTGCTTAGAGTTGTTTAGTTCATCATCGTCATCACCATCATCATAATCATCAGCAACCATCATCATCATCATCTACAATATGCTAGGTTATTACTAGTTGTTGTTACCACAAGTGATGGCTATTTTTTTCTACTTTCCCCTCTTCGTCCACTTCTCTCTCCTTGCATTACTTTTATCACTCTTGCTCTTTCTTTCTCTTTCATTATACAAATTTTCCACTGCTGCTGTTCTTTTTTTCTATTTCTCACCCTTAATTACTTTTTCCATTGTTCTTTTATTTTCTTTCTTTCTCCCTGTACGTCCTTCCTCACAGTTGTTCTTCCCTTTCTATTTCTTTCTTTCTTTCTTTCACACTCCGTCCGCAGAAATGAGCGTTTGTAACACACCGTCACAATAAGTAGATACAAATAATAAATTGGTAGATGTAAACAGATAAATAAAATGAAAAAAAAACTTGATATGAAGAAGTGAAAGCAAAGCTGACTTCTATTCATCTTTCAATTATATACACTCATTCACTCGTACACACATGCATCAATATAAATACTAAAATAAGAACTTGGGAAGTAATACACATGAATACACTTGCACGATAAACGCAAAACCACACTTAAAAACACATCAACCCTAATATACATGTATACTAACCCACATTATCTCCCCGTCTCCCTTTCCCCCTCCCAATGTGGAGAGAGGGAGAGGGAGGGAGGGAGAGGGAGAGAGGGAGGGAGGGAGGAGAGGAGGGAAAGAGGGAGAGAGAGGGTGAGGGTGAGGTGAGGGTGAGGGTGAGGGTGAGGGTGAGAGAAGAGAGAGAGAGAGAGAGAGAGAGAGAGAGAGAGAGAGAGAGAGAGAGAGAGAGAGAGAGAGAGAGAGAGAGAGAGAGAGAGAGAGAGAGAAGAGAAAGCGGTTTCGGGAGGAAAAATATAAATTATGCAAATTAGACATCCTTAAATTCGGTTTTGTTTTCGTGACAAAAACAAGACACCGCGCTGTAAATACGTGATGCAACAATGCAGCTTTACGGCCGCAGCTCAGGGGGCGGGCGGGAGGGAGGGAGGGGAGGGGAGGGGTGGGGAGAGGGAGGGGAAGAACCTAAAGCTACTAACTATAACGAAAAGGTGAACAGTTCATAAACAGCTTCAACGCGGGGCGGGATATACCACACGTACCAACATGTTCACTGCTTGAGTGTACGGAGTGAGTGAGTGAGTGGTTTGAGTACGAGTATGAACATTTGTACGCACGCACCGCACGCACACGACGCAGAAGACCAATGACAAATGACGGGAAGTTTCCTAATGCCCACCCCACCCCACCCCCACACCACCTCTACTCCTTCCTCTCCTTAAGCTACCCGCTTACCTACCACCACGCCCATCCTCCCCGTCTGCACTCCACAGCCGTCTTCCTTACCCCAATGCCCCAATGCCTCCCTCATGTTTCCTCCCACCCCCTATCCCTCATGCCCCAATACCCCTACCCATGCTCTCTTCCCTCCTCCATCCTCATGTCCCAATTTCATCTAGCCGATGCTATCTTCCACCGACCCCCTTCTTATGCCCAATGCCCTCTACCTCATACACTCTCCCCATCCCCCTCTCCCTTTCTCACGCCCCAATGCCCTCTACCTCATGCTCTCTTTCCCCGTCTCCCCCCCTTTTCTCATACCCAACCCCCTCGCCCCGCCCACTAATCTCAAGACAACAAAGGGAGATATACGTGGGCGTGACCCGTGACATTCTAACACCCACTTGGGGCTAATAACACACAGTAAGGCTTCACAGGGCCGCCGCCGCCACCCCCACAGCGGTGAAAGGGGGAGAGAGAAAGGGGGGGAGGGGAGGGGGAAATGGGGAGTGGATCAGGACGAGGGGGGGGGGATAAGAGGAGCATGAGGGGAACAGGTGGAAGGGGAGGGAGCAGAGGAAATGAGTGAAAGGGAGAGAGTACTTTCGACGACGAACGACAGACGAGAGAGAGAGAGAGAGAGAGAGAGAGAGAGAGAGAGAGAGAGAGAGAGAGAGAGAGAGAGAGGAGAGAGAGAGAGAGAGAGAGAGAGAGAGAGAGAGGAGAGAGAGAAGAGAGACAGAGAGAGACAGACAGAAGAAAAAGAGAGAAGAGAAGAGAGAGAGACAGACAGAGACAGAGAGAGAGAAAGAGAGACAGAGAGATCACGTGTCTGCCTGTATGTTGCTCCCTTCCCCCTAACTACCGACCCCCACGCAGCCCCTCCGCCCATCAAACGCTGGTCCGCATTTTAATTACATCCTAAATACTGCATCGCCTCTACACCGCCATCGAGTTCGTTCTACACTCCATTCCACTCATATCTTTGGAAGGAAAGGAGGAGGGAGGGGAGGGAAAGAGGAGGAAGGGAGAAGAGGAGAGGAGGAGGGAAGGAAGGAGGAACGGGGAAGGGAAGGAGGAGGAAGGGAGGAAGGAGACGGAAGGAGGGAGGAAGGAAGGAGGGAGGAGGGAGAAGGAAAAAGAAGATTGTGTCGACATATTCTTCCTCCTCGTCCTCGTCCTCATCCAGCTTCCTCATACATCGCAGGTACCATTTGACATGCATGCATGCACTGAAAACAGAGGAGAGAGGGAAGGGAGAGAGAGAGGGGAGAGAGTGGGGAGAGAGAGGAGGGAGAGAGAGGGGGAGAGAGAGGGGGGAGGAGAGAGAAGAGAGAGAGAGGGGGGGGAGAGAAGAGAGGGGGGAGGAAGAGGGAGAGAGAGGAGAGAGAGAAGAGAGAGAGAGAAGAGAGAGAGAGAGAGAGAGAGAGGAGAGAGAGAGAGGAGATGAGAGAGAGAGAGAGAGAGAGAGAGAGAGAGAGCGCTCGTTCACGGTGAGTCGGCAGATATCGCTCTCACCTGTGACGGGACTCCTCGACTACTCATGGCGGGGGGACAGGCCCCTCGCACCGCCCGCGCTCGGCACGCCCGTCGCCGATCCGCTCGCGCTAGGGCGGGGAGGAGCTTTTCGCTTCTTCTTCTCTCTCTCCTCTCTCTCTCTCTCTCTCTCTCTCTCTCTCTCTCTCTCTCTCTCTCTCTTCTCTCTCTGGTGTTTCTGTTCTGTTTCTGTTTCTGTTTCTTTACTCTTTCTCGCTCGTTTCGTTGTGTGTCTGTCGTTCTGTTTGCATGTCCGCCTCTCGCTCTCCTCCTGTATGTGCTAATGCGCGTTTATGTAGGCCTCTCCTTCATAGTCCATTTTCCTCTCTTCCACTCTCATTTTGTTATTCCCCTTTCCTCCAATCACTTATTCGCTCAGGCTTTTCATCTCCCTTCGCATGCCTTTTGTTTCTCGCTTCTTGTCCCCACCAATCTTACGTAAACACACGCACGCACAAATATCACATCCATCCCCTCCAAAAAATAAAAAAATGAATATCTGCTTGCAAGCTTCATTACCAACACCCTTCCTCGACACCAAGCGAGCATAGCACAAGCATATCCAGCACAAGCACAAACCTCCCGTTACACACCCAGAAGCGCAGGGGAGGGGGGGAGGGAGGGAGGGAGGAAAGGGGAGGGAGAAGGGAGAAGGGAGAAGGGGGAGGAGGAGGAGAAAGAGAGAGAGATGAGAGAGAGAGAGAGAGAGAGAGAAGAGAGAGAGAGAGAGAGAGAGAGAGAGAGAGAAGAGAGAGAGAAAGAGAGAGAGAGAGAGAGAGAAGAGAGAAGAAAGATAAGAGAAAAGAAAGAAAAGGAAAAAAAGAGAAAAGAAAAAATAAAGATAAAGAGAGACCTCAGTGGCGACTTCGACGTCCCTCAGATACGTCTAATCTCCGGACCGCATTCTCGCACGCCACATGCAAATGACGGCGCGCTGCTGGACGACCAAGAACACCCATCAAAGCGACACTTCACACGTAATAAAAGACGCACTTGCTTTATTTGGCAATTCAGCGAGACGGTGGGGGGAAAAAAAAAAAAAAAAAAAAAAAAAAAAAAAAAAAAAAACGATTTTCAAACACTTATCCACAAAAAAAAAAAAAAAAAAAAAAAAAAAAAAAACGGTCTTTAAACCACTGCATTCCACCCCCAAAAAAAAGCCGAAACAAACGTAACAAAAACAACAACAACAGGGTCTTTAAAAGCCTTGTTTACAACCCCGGGCCGAGCACAGCCCGCCCCGCCGCCCGCCGCACGCAACACGAGGTCGTTATTCCTTAATGCATATAATTATCGTCTCCTAATCCTCTCGGCCCTTAGAGAGGAGACGATCCGCCGGTGCCTCTTCTCCTCGCGCTAATTACCCACAAATGATCAACCGAATTACGCTAATGAGTTACAAAATCATACAATATCTACCCCCAAAAAAAAATAATAATAAATTAAAAAAATAAATAATATTTTAAAAAATCGACACAAATGATAAAAAAAGACATAAAATGAACTAAGACATACACACACATGTATTCCAATCTAGTTTTGCTGCACGGAGCGGCCTTCCCCCTCATGCCCCCCTCCCCCCCCCCCATAATCTCCCTCGCCCCTACCCCTTCACACCCCACGAAACACAATGTGTGTCGGAGGTCAAAGATAGGTCGAAGGTCGCGCGGGAGAGGAGAGAGGGGAGGGGAGGGGAGGGGAGAGGAGGGGAGGGGAGGGAGAGAGGGAGGGGGGAGAGGATGGAAGAGAAGAGAGAGAAGAGAGGGAATGAAGAGGGATAGGGAGAGGTGGGAGACGTGCTGATAATGCGGCATCAAGGCACCCATACCTGTGCCATCCTTTACCTGTGCCGCTGCCACCCACTCGCTGGCTTTTACGAGGTGTCATTATCTATTTTACAGTTCGCGTCAAAACACCACAAACAACTCCATAAACGGGAGAGATGAGAGAGAGAGATGAGTGTGTGATGCGAGGGCGAGGGGAAAAAAAGGTGGGAGAGAGAGAGAGATGAGAGGGGAGACGAGGAAAGGGAAGGAGGGAGGAGGGAGAGAGAGAGAGAGAGACGGAGAAAGCGAGACAGCAGACAAAGAAAGAGAAACATAAGAAAGGCAAGACAGAGACGGAAACACACACACACACACACACACACACACACACACACACACACACACACACACACACCACACACACACACACACACACACACACACATATCCGAACCCATCTTTCCCGGAGAGCGACGCCGCACCAACGTGTCAATTCGGATGACCTTTGACCCCGCCGCGTCGCTGCTTTAAAGGAAACGACGATAGGTCACAGCCGGGGAAGACCTACGCCCTGAGAGGAAAAATGACAAAGGGGGGAGGGGAGGGGGGATTTCTGAGCACTGATGTTAGGTTTCTTTCGTGTGTGTGAGTGAAGATTGATGGGGATGGGTGGGCGGGTGTGTGGAGTGGTGAAGTGGGTGGTTGTGAGTGCGTGGGGAGGAGGAGGAAGAGGGGAGGAGGAAGGAGGTGGGGGAGGAGAAGGAGGAGGGGAGGGAAGGAGGAGGGGGAGGAGGGGGTGGAGGGGAGGAGGGAGGAGGGGGAGGAGGAGGGTGAGGGAGGAGGAAGGAGGAGGGGGGGAGGAAGGAAGGAGGAGGGAGGAGGGGAGGAGGAGGAGGAGAAGAGGAGGGGGAGAAGTAAGGAGGAGGAGATCGAGGAAGGGAAAAAAAGGTAGACAGAAGATTGTGAGGCGTACGCCTTTGAGCTGGTACAGTGTGTGCAGTCTGTGTGCCGAGATAACAGTAAAGAGTAGAAGAGAAAACAACAAAAAATATAGACCTAATGGGAACGGAGGGAGGGAGGGAGGGAGGGAGGGATAAGGAGAGGGAGGGGAGGCAGGGAGAGAGGGAGTGAAGGAGGGAAAGATAGAGGGAAGGAAGGCAGGAAAGCAAGGAGAGAGGAGGGGACAAAGAGAGAGGACAGAGAAAAAGAAGGAAAAAAGAAAAAGAAAAAAAAAAAAGAAAAAGAAATAAAAAAAAAGAAAAAGAAAGAACAAAAACCAAAAAAAAGAAAAACAAAAAAAAGAAAAACACACACACATGCACACACAGCCGACCAATCAAAGATAAAAAAAGAAGAGAGAAAACCCAAAAAACGAGAAAGGGAAAAGACGGACAGAAACGCAAGGAGGAGCCACTGAAGGTCTGCCATGATGGACCCTAATCCCGCCCAAGCCGGCTGAGCTGCCGGGATCACGGGAAGGAAGGAGGGAGAGAAGGATAAAGGAATCAGGGAGAGAAGGATAAGGAAGGAAGAGAAAGAAAAGGGGGGAGATTAAAGGAGGA
>NW_020871769.1:252653-292653 GCF_003789085.1 Penaeus vannamei
ATATATTCACCTTCATTACACCCCCCCCCCCTCGGACGTCTTTCCACCAATGTCACCCTGATCTCCTTCGCATCCAATTTCTCCTACTTTTCCTCCTTTTCCTCCCTCATTTGCTTTCAAGGCTCATTCTGGCCCTCCCTCCCCAATAACCTCCCCCCTCCTCCCCAATACCCTCCCCCCTCCTCCCCAATACCCACCCCCTCCTCTCCTCTGATCCCTCCTCCCCAATACCCTCCCCTCTCCTTCCTAATACCCTCCCCCTCCTCCTCCTATCCCTCCCCCCTCCTCCCCTCCTATCCCTCCCCCCCTCCTATCCCTCCGCACGCATTCCTGTCTATGCATCCTAATTCATGCCGCTGCTACTGGAGCTGCCTCCATCTACTCCCACCTAATTTCTGCCCCCGGCTTTGCCACCGCCACGAACACCACCCCTTCCACCTCCACCACCGCCAACTACACCCACACCAGCATCATGACTACCACCTCCTCTACCTCTCCTCAACCTGCCCTTCACATTTACCATCTCCTCCACCTCCACCCTCCTACTACTCCTCCACCATCTCCTCCTCCTCCACCATCTCCTCCTCCTCCTGCCCCTCCACCTCCTCTTCCACCTCCACCTCTGCCACCTCCTCCACCTGCCCCTCCACATTTACCATCTCCTCGTCTACCTTGTCCACCTCCTCCTCCATCCTCCATCCTCCATCCTCCACCTCCCTTTCTCCTCCCTCTTCTCCTCCCTCTTCTCCTCCACCTCTTCCTCCACCATCTTCGTCCACCTCCACCCTCTTCTCCTCCAATGCCAATATCCAGGCATCAGCACATCACAGGGTACGGAAAGTGACGACGATGACAGGCGAGAGTTGGACAAGGAGGGAGAAGGAAAGGAAGAGAACAGAAAGGGAAAGGGAAGTGGAGAAGGAGAAGGAGTAGAAGAGCGAGAGGAAGAGAAAGGGAAGAAGTGGAGAGGGAAGGGAAGGGAAGGGAAGGGATGGGAAGTGGAGAAGGAGTAGAAGAGCGAGAGGAAGAGAAAGGGAAGAAGTGGAGAGGGAAGGGAAGGGAAGTGAAGAAGGAGAGGATAGGAAGGAGGAAAAGACGCCGAACAGGAAGCATAAGGAAACCAAAGAATAAGAGAAGAATACGGAGAACAAGAACAAAACAAAAGAAGAAAAAGTAGAAGAAGAAAGAGAAGAACAAGAACAAGAAAAAAAAGAACATGAACAAAAAACAAGAAAAACAAGAAAAAGAAGAAGAAAGAGAAGCCAGGCACAGGGCGTCGGGAAGGAAGGATGGAAGCAGATAATCAATATCAGGCAATCAGTAGTCATCATCTCCAAGGTGCCATCCGCGGCGACGTCGGCAACTCGCGAGACGATCGCCCAATATCAAACGCAAAGCACTGACGGGCGGGGGAGGAGGGGGGTGGGGGGGTAGGGAGGGGCGGGGGGGGGTGTGTGGAGAGAGGTGGGGAGAAGGGGGCGGGGGCGTGGAAGAGAGGTGGGGAGGAGGGGGGCGGGGTGGGGGCGGGAGGGAGGCGTGAAGAGAAGGTGGGGAGGAGGGGGCGGGAGGGGTGTGTGTGGAAGAGGAGGTGGGGAGAAGGGGGAGGAAGGGAACGGGGGTGGGGGAGGGGATGGGCGCGTGGAAGAGGAGGTGGGGAAGGGGGGTGGGGATGGGTGTGTGTGGAAGAGGAAGTGGGAGAAGGGGGTGGGGGTGGGGCGGGGATGAGGACATGGAAAGAGAAGGTGGGGAGAAAGGGGTGAGGGTGGGGGCGGGGAGGAGAACGTGGAAGAGAAGGAGGGGGTGGCATTGGGAGGCGGGGATGGGTTTGAGAGGAAAGAGATGGAGGGAAGAAGGGGTGATGCGGGGTGATGGGGAGGGCGAAAAAAAAGAAGGTGGAGAGAAGGGGTGGGGTGGGGGTGGAGGTGGCGACGAGGAAGAGAAGGAGGGGAAAAGTAGGGGGGGGGGAGACGAAGGGAAAAGGAGGGTGGGTCAGGACGAGAAAGGATGGCGATGAGAAGATGGGGAGAAGGGGGAGGAGGAGGGGGGTGACGATGGACGAAGCGGAAGGGAAAGACGGTGATGGTGGAAGGATGGCAAAAGGGGAAGTGGGGGGGTAATGGAGTAGAGCAGGGGGCGCAGGTAGGGAGTAGGAATAGGGACAGGGAGGGAATAGGGTAAGGAGAGCTAGCAGGGATAGGGGGGGGAGAAAAAGGACGGGATGAAGGATTGTGGGATGGATAAAAAGGGATTTGGAGGATATAGGAACAGGAGGAAGTAGGGAAAGGGATGAAATAGAGAATGGGGAAAAGAGGAGAGAAAAAGAATCGAATGGAGAAAAGGAGAGAAAAAGAATCGAACAGAAAAAGCGAACAGGGAAAGAGGAAAATCGAACAGGGAAAAGAGTGAAAGAACAAAGGAGATAGAAGATAGGAGGATAGGGCGGGGAAGACCTCGATACCGGTTCTGACAAAACGCTTCAATACAGAGGGAAGTGTCGCAAGGAAGGGGAAGCACGACACAAACAAGCACTGAACAAGCAAACAAACAAACAAGCAAACAAGCAAGCAAACAAGCAATTCAGACGCATAATAATTCCAAATCATTCCACCATTCCCACACATTCTTACAAGACGGATAATCAACGAAGCTCAAGAGTAAATAAATGTAACTAAATCAACGAAGCTCAAGAGTAAATAAATGCTAACACGAGACGGATAATCAACGAAGCTTCCGAACGAATAAATGCCGACACAAGACGGGTAAAATAACGAAGGTCAAGAGTAAATAAATGCTGACACACCACAACGAATACGCAACCATATGCAACACCTACTTGACATACTGATAATAAATAACAACAAGCGTCCGTAAATGAATGAATGAATGAATGAATGAATGAATAACAGACGCAAGAGCGCGATTGCACAACGCGGCGGGGCTCAGAGTACGAAAATAGGGGGCGGGGAGGTGGCGTAGGTGGAGAGGGAGGGAGGGAGAGGAGAGAGGGAGGGAGAGGGAGGGAATGAGGTGAAAAAAGGAAGAAAAAAAAAAAAGGAAAAAATAAACGAAAGCAAGGAAACAAAAACAGCAGGCACCAGAGATTCCACCCCCCCCTACCACCGAATAAGGAGAGGAGGAGGAGTAAAGGGGAGGGAGGAGGGTGGAGAGCAGGGCAAAGAAAGAAAGAAAGAGGATGAAAGATAAAGAGAAAAAGAAAAACAGAGAAAGAAAAAGAGAAGAAAAAGAGAAAGAGAAAAGAAAAATAGAGAAAGAGAAAAAGAAAAGAAAGAGAAAGAGAAAGAGAGGTAGAGCCATAGGAGGGGGGTAGGCGGGGGTGGCAGGGAGTGGCCAGAGGCGGCGTCCAGACCATCATTGATCGAGGCGACCATGCCCAGCGGGGGGGGGGAGGGGGGGGGGGGGACCCTGCATGCCTGACAGTGTTCCTCGCTGTCCTTTCCCGACGATCTAATCTGGCAACAAAACAATCAAATCAAGGCCAAACAAGC
Source organism: Penaeus vannamei (assembly GCF_003789085.1). Lineage (NCBI taxonomy): Eukaryota > Metazoa > Arthropoda > Malacostraca > Decapoda > Penaeidae > Penaeus > Penaeus vannamei. Next base: position 256,160 of record NW_020871769.1, read on the forward strand.
AAGCGACACGGACGGAACGTACAGATATTCCCTATCCCGCCCCCGCCCCCGCCCCTCACTCCCTCACCCTCACCCCACTCCCCATCCCTCTTACGTACTCTCAAAAACACACGTACCTAGAAAGTGCCGTCAATTCATCTTGCTCATCTACTCTCGCCCCTTTTACATCTTTTCCCCAATTCGCGTGTTTTATCTCCCTTAAATAATTCCCGTTTCATCTTCCCCTTTTTCATCGTCCATTATACATTCCCCATTCGTTAATTCACAGTACATTACCCTCTCCCTACCCCCCCCCAATATCCACACATACAATGCATCTTATTTTTTTCTCTCTCTTCAATAATCAAGCCATAACCCCCCCCCCCTCTTCCTGCATAAAGGAGATAAATTATTTTTTTCTTTCTTTTCCATAAATAATTCAATAACTACAACACCCCCCTCCACCTTCTGCATAAAGGAGAAAAATACAACAAATCACAACTACAATGACAACAGGCGAGTAAATAAATTGCTTAAAAACAACATATACTTACGCTTCTCTTGAAAAATATGAGAGAATATACTCTAAATGTGTCTATCTTAAAGAAGATTCATCAACAGAATAATAACAATAACAACAACAAAACACATATTACAATAACAATAGTAGTAGTAGTAATATAATAATAATAATAATAAATAATAATAATAATAAAGCAAACAGCAATACCAACACACCGTCTATTTCTGTATCTGCTTGAAATAAGAAGGAAGAAAAAAAAATACAAGAAAAAAGAGGAATAACAGATGAGACAAATCAAAACAACAAAAACACGAAAAAGAGAGAGAGAGGAAACTAATATATAAAAAAAAATAAGAAAAAAAAACTAGACCAACACATCGCACCATAAAAAAACAAACAACAAAAGGCAACAGTGCAACGGCGCAGCAACAGCAAGGACAACAACAGCAGGCGGAGCTCAAATACCACCATCAAATATGAAACGAAATACCGGAATTAAAGCAACGCAGCCGATCGACCTACGAGGTTCCTCCTCCTCCTCCTCCTCCTCCTCCTCCTCCTCCTCCTCCTCTCCTCCTCCTCTCCTCCTCTCCTCCTCCTCCTCCTCCTCCTCCTCCTCCTCCTCCTCCTCCTCCTCCTCCTCCTCCCTCCTCCTCTCCTCCTCCTCCTCCTCCTCCTCCTCCTCAAGACCCGGACCCCGTAAACGAATATTGAAAAAAAAATAATAAAATAAATATAAATATAAATTAAAGCTTTTTTCTGGCACTGACTCTCCCTCCAATCCGCGCCAAATCACAACACCTAACAAAACACAACAGCAACAAAAAACAACATCATTTCTCGTTTTCTAGAGACATGGGCGCTAAAGTGTGATTTGACATGCCTGCACTCCCACACTCTAAGTTTCACTCTTTCTCCTTTATAAAAAAAATGGGATATATACCACTCTGACATTTCTGGATGGGAGGGAGGGAGGGAGGGAGGGAAGGGAGGGAACGGGGAAGCAGAGAGAAAGGGGGGAGGAGGAAAAGGAGAGAGAGAGAGAGAGAGAGAGAGAGAGAGAGAGAGAGAGAGAGAGAGAGAGAGAGAGAGAGAGAGAGAGAGAGAGAGAGAGAGAAAGAGAGAAAGGAGGAAGAGAGAGAGAGAACTAACTCCAACCCAGCCTCCCCCCCCTCCATCCCCTTTTGACACGGCATGAGCATATGGAAAACAAGCCATTGTCGTGCCGCGTCTCCCCCCTCCCTTCCCCTCCACCTCTCCCCTTGCCCCACTTCCACCCTGCTCCCCTTCTAACCTCCCCCCCCTCCCCTTCCCCCGTCTCCCCCCTTCCTCCTACTTCGTCTCCCCCCTCTCCCCTCTCTCCTTTCCCCTCTCTCCTCTCCCCTTGCACTTCCACCCTGCCCCCCTCCCCCCCTCTAACCTCCCCCCCTTCCCCTTTGTAACATCAAAACACAGGCGGCGGGCAGGAAGCAGCGCCACTTTCAGACAACACTGGCCTAACCGGAACCTACCCCCCCCCCCTTTCCCCCCTTCCCCCCTTCTAGCACATTTCCCCGTCCGATGCCTTTTCTTCCCCTCTCCCCATCTCCACTCGAGCCTCCTTCAACTTGTGTTGGTGGGGTGTTTTTCTCTCTCTCTCTCTCAAACACCTCTAGGCTTATGCTCTCTTTTCTCATATTCTTTCTCCTTCTCTTTATTCCTCTACTTCTCGCCCACCCTTCTCCGTTCCTCCATCCCACTCGCTCTCTCCTATCCGCCTCACTCATCTCTCTCTCCCTCCCTCCCTCCCTCTCCTCATCCCTCCTCCCTCCCTTTTTCCTCCCACTCTCCTCCCTCCATTCCTTCTCCCCCTCCCCCTCCTCCTCTCCCTCCTCCTTCCCTCCCCTTCCTCCTCCCTTCTCCTCCCTCCTCCTCCTCCTCCCCTTCTCCTCCCTCCCTCTTCCCCTTCCACTTCAACCATCGAATTCCCAATACTCGATACAGCGATTTTCTCCATACATAGTTCACCGCCTATACCCCCCCCCCCACGGCTACTTTAATCTAGAGCGGAGATTAAAAAAAAGAGCTACTGCCATAGATTTTTAGGAATAAAATCGAATCAATAATTACCATCATCATCGTTATCATTACTATCACCATTGCGAGTAGCTTTACGAACAACATTTTTTAATCACTATCATCATTATCATTACCACCATCATAATTAACCATACTATCTTCATTATCATAACTATACTATCATTATCATAATCATCACCATCATAACCATCACCACAATCCCCATCACCATCGCTATTATCATCTCCTGCAGTGACTTTGAACAAACCATCCACATAAATTATCCTTCTCGGGTTTACCATGTTTTCCTAAGATGGTACACAATTTTACACACATTACAGTACTTGCTACTATACGACAAAGAAAAAAAAACATAAAACTTCTGTTATATCATCTAACACAATCATACAATTACTATCATCATTACTAATACCCTCATATTTTTTCCCTACCATTCCATACATACACGCAAACACAGATACACATACAAACAAACAAACAAACAAAGTCATTTCGTCTCCAATTTTTCAACAATTCCGAAAAAAAATACACCTGCAGCATCCAGAGCTTTTGAGGGACAGGCGAGGCGGTCTGTCACTATCACGCAGACAAGACACTGATAACCTTATCAATTACCTGTCCTCATCTAATATAGACACGTATTAAATGTTACGCAAGGGGCCTCCACCACATTCGTTAAGGAAAAAAAAAAAATAAAATAAATAATAAAAACTACTCAATCAATGCATTCTCCAATATATGTAAACAACAGTAAAAATAAAAATTAATATATATTAAAACGCAAGGCCTCCACACCCGTTAAGAATTAAAAAAAATATATAATAAAATGAAATATATAAAAACAAGCTCCCTACTCAACCTTCAATGTATTCTCCAAATTATGATGTAAACAAACAGTATAATAACATATAGGCCTATCCCACTTGAAACATCTCAAACGCTACTCAAGATAATGAAGGCCTATCATTTTTTAAAGATCTTGAACGCTACACAAACAAGGAAGGCTAAAAACATCTCAAACGCTACCACAAAATGAGGCCTATCACTTTTTAAAGATCTCGAACGCTACACAAACAAGGAAGGCCTATCCACTCGAACGCTATCACAAACTTTTTTTAAAGATCTCGAACGCTACACAAACAAGGAAGGCCTATCACATTTTAAAGATCTCGAACGCTACACAAACGAAGGCCTATCACATTTTAAAGATCTCAACGCTACACAAACAAGGAAGGCCTATCACTTTTAAAGATTCGAACGCTTATCAAGATCTCGAACGCTACACAAACAAGGAAGGCCTATCACATTTAAAGATCTCGAACGCTACACAAACAATGAAGGCCTATCAATTTTAAAGATCTCGAACGCTACACAAACAATGAAGGCCTATCACATTTTAAAGATCTCGAACGCTACCAAACAAGGAGGCCTATCACTTTTTAAAAGATCTCGAACGCTACACAAACAAGGAAGGCCTATCACATTTTAAAGATCTCGAACGCTACACAAACAACGAAGGCCTATCACATTTTAAAGATCTCGAACGCTACACAAACAAGGAAGGCCTATCATTTTTTAAGGTACACTATCAGATTTATCCTATCACATTTTAAAGATCTCGAACGCTACACAACCAAGGAAGGCCTATCAATTTTTAAAGATCTCGAACGCTACACAAACAAGGAAGGCCTATCATTTTAAAGATCTCGAACGCTACAAAACAAGAAGGCCTATCCATTTTAAAAGATCTCGAACGCTACACAAACAAGGAAGGCCTATCACATTTTAAAGATCTCGAACGCTACACAAACAAGGAAGGCCTATCACATTTTAAAGATCTCGAACGCTACACAAACAAGGAAGGCCTATCACATTTTAAAAGATCTCGAACGCTACACACAAACACACATAGAAGGCCTATCACATTTTAAAGATCTCGAACGCTACACAAACAAGGAAGGCCTATCACATTTTAAAGATCTCGAACGCTACACAAACAAGGAAGGCCTATCACATTTTAAAGATCTCGAACGCTACACAAACAAGGAAGGCCTATCAATTTTTAAAGATCTCGAACGCTACACAACAGTATCACATTTTAAAACATCTCGAACGCTACACAAACAAGGAAGGCCTATCACATTTTAAAGATCTCGAACGCTACACAAACAAGGAAGGCCTATCAATTTTAAAGATCTCGAACGCTACACAAACAAGGAAGGCCTATCACATTTTAAAGATCTCGAACGCTACACACAGGAAGGCCTATCACATTTAAAAATCTTACACACAATAGAAGGCTATCACATTTAAAATATCTCGAACGCTACACAAACAACGAAGGTATCATCATTTTTTAAAGATCTCGAACGCTACACAAAACAAGGAAGGCCTATCACATTTTAAAATCTCTACACAAAGAAGCTAACCTATCAATTTTTTTCGAACGCTACACAAACAAGAAGGCCTATCACATTTTAAAGATCTCGAACGCTACAAAAACAAGCTATCACATTTTAAAGATCTCGAACGGGAAGGCCTATCATTTTTAAAGATCTCGAACGCTTTATCACATTTTACCGAACGAAGGAAGGCCTATCATCTCCGCTACACAAACTATCACATTAAAGATCAAAACTACCAAACAAGGAAATAAATTTTTAAAATTCTCGAACGCTACACAAACAAGAAGGCCTATCACATTTTAAAATCCCGAAAACCTACACAAACAAGGAAGCCAAATTTTTTAAAGATCCGAACGCTACACAAACAAGGAAGGCCTATCACATTTAAAACATCTCGAACGCTACTCGACACAAGCACGTCTAGTTGTCAAAATCTCCGCTTTCTGGCTTCGATCACGCACCACGCCATGCATTCCGTTTTTTTCATCTTTTTTTTTAGCTTTTTCTCATTCTTTATTTCTTTATTTCTTTTATCTTCTATATTACTTATTTCCATTTTTTTATTATTATCTTTTGGATAGTCTTTCCATTTTTTTTATTATTATCTTTTGGATAGTCTTCCAAAACACTCGTCCCCCCCCCACTTACTCCCTCGCTTCACATAGGCCTACCTACTCTCCCTTCCCGAGACCTCTCTCGCGCATGAATACATCTACTCTACTCTTTTGACTCAATATTGACCTTTACTCATCTCCGGCGATTTTACTCACCCGCCGCCACCTTACGCATCTTTTTACTCACTACTCAGGTCGCTCTGCCCGGGAACTCACCTGGGGAAGAGGAAGAAAAAGAAACATTAATACAAAGGTAAATACATTTCTTCTCTGTTCTGAAGATATAAAAAAGGCGAGAATAAGGAGAATAAGAGAGAAAGAGGAGGAGGAGGAGGACGAGGGGAGGAGGAGGGAGAAAGGAAGAGGATGAAGACGAGGGGGGCGAGGATTGGAGGAATAGTGAGGAGGAGGAGGCGGAGAGGAGAAGGAGGGAGGAGGAGGGAAGAGATGAAAAAAGAGGAAGAAGAGGAAGGGAGAAGAAAAACAAAAGAGGGAAGACAAGGAAGAAGCACGAAAACGACAAACAGGTAAAGAAACAAGAAAAGCAGTGAGGACGGGAGCGAAGAATGGTAAACAGTGCACAAAAAAGAGAGGCTTGTCAGTCGTATCGTCTTACACCATAACATGAAACATGAATGCAAGTTCATTAACAAGCCAAAAAAAAAAAAACATGTGCGTCTGATACATCAGCGCGCGCATCACACACACACACACACACACACACACACACACACACACACACACACACACACACACACACACAACACACACACACACACACACACACAACTACACACACAACACACACTTACTACCCTCCCAGACCCCCCCCAAAAAAAAAAAAAAAAAAAAAAAAACACCCACCCACTCCCCGCCACAAAAAAAAAAAATCAAAAAAAACAAAACAAAAAACAAAAACCAAAAAAAAACCAAAAAAAAAAGAGATCACAAACCAACAAACACAGCCGCAGACCAAGCCTCCCATTCAAGCCGGGCCTGGGCTCTCGATTACAACAAGGCTGCGCGTGAATGGAGCTACAAGAAGCATCGTACATCAACCAGCTGACGTCACGCAGGAAAGCAGCGGAGGGAGGGAGGGGAGGGGCGGAGGAGGGGGGGAGGTGGGAGGAGGGGAGAGGAAGGGACGGAGGGAAGGAGGGGGAGGGGAGGGAGGGGAGAGGGAGGGAGGGGAGAGGGAGGGAAGGAGGGAGGAGAGGGAGGAGGGAGAGAGGAGAGGAGGGAGGGAAGGAAGGGTGGAGGGGAGAGGAGGGGATGGGAAGGGGAGGGAGGCCAAAGCGAAGGCATCCTCGCCGGCGCGTCCAAGATAAAGGATGCTGCAGACTCCCCGGAGGGTGGGGGGAATGCGGGGGAGGGATAGGAGGAGAGGTGTGGGGAGGGGAGGGGAAGGAAAATGAAGCGATGGGCTGGGGATGGGGGAAGGGAGAGGTCGCGCAGGGGAGGGAAGGAGAGGTCGGGTGGGGAGAGGATAAGGATGGAGCAGAAGAAGTAGGGTGAGGGGAGGGGAGGGAGGAAGAGGTGGGGAGGGATGGAGGGTGGGGGTTGGGGAGTGACGAGCGTGTGGGGAAGGGAGAGGTGTGGGAGAGGTTAAAAAGGGATTGGAGATGGAGAAATGAGGAGGAGAGGATACAAAGAGAGAATGAGGAAGGAGAGGATAAGAGAAAGAGGAATAGAAGATAATACAGTAAGGAGAAGAAGAGGAAAGAGGAAAAGGAGTGAGTTAGTAGGAAAAGGCGCAAGGAGGAGAGGATGGAGGAACGAGAAAAAGAGAACACTTACAAGAAAAGAAACCAATTAAGATCAAAACGAGGAGAGAAAAAAGTCTAAACATCATCACAAACAGAACAGAAAAAATAAAACAACAACAACAACCCCCACCTCCAAACAAACGACAAAGAGGACGAAAAACGAAAATAAGTAAAAAAAAAAAAAAAAAAAAAAAAAAAAAAAAAAAACCACTGTAAAAAAACTCGGAACAAGAATTCACTTTCGCAACAAAACCTACGGCGCTCGTATCAGAGACGATAAAAAGCATAACAAAACTAATAAAAAAACGCACATAAAAAGACTGTATACGTGTTTGTTGTCGGTAGGAGACGAGAGGGAGGAGAGTGGGGGAAGGGGGTGGGGGAGCAAAGAGTAAAGAAACACACAAATAAAAAAATATAAATAATGGTCATAACAGCAGTGATGATAATGCTACTACTGGTTCTGTTGCCATTAATGGTAATAATAGCAACAATAATAATATAATCAATAATAATCGTAATAATAATAATATAAATAATAATAATGATAGTAATAATAATAATAATGATAGTAATAATAATAATAATAACAATAATAACAATAACAACAACTAAACAACCATAAATAAAATAAAAAAATTACAATCATCACACCAACACCCAAAACCCCCAACAATAAACACACAACAACAAACCCCCGAAGCCACAACCAACCCCGCCTTGTGCTCCAAAACAGAAAACCACAAATTTCAATCGCTAATTCTTACGCGGAGGGAGGAACACCATCCCGCTTTCCTTCCTGTGAAGCAGCGGCGTCTACCGCCAGATAATTAAGAATGAAGGGCATCCAGGAAGAGGGAGAGAGAAGGAAGAGAGGGAGAGAGAGGAGAGGGGGAGAGAAGGGAGAGGGGGAGAGAGAGGGAGAGGGGGAGAGAAGAGGGAGAGATGAGAAGAGGAGAGAGAGAGAGGAGAGAGGGAGAGGGAGGGAGGGGAGAGGGAGAGGGAGAGAGAGGGGAGAGGGAGAGGGGAGAGGGGAGAGGGAGAGGGAGAGGGAGAGGGAAGAGAGAGGGAGGAGGGAGAGAGAGAAGAGAGAGGAGAGGAGAGGAGAGAGAAGGAGAGAGGGAGAGGAAGGAGAGAGGGAGAGGGAGGGAGAGGAGAGGGAGAGGGGAGAGAGATAGAGAGAGAGAGAAGGGAGACGAGAGGGAGAGGAGTGAGGAGAGGGGGGGTCGCTGAGAATAACAAGTAGAGAAAAAGAGAGGATACAGAGGCAGGGAAAGAGAAAGAAAGGGGAGCAGAGGCGGCAAAATGACACAGGAGGAACGGCGGGGAGCAGAGAACCAGAGAGCGCACACGGACAGAGAGGCAACTCCCTCCCCCCCCTCCCCCCTTACCAACCTAACCTTTTCAAAAACAATATCCCTGGCGCGCCGCTTGAAGGCCTCGAACATCCAGTTTCCAAGATATAACCGCCGGCGAGAAGAAAGTGGCGTTTTGGAAAACCAAACAATTTCACACACACACAACACACCAAAACAACACACACACAAAACAAACACACCCACACAAACACAAACAAAACACAACAAACAAAATAAAACAAACATTCTACACACAGAACTAAAAAGGAAAAGAATGAGAAGGCCAAATAGAGGTGCACCCCGAAGATCACCACTCATCTTCCGCGGGAGGGTACCGACTCAAGAAACGATTGAGCTTTGGAGGATCCGCGAATGTATTAAGCTCACCTTGAGGGGGTGATAAATAATGAACAGGGAGGGAGGGGGGACACAGGAGAGGGGGTAGAATAGAGGAAGGAGGGGAAAGAGGGGCAGCAATGAAGAGGAAGAAGGGGGAATGAGAGGGAAGAGAGAGGGTGCGAGAGAGGAGGTGGGAAGGGAGGGGATGGGGTAGGAGAGGAGGGGAAGGGGGAGGGAGAGGGGGTTAGAGAGGAGGGGGAAGGCGGGGGAGAGGAGGGAAGGGGGGAGGAGGGGGAAGAGGGTTTGAAGAGGGGGTAGAGAGGAGGGGAGGCGGGTGAAGAGGTTTAGAGAGGGAGGGAGAAGAGGGAGGAACAGAGAGAGGTATAACCTAGTGGGAGAGTAGAAGGCATGGAGAGAAAGACTTGGGGAAAATGGTGGAGAGAGACGGAGGAGGGAGAGGGAAGAGGAGAGCGGTGGGCAGAGGAGGGGACCCCGAGAGGAAAAAGAGAAAGGAAAGGGGGGAATTGGGAGAGGAGGGAAGAAAAGGAGGGAAATGTTACGAGAGAGGAAAGAGAGAGAAAGGAAAGGGGGGAAGAGGAGGAGAGAAAAGGGGGGAGACTGACGAAAGAGGAAAGAGAGAATGGAAAGGGGGGGGTAAGGAAGAGGGAGATATAGGGGGGGCATAGAAAGGAAAGAGAGGAAGAAGACCGGAAATGAGGAATATGCTGCACTCAGCGGACAGAAAGAAGGAGAGAAGGAGGCGAAGGGAGAAAAGGGGGAAGAGAAGGAAGAGAGTAAAGAAAAGACGAGGAAAAAGAATAGAGAGAGAAAAACAAAAACAAAAAATACAATACAGTCAACAACAAAAAACAAATACAAACACGCGACAAAAGAGAAATCCAAAATAAATACAAAGAACCAGACCCCCCCCCCCCCGACCATCACCACCACCCCGTGCCATCCACCGTGCGTGTGCTAACGCCCCCTTCTTCACCCCCCTCCCCCTACCCCCTATAATGATACTTATGACCGAGCCAAGTGCCACCCCCCCCACCCCCACCCTAACCTCCGCGGCACAAACAAGGTTGTTTCTTCTGATTACCGTAAATGAGGGGGGATGGGGGAGGGGGGATGGGGAGGTCAGACGAGATAAGAGAACACTGAACACATGGAATGATAGCGCAAGGGAGAGGAAATGTGGGAATAAACGAAAATGAGGAGAGGGAGAGGGAGAGGGAGAGGAGAGGGAGAGGGAGAGGAGAGAGGGAGAGGAGGGAGAGAGGGAGGGGGAGAGGGAGGGGAGAGAGAGGGAGAGGGGAGGAGAGGAGGAGAGAGGGAGAGGAGGGGAGAGGAGAGGAGAGGGAGAGAGAGGGAGAGAGGGAGAGAGGAGGACTGGTTTGGTACTGCGACTTGGTGTCGTCCCGGGTATCACATTTTCTCTTTCTTTTCCCTCCCCCCCCTCTCTCTCTCTCTCTCTCTCTCTCTCTCTCTCTCTCTCTCTCTCTCTCTCTCTCTCTCTCTCTCTCTCTCTCTCTCTCTCTCTCTCTCTCTCTCTCTCTCTCTCTCTCTCTCTCTCTAGTTATCTATGATCACGTGATTACCCCTCATCAGACCTGGCCCGTCTTTAATCACACCCAACCCCCTCATTATGACGTCACTAATCACCATTTAGACACTTCAGAAAGTCGTTCGCTGCGGGCCCGGCCTACTTTAATTAAAGAAGGGAACTGTATAAAAGAACCGCCACGACCTACGGGAGGAGGGGGGGGGGGAGAGACGGATGTAAATAAAAAAAGTAATAAATCATACAACAAAGAAAACAAAACAATAAAAGAATTATGACAAAAAAGAATGGGGTGAAAGACAATTCAAGACGAGGAAGAACAAAAGGAAAGAAATAAAAGAAAAAAACAAAATTATCCGACACTTTGAAAAAAAAAAATCAAAAGATAACATAGCCAGTAACACATCAAACCAGAATGACAAAATACGTAGTACACACGCACACATGCAAGGAGGAAGCACGCCAGAAAAACAAAGCCACGCCATTCATGTCCACAAGAGATACCCTCGATCCCTATCAAACAAAGGCCATGCAAGATAGTGCAACCGATAACAACGGCCGCTGCAACCAAGAGGTCCGAGCCGGAGCGACCGAAAGGCAAGGTAGGAGATAGAATAAAGAAGAAAAGACACGGAGGAAAAAGAAAGCAAAGTTGTAAACATAGAATAAAGAAGAAAAGACACGGAGAAAAAAGTAAGCAAGGTAGTAAACATTGAATAAAGAAGAAGAAAAAAAGACAGGGAGAAAAATAAACAAGGTAGTAAACAAAGAGAAAAAAAAAGGACGCGGAGAAAAAACAAAAAAAACAAAAGAGTCGTATTTACTCAAGGCAAGATAGTAAACAACAAAAAAAAGACGGAGAAAAAAAAACGTCTCGTATTCACTCATAATACTAATATCTTTTTGCTAACTATAATACACTTTCCCCCCACGTGTTTGGAATTGCTATTCTATGTTTCTTTCGTTTTTGTTTGTTTGTTTCATCGTCCATGGCTCAAACGCACCTTGAAATTATACATGAGTTGCGACGGTTTCGAAACCCAAGTCTGGAGCCCGAGACAGATTTCGAAACCGTTGCCTCACATCGAAAACACATTTAATTATCTAACTTATGGTCCCCGTTTCACTATCGTTTGCATATGGTACGATTTGTGGGGGGGGGGGAGAGGGAGAGACGGAGAGAGGGAGAGAGGGAGAGAGAGAGAGAGAGAGAGAGAGAGAGAGAGAGAGAGAGAGAGAGAGAGAGAGAGGAGAGAGAGAGAGAGGAGAGAGAAGAGAGAGAGAGAGAGAGAGAGGAGAGAGAGAGAGAGAGAGAAAAGGAGAGCAGAGCTTACCAGCGTACATGGAACATAAAGAAAAAAACGAGAAGAGAGAAACAACAAAAGAGAGAGAGCAAAGACAAGGCAGCGGTGAGACACGGGATGGGCTGGTGGATAAGAAACGAGATGAGAGGAGAGGAGGAGGAGGAGGCGGGGAGGAGAGGAGGGGAGGAGAGGAGAGGGAAGGAGACACAGTAGGGAGGGAGAGAGGAGGGACGGGGGAGGCAGGGGGATGGCCAAGTCACATACCGGCCACCTGTCATATCAGCTTCCCGCCTTATCACCAGCGACAGTCCTCAAGGGCATGACACCAAACCGCCACGAGACACATGACATGACATAACGTGACACGAAGCGACGCGACGCGACACGACACCATCCGATACGACATGACACCGGGAGTCGAACATCTGTTGAAATCGAAACTGCATCGCGCCTTCAGACAAGTCACCGAAACTCATGTAACACGTAGCCCCCCCACCCACCAACCCCACCCCACTATCACCCACCCAGCCCCACCCACTCTCACCCACCCCAAGAAATTAATTACCAGACTATGAAAAAATGAAAGTAAAATAACTAAATTTGAGTGGAGTTACTATCTAGAGTTAAAAACGAGAACATAGAAGATACAAGAGTAAAACAAAACACACATACAGACCATCACTCGTATTCAGAATATACCCACATAAATAAACCTGGAACGAACGCACACACCAGCATCTAGAGTACACCCATATATAATACCTACAGAAATACTCGCATATACACGCAGGTATCAGATCATAAGTAGATTATACGCCTACACACCATGCCTAAAATGAAGCCAAATATATTTTGCACTACCCGGAATCAAAATAGCCAGATCATACCCAAATATCCAAAAACAACAAATACAAACAGAAAAAAAAAAAACAACCAAAACCAAACGAACAAAAACAACCTAAAACCAAAAACTACAAAACAATTAAACCAAAAACAAATAAACAAAACAACAACCAAGAAAACCACCCCACACCCCAACACCCCAAAACCAAACCCGAACCCCCCCAAAGCCAGCCACCCAGCCCCCTAAAGCCCCACCACGCAACTCCTCCTACACGAGCCAGGCCACGGCGGCGGCGAACCCAGCCCGGGGCGCTCCTTCGAGGGCCAATGACGGCGCTTTGTCCCGCGGGTGGCTTATCAACACCCAGCCAGCTCGCCCTCACACGCCACCTCGCTACTCGCTGCTCGCTCCTCCCTGCTGGCTCCTCTCTGCTCGTAACTTCCTCCTCGCTACTCGCTTCGAATTGCTCGCTCTTCCCTGCTCGTAACTTACTCTCGCTACTCGCTCCTTCCTGCTCGCTCCGCCCTGCTCGTAACTTACTTCTCGCTACTCGCTACTCGTTCGAATTGCTCGCTCCTCCCTGCTCGTAACTTACTTCTCGCTACTCGCTTCGAATTGCTCGCTCTTCCCTGCTCGTAACTTGCTCCTCGCTACTCGCCCCTCGCCACTTGGTACTCGCTTACTTATCGTTACTCGTTAATCGCTTACTCGCCGTTACTTCCTGTGGTCTGATTGCGTGTGTCGATTTTTTCTTTTCTTTTCTCTTTTTCTTTCTTTTTTTGCATCACTTCCTATCGTTCTATTTTCCTTTTTTTTCTTTTCTTTTTCTTTCCCTTCCCACTTCCTCTCTCTTCTGTCTGTCTGTCTCTGTGTCTGTCTGTCTGTCTGTGCCCGTCTATGTGTCTGTCTGTCTGTGCCCGTCTATGTGTCTGTCTGTCTGTCTGTCTGTGCCCGTCTATGTGTCTGTCTGTCTGTCTGTGTATGTGTCTGTCATATCCCTTTACTATTCCCTCCACCCTCTCCACCTTCCTCCTGCGTGTGCGCGTGCGTGCGTGTTCGCATACGTGTGCGCGCGCCTACATTTTAGTGAACATGTTCGTGTTCGTGTGTCCAAGTGCGTGCGTGTTAATCGTGTCATAATGGAGGGAGCGGCGGGGGTTGGGGGAGGGTGTTGGAGGGAGGGGGGGGAGAGGGAGAGGGGGAGGTGCAAAAGAGGGGAGGGGGAGGGGAATGAGGAGAGGGGAGGGGGGGAGTGAGGAGAGGGGGAGGAGGGGGGAATGAGAGCGGGGGAGGTGGAAGTGAGAAAGAGAGGGGGTGGGGGATTGAGGAGAGGGGGAGGGAGAGGGGGGAATGAGAATAGGAGGAGGTGGAATGAGAAAGAAGGGCGTGGGGAGGGGAGTAAGGATAGGGGAGGGGAGTGATGAGGGGTGGGGGGGGGGCGGAGGTGTTACGTCCGGTACTACTTTCTCCGCGGATCCTGCCGGTGGTGGGGGTGCGTAGTGTGGAGTGGGGGGGGTGAGTGGGGGGACAGAGGTGAAGAGAAGAGTAGAGGCGAGAGAGAGGCTGAGAGGAGGACTGAGGAGGAGGAGGTCAATAACCCCAAATAACACCCCAAACCTAAACCCCCCTCCCCTCCCACTCCCCTCCCCTTCCTCTAAACCCACCAACTTCCTAACACAAAAGCTTCCAACACTGTCGTAACGATCCTTCTTACCCCCCCACCCTCACCCCCAACCCCTATCCCTACCCCCACCTCCACCCCCACCCACGCACGTCTTGCAGAAAACAACCCAAGTCGACTCATAAGCCAAGAGCACAGAATCCACCCCCCCCCCCAACCTCCCCCCACCTGTAGCACTGCCCCCTCGCCCTCATCCCTACCCACCCACTACCCCCACTACCCCCACTCTCACACCCACAACATGCACTCCCAAACCACATTCCGATTCTTATCAAGCCCCCCCCATCCCCCCCCCCACACACTTTCCCTACATTCAACATCCTCAAGACCACAACTCTATCCCGCCCCCCCCCCTCTTATCCTCAAATACGTCCCCTCCATTTTCCTCCCCCATTCACCCCCTCCCCTATCCCCATATCCTCCCTGCGGATATTAACCCCCACACCCACCCCTCCCCTCCCCTCCCACACTGCTTCCTTCCCCAACCTCCCCCATCTAGCCACTAAACACCTATCACTCTATCACCCCCCCTCCCCACCACCACCCAACCCTACATACCTATGCCCTAAATACCTGTCACATACAATTCTCCTCTCTACATACCTTCCCCAACCCTTCCCTCCCCCTATACACCTACCCCATATCCCCACCCCACCCCTACCCTAACTCCCCTAACCCCAGCCCCCTCCCCACAGTATACCACCCACACCCCTACCCTAACACATACCCCTAACCCCCGCGCTTCCTAAATCCCCCCACATAACCCCCTAACCCCAACTCCAAATCCCCTCACATCCCCTCCTCCCTCCCCATACAACCCCCTAACACCCCCCCCGCGGCTCCCAAATCCCCCCACACCCCTCCACCTTACCCCCCCCCGTACCCCCCGCTAGCCCCAGCACCCCCCCCTTCTGCCCCCGAAGTTGCAAGCGGATTGCGCGTGGTGTGAAGCAGCAACAACGCACATCCTGAGCGACAGACCCCCCCTGCCGACGAGGACCCCCCCCAAACCTCGCGCTCCGACGCCCCCCCCCCCCCCTGATGGCGACCTTCCCGCCCGCGATTCAGAAGCGGAAGAGGGAGACACGGACGCGGCGACAAAAGGCAGGATCCCATTACTGCAATTAGCATAACATCGCGGGGGTGGGTGGGTAGGGGGGAGCGGAGAAGGGGGGGGGGGCTGGGGAGAGGCGGGTGGGAGGAAGAGACAGGAGTGTGAGGGAGGGTAGAGGGGAGCCGTGAGAAGGAGACGGGAGGAAGGAGACAGGAGTTGGGGGGGGGGGAGGAAGGAGGACGGAGAACTGGGGGAGAGGGCGGAGAGAGGACAGGGGATAGGGGGGAGGGGAAGTGGAGGGAAGAGGAAGAGAGGGGATGGACGGAGAATAGGAGAAAGGAGGTGGTAGGACGAGAGGGATGGGGGGGACAACGAGAAGAGGGGAAGAGAAGACAGGGAGAGAGGGGACGAACGGAGAAAAGGGGAAAGGGAGGTGGTAGCACGGAGGGAAAGGGAGCGGCGGGAGGGGGTGGGGGAGAAAGAGAGAGGACAGGGAGTGGGGGGTGGGAAGGAAAGTGGAAGGGTACATAGTGGGGGAGAGGAAGAAAGTACAGTAGCTCACAGTAACGAGAGAGAGAGAGAGAGAGAGAGAAGAAGAGAGAGAGAGAGAGAGAGAGAGAAGAGAGAGAGAGAGGAGAGAGAGAGAGAGAGAGAGAGAGAGAGAGAGAGAGAAGAGAGAGAGAGAGAAAAAGCGCGCACTACGTGTCTACTACGAACACAAAAAAAGCGAGATCAACCAAAACCTGAAAACAAAATACGAACCTAATAAACCGGAGACTATAAACAATTCTCAGAGATGTTTACCGACCCATTCCCCTGAAACCCCCCCCCCCCCTCCCCCCTCTTTACTCGTCTCCCTCCACCTCATAACACACTAAATCTTCCAGGACATTCATAAAACACTGCGCCACAATTTCTTAAACTACAAGAAAAAAATAAACTTATTTCAAAACACGGAAAAGACAAAAAATAAAAAACGGCATATTTTCTTAGGTATCCTAAGTGTCAAAAGGGACCCGACTGATAAGCTATCTCGCGAGCTGTCACAAATAGAACCAACGGCTGTGGAAGTGAGAGAGACAGACAGACAGACAGACAGACAGACAGAAGACGAGAGACAGACAGGGAAACAGACAGACAGACAGACGGACGGACGACGTACAAAACAGACAGAAAACAAACAAAAAAGATAGGCAAGGCAAACATCAGGGAGGGTTTAGAAAAGGCTGGAACAGGGAATACGGAGGGGGGAGAGGGAAAGAGGGAGGGGGAATAAAGGGAGAGAGAGAGGAGAGAAAGAGAAACAACCAGAATGAATAAAGCGGAAGAGAGTAAAGTAACATCAACATTTAAAATACAAATATACTATACACCAAGAAGAAGAAGAAAAAAATAAATAAATAAAAATAAAAAACAAAAGAAGAAAAAAAAATTAAAAACAAGAACAAGAAAAGAAACCGAAGAAGAACAGGAAGCCCACCATTTCCTACCGCAAAACAAAATATAGAACGATAATTGGGAAAACAACGACAAGAAAGGTGAAAGTTCAGCATAAAAAAAATAATAATAATATAGACCGACATACAAGTAATCAATCACCCGATTCCGCAACTTCCACCTTCCATTTCGGTTACGTCGGGTCGGTCGGTAAGTCGGTAAGTCGGTCGGTTAGTCGGATACCGCACTTCCTCGATGAAGCAAGAGGAAGAGGGGGGAGTGTGAAGGGAGGGGAGGGAAAGGAAGGAGGAGGAAAGGAAGAGGAGGGAGAGGGAGGGAGGAGGAGAGGGAGGAGGGAGGGGAGAGGAGGAAGGAGGAGGGAGAGGAAGGGAGGAGGAGAAGGAAGGAGGAGAGGGAGGGGGGGAGAAGAAGGGAGAGGAGGGGGGAGAAGGAAGAGAGGAGGAGGGAGGAGGAGGAGAGGAGAAGAAGGAGGAGGATGGCGGGGAGGAGAGGAAGGAGGAGGGAGAGTGAAGGGAGAGGAGGAAAGGGAGGAAGGGAGGAGAAGGGCGGGGAGAGGAAGAAAAGTAGGAAAAGAAGGTCGAAGACGTCTCACCTGTCACTTCCCGCCTTTCATCCCTCGATCTGTATCCTTTTACCTTTGCAACATTCTAATTAGTCGCTTTCTTTTGTAATCACGAATCTCCCAATCTAAATCTAAAGGTGTTCGTCAAGTTCACACGATTTAAAACGAAACGCAGGGATGACAAGAACGGAAAAAATAACGTTGCGAACTCGTCTAAAATATCAATTATTCTAAAAAAAATAAACAATCTCAATAAAATGAATAATGATTATATATATTATAATAATAATAATAATAATAATAATTATTATATTATTATTATTATAATAATACAAAAACAATGATAATAACTAACAAAAAGAAGTAGAACAACGATAATAACAATAACAAAAAGAAGTAGAACACCACCACCAACAAAAGCAAAATAAAGAAAATACAAAATAACCAAAACCCAAGACGCTACTGGGAGCAAGGACTAACCCACCCCACCCACCCCCAACCCCCCCGCCCCGGCACCGCGCGGACGAGAAAGCAACGCGAGAGGCCGGCCACCCCGTGAGCGCGGCAGGTGGAAAACCGAATGAATGAGAATTTTAGGAGAAGGAAAGGAGGAGGAGGCGAGGAGGAGGAGGAGAGGAGGAGGAGGGGGAGAGACAGGAGGAGGAAGGAGGAGGAGGAGGAGGCCGAGGAAGGAGGAGGAAGGAGGAGGAGGAGGGAGGAGAGGGAGAAGGAGGAGGAAGGAGGAGGAGGAGGAGAAGGAACGAAGTAGTAGTAGTAGAAGAAGAAGAAGATAGATAGAAGAAGAAGAAGGAAGAAGAAGAGGAGAACGAGACGTAGGAGTAGTAGAAGAGAAGAAAACTCCAGACGGGTGTAGCCGAAGAAGGAAAAGAAAGAAAGAAGTACGTAAGAAGGAGACGGAAAGCGAAGAGAAAAAAAAGGGAGAATGAATAGAAAATCACCACCTTCGCAAACAACCAGAGATGCATTCTGACCGGTTTCGAAATCAGCACATCTCCGCCACGGGCAGTGCAACGCTGGACGGTAGTCCGTAGTCCCGTTCGGACGTCAGACATGCATTCGTACACGATTAAACATATGCATCGATACCGGTTAAAACGCGTCCTCTTGGTTTCCGTTGAGGCGAAGTATGCGTTCGATCATTACATTGAATGCCATTTGTACTGCACCGTTCGGGAGAGCAGCACAGACGAGCAGCGGTTGCAACTCACAGAGCGTATGGAAATAAGGAGAGTACAAGAAGATAAAAAGGAAATATATGGAGATAGAATAAACGGATAAAATAAGTTACGCATATTATACCAGCACTCGATGAACCATTCTAGACAAATTCATGAAACACGAGCACAAAGTCCCAACTGAGGAAGAAGAGAATAAATAAATATAAAACGTCTTGACCGAAAATCCATCAAGAACTGACATCGGCGCACGACCGCGCGCCCTGACGTCGCCACGCCCCCCCTTCTTCCTCCGCTTCCGAATTTCAGAAAGCGTACAAAGGATAAAAATAATTGAAATAATGATTTACTCTCTTTTGTTTCAATTTTTATAAAGACAAACGACCGAGGAAGCCCATACACCCAAAGACCTCAATTCAACGTCTTACCCTCGTTTCCCTTACCCCTCTTTAATCAACCCCATCTGAGTCCGTCCCTGTCTACTACTCTTTGTCCAACTTAAATTTGCATCTCTTCCTCTTCCCTCTAACTCCCCTCCGTTAACCTCCACCTAGTATTCCACCTCATTACCTACCGTCCTCGATTCTTCACCGCCGCCCTGTTTCCGCTCTCTTTTCCAACTTTCCTCTCCGTCCTGCTTACTCCTTCCCAGTCTCCTCTTTGGTAGATGTTTTCTCCCTTCGGCAGCTCTCCTTTTCTTCAAGATTCTTCCACTCGATTGCCCTCTTTCGCACCAACTCACAGAACTTTCACTTGACTCACCTTTCCCCTCCTCCTCTATTCCCTCAACCCCTCCCAACTCCTCCGCGCGGAGCTGAGCAGCCGAGGAGGAGGAGAGGGAGAGAGGGAGGAGAAAAAGGAAGGGGAGGGAGAGGAGGAAGGAAGCGAGAGAGTGAGAGGGACCGGAGACGAAAGAAAAAAAGAAGTAAAAAAGAAAAAAAAGGAGAAGATAAATCAGAAGAATCAGAAGAGGAATCAGAGGAATCAAGAGTAATCAGAAGAATCAGAAGGTAGCAGCGCCGCCGCCACTCCCGCCTCCCCAGCTGCGGTTTGTTGTGCACGGCTCAGGAGATGATTATCCGAGGCCTCCGCGACCGCCCTCATTTTCATAATGGAGTCGCCGACCTCCGGGAAGCATTGGTTTCTTTCGCCGCTTATTATTTCTCTTCTTTTTTCATTTCGCCTCGCTCGCTCTCTCGGAAAAATGGTAATTAGAGAGAGGTTTTATTGACTACAGGAATTATAAGATGCATATAGAACATGGGAGAGGGAGGAGAGAGAGAGAGAGAGAGAGAGAGAGAGAGAGAAGAGAGAAGAGAGAAGAGAGAAAGAGAGGAGAGAGGAAAGAGAGAGGAGGAGAGAGGAGAGAGGAGAGAGGGAGAGAGAGGAGAGAGGAGAGAGAGAGAAGGGAGAGGAGAGAGGGAGAGGAGAGAGGAGAGGTGAGGAGAGAGAAGGAGAGAGAGAGGAGAGGAAGAGAGAGGAGAGAGAGCAGAGGAGAGAGAAAGAGAGAGAGAGAGAGATCTATCTACACACACACTCTTCTCGGCATGTCTCTTCCGTTACAAATGCAATAATCATATGCAACCAACAAAAACACAATCGTATGCTAATTGTCTTCTTACTTCAATTTGTGACATTACAGACAATAAGAGTAAATTAACTTTTTCTGCAAACAGCGACACCGACACAACCTAAACTTCTCTCTCATCAGCGATTTCATTAGAACAAAACTACAAACTACAATAAACTAACAACGACGTGTATACCCATAAACAATTAACCCATAACCCAATCAATAACCTACAAACTACAATAAACATGACAACGACGTGTATACATAAACAAATTAAACCATAACCCAATCAATAACCTACAAAACTGACAATAAACATAAACAACGACGTGTATACATAAACAAATGACCAATAACCCAGTCAATAAAATTAATTTTCTTCGAACTTTCTCTTCGACTTCAAAATAACGCGAGAAAGACAAGTAGCCGCCATCCCGCCGTCTCTGCCCCCCCCCCCACTTCCATTTCCTCTCCTACTGCCCCTCTCCTCTCCCAACTCTTTCTCCCTCCTTCCTCATTTCTCATTATTCCTTTCTCATTTCTCATTCATTGTTCCTTCCTCATTTCTCATTAATCCTTCCTCATTCATTATTCCTTCCTCATTCCTCCTCTCCCCCCTCTTCCTCCTTATCTCATGATCCTCTCCCTCTTTCTACTTCTCTCCCGTCCGTCCATCTCATAACGCCCTTCCTTCACGCACGCCGAAACCGTGCACGCCGCAACCAACGCAACGCCCAGACCGATCGACGAAGGGCTTTTCTCGGCCAATGAATTCCCCCATCCCCCTCCCCCTTCCTTTCTCCCCTCTTTCAATTTCCTCTCTTCTTTCCTCCTCCCCCTTCCCGGCTCTTTCCCCTATGAGCGTGCTATTCCTCTCCTCTTGTAAACTCGCTTCGTGCTAATGCTTTCCCCCCTTCCCATTCATTCTCCTTCCTCTTCCCCCATATCCTCTTTCCTACCTCCTCCTGCCTCTTTCTGCTTCTTTCCCCCTAATCTCTTTCTTTCTTCCACACTCTTTTCTATCCTCTTCCCTTTCCTTCCTTCCTTTTCTTCTTTCCTCCCTCCTCCACCTTTCCCCTTTCCTCCTTTCTCTCAACATCGCTTTCCAATCCGGGCAAACACACGTAACACTCCCTCGAAGCATCGCCGTGCCACGTACAACACCCACATCGTCAGTCCCTTCGAATAACAAACACGGGCGCCCACACAAGGCAACGCACGTAACGGTGTTGGTGGCTTGACAAGAAAAAGGGAGGGCAACAGAGAAAGAGAAGAAGAAGAAAGAGGAAAGAAGAGAAGGAGAAAAAGGAACGAAGAGAAAAGAGAACGAAGAGAAAAAGAATCGAAAGAGAAGATAGAAAAGAAGAGAAAGAGAAGAGAGAAAAGAGAAAGAGAGAGGAAAGAGAGAGAAAAGAAGAGAGACGCGAGAGAGAAAGAGAGAGAAAGAGAAAGAGAGAAAGAGAAAGAGAAGAGAGAAGAGAAAGAGACGAAGAAAGAGGAAAGGAGGAGAGGAGAGAGAAAGAGAGAGAGAAAAGAAGAAGAGGAGAAAGGAGAAATGAGAAAGAGAAAGAGAAAGAGAAAGAGAAAGAGAGAGGAGGAAAGAGAGAGGAGAGAGAGAGAGAGAGAGAGAGAGAGGGAGGAGAGAAAGAGAGGGAGAGAGAGAAAGAGGAAAGGAGAAGAGAAGGAGAAGAGAAAGAGAATAGAGAAAGAGAAAGAGAAAGGAAGAGAGGAGAGAGAGGAGAAGGAGAGGAGAGCGAGGAGAGAGAGAGAGAAGGAGGGGAGAGAAGAAAAGAAAAGAAAGAGAAAGAGAGTAGAAAAGAAGAGGGGAAAGAGAAAGAGAGAGAGAAAGGAAGAGAAGAGAAAGAAGAAGAGAAAAGAGAAAAGAGAGAGAGAGAAGAAGAGAGAGAGAGAAAAAGAGAGAAGAGAGAGAGAGAGAAGGGAAGAAGAAGAAGGAGAGAAAGAGAAAGAGAGGAGAAGAAAGAGAAGAGAAGAGAGAAGGAGAAAAGAGAGAGAGAGAGAGAGAAGAGAGAGAGAGAGAAAGAGAGATGAGAGAGAGAAGAGAGAGAGAGAGAGAGAGAGAGAGAAGAGATAAGAAGAGAGAAGAGAGCAGAGAGAGAGAGAGAAAGAAGAAAGGAAGAGAAGAGAAAGAGAATGAGAAAAGAGAGAGAAGAGAAAGAGAAAAGAGAAAGAGAAAGAGAAGAGAGAGAGAGAGAGAGGAGAGAGAAGAGGAGAAAGAGAAGAAGAGAAAGAATAAGAGAAAGAGGACAGAGAGAAAGAAGAGAGAAGAGAGAGAGAGAGAGATGAGAAGAGAGAGAGAGAGAAAGGAGAGAGAGAGAGACGCACGCACACACGGAAAATGAAGGAGAATTTAGAGAGAGAGAGAGACGCTGCTGCTTATCTAGAACCATCGTCCGGCCGATACCGGACTGAAAAAAGAAGCAAAAGCGGATGCCACAACCACAAAGGAAGACGCTGCCAGCATTGAGATAAAACAAACATAGGAGAAGTAATGGATGACTCACAGACATGAACAGCGACCGAGAGAGAGCGAAGCGAGAGCGAGAGTAATGGAGAAAGAAAAAGAAAAGGGAATGAGAAAGAGAAAAAAGAGAGAAATACAAGCAGCAAAAAAAAAAAAAAAACAAAAAAAAAAAAAAACAACAAACCAAACAGTCCGCACAACACAAAACCGTTCCGACGCTTAGTGACAGCACGCCTCAAAAAGCCTCTCTTTCAGAACCCACTAGAAGCAGCGGAGAGCGAGTTGGCCAAACACTGCCTTCTCCACCCCTTCTGCCTCCCTCGTGTCCGCCCTACCCCATCATACCTCCCGTTCCCTCTTTACCGCTCCTTCCTCCTCTGGCTGCCTCGGACTGTTTCGTAGGCCCTCACTGTCCCGTCCCTTTTTACCCCATTTCGTGAGGCCTCCCTTCCTCACCTCCCCTCTCCCGTTCCCTATTCGAATCCCCCTACCCCAAACCTCCCCGCCCAGGCACCCACTCAACAGACCTCAAAAACCCCCCCCCACGCCCCAAATGGCACCCAATGTAAGAGCAAGCGGCGTCGCCCCTCCATCCCTTCCACGACTCCTCCTGTCCCCACCACCCACCCCTGCCCCCCACCCCTCACCCCCACCCCACCAGAGTGCAATGCCGCCGCCGGCCGCCACACCCTCGCTATCGGCGTACTCTCATACACAGCAGTTCTTGTTTACATGTGCGGAAGGGAGGAGGAGGAGGAGGAGGAAAAGGAGGAAGAGGAAGAACAGAGGGGGCGTGAGGAGGGGGATGAGCAAGGGGGATGGGGGGATGGAGGAGGGGTGGAAGTGAGGAGGGAGGAGAGGGGGGAGGAGGTGAGAGAGGGGGAGGAGGGGGAAAGAGTGAGGAAGGGGAAGGGAAGAGAAAGAAGGAAGAAGATGTGGAGAAAGAGACAAAGGCCAAGGACAGAAAGTGAAGAAAAGAAGAAACCCCAGAAGAAATGCAAGAAAATGCAAGAAATAAACCAATCAAACAAAAAAACCACGAAAGGCGCAGATTACTACAAGAAAAAGGAAATAAAAAAAAAAATCCAAAACCAAAACCAGCGACGGAACGACGACGGGCACTCGGCCCGCAGTCCCGCCGGCGACGAGGTAACGAAAACGCCGAGAGGACACAGCCGACCGATGGCGATCAACCCGCTCAAAGGACCAGATGTGCAACTTTGCACGCCGAGCCTGCAACATCCCGCTCACGGCGGACGCTATTGCCCTAATGCGCGCACAAAGGATAATGCCCGAATACAGAATCAATACGCGGCAATTTGATCTTTGTGTGTAGATAAAAAAAAGCACACAAGCAACAAGAATCAAGAAAGAGCAAACAAAAAATAGCAAATAAAACACAAATATCAATAATATAAACAGAAAAAAAGCACCACAAGCAAAGCAAGCCAAATCAAGAAAGAAACAAAATACAAAAAACAAAAAAACAAAAAAACTCAAATATCAACAACTAACACAACATGCAAAAAAGCAACATTCCCTCCGTCCAACCTGACGCAACGTTCTTCAAACACGCAAAGGAAACGATGAAAAAAAAATCGCATTGCTCCAAAACGGCCAAAGCTTGCAAACACTAAAACAAGAAAAAAACTAACCTCGCAATGCCATCCATCGTTTCTGGCAATCTTGCAACACACTGCTCAAATGCGTTAGCGGCTTCGTAGTAAAAAAAAATGCAATTCTTACGGAAATCAGCCTGTGGGTTTACGGCACCCGGTGTTCTTGCGTCTTTACTACCCAGAGTATAATCAGAGTACCTCAGGATTAAATATAAGCAATAAACAAATAACATAAAAAGATGTAATCTACCTGGCACGAACAGGATACATAAACACACACGTAAAACAAGTCAATATTTACAGACGCCAACCAACGTCGAACAACAAGTAAACAGCTCTTCGACAACATAAATACCAACAGAACACTCCAACGCAAAAGCTCTCGCCGCCCCGCCCCCTTTAACGCCCCCCTTTAACAAAAAAAAAATGATGTGTAAACCTTAAACTCCGAGTTAACCAAGAAGCACAACGCAAGCAGCTGGTGTCGTCATCTTGCACGTGGGGATCGTGCTGGCCTGCCTGAACGCCTGCCGAGACCCTGATTCCACTCTCGGGAGTTCGAAGGACAAAAAAATAAAACAAAAATAAAAATAAATAAAAACATAATAAAAAAATAGTATAAAAAAAAACAAAGTACACTTAAAAGAAAAATAAAAAAAAAATAAAGTACAGTTAAAATAAAATAAAAAATATATATTAAAAAAAGTAAGTCAAAGAGGACGAGAAATGTTAATGATTAAGGAAACTTCAAGTAGGGTACGAAAGAAGGGGGGAAAGAGGAAGGAGGAAGATAAGGTGAAAGGAAGGGGAGAGGAAAGCTCAGTGGGGAGGAAATAAGGGTCAAGGGACGGAAGAAAATGGAATGAATGATCGAGGGCGAGGAAAGGAGAGAGAGAGCGGGGTAAGGAAGAGAGGGAGGGAAGGGGAGAGAGCGAAAGTAAGGAAAAGAGGGAGGGAGGGGGAGAGAGCGAAAGAGGAAAGCGGGAGGGAAGGGAGAGAGCGAGGCGGAAGGGAGAGTAAAGAGAGGGAGAGATGTAGGGACAAAGGAGAGAAGAAGGAAGAAGGAAGCACATAATATAGAGAGGGGAGTGAGAGGAGGAAAGGAAACAAAATGAGGAGTCTGAAAGAGTAGAAGTGCCGAAGTCGAGAAAGGGAGTAAAGAAGAGGGAGCAAGAATATGAAGGAAAGGAGGAGGAAAGGTGGAAAAGAGCTTAAAGAGACGAAGAGCAAGCCAAAAGAAACGAAAGGAACAGGGCGAAGCGAGGAAGAAAGGACAAGAGACCGGGCGTAAGAAGAGAGGAAGAAAAAAAGAACAGGAAAAAACGCTACTGAGGAAAGCGAGAAAGAAAAAAAAAGGAGAGAGAGAGAGAGGAAAGGAAAAGAGACAGAAAGAGAAAAAGAGAGACAGGCAGAGAGAAAGAGAAGGAAAACGAGAGAAAAATCGGAGAGACGGCGCAGCGGCAGCAAGGTCATTAATTAACATTCTGATACATCAAACTCATCAGATATTCGAGTCAATAAGAGAGCGGAAGGAGGGGGTCTCGTGATATGCTCAAGGCCCGCTATCGCCCGAGAAACATTTCCCCGACAGACACCCGAAGGAGGGAGGAGGGAGGGAGGAGGGAGGGAGGAGGGGGGAGGAGGAGGAGGAGGAGAGGTAGGGAAGGAGAGGAGGAGAGCGAATGGGGGAAAATAGCGACAGAAAGAGGGGATGGAAGAGCAGAAGAGGGGAAAGAGACAGAGGAGAGGAGATAGAAAAAGGAGGGGAAGACAAACGAGAGAGAGAGAGAGAGAGAGAGAGAGAGAGAGAGAGAGAGAGAGAGAGAGAGAGAGAGAGAAGGAAAGACAGAGAGAGAGAGAGAGAAGAGAGAGACAGACAGAGAGAGAGGGGAAGAGAGAGGAGAGCAGAGGAGAGAGAAAGAGAGAGAGAGAGAGAGAGAAGAGAGAGAGAAGAGAAGAGAGAGAGAAGAGAGAGAAAGAAAGAGAGAGAGAGAGAAAGAGAGAGAAAGAGAGAGAAGAGAGAGAGAAAGAGGAGAAAGAGAGAGAGAAAGAGAGAAGAGAGAAGAAGGAGAGAAAAGAGAGGAGAGAAAGAGAGAGAAGAGAGAGAGACGAAGAGAGAGAGAGATGACGATATAGAAGGGAGAGGATAGGAGAAGAGAGAGGAGAGAGAGAGATGAGATGAGGAGGAGATGAGAGAGAGGAAGAGATGAGAGAGAGAGAGAAAGAAAGAGAGAGAGGAAAGAGGAGGAGAAAGAGAAGAGAAGAAGACGCGGACAGGAGGGGGAATAAGAGAAGAAGAAGAAAAGGAAAAGGAGATAAAAAAGAAAAGAAAGAGATAGAAAGGAAAGAGAGAGGAGAGCAGAGAAGAGGGAGGGAGAGTCAGAGGCGACGAGGATGAGATGGAGGTGGGAGAGAGCATGGAGAGATTGAGTGAAGGGAGAGGAACAAATAAAAGTGTAAGAGGATAAAAGAAGAAAGCAAGAGAGAGACGTAGTTGGGGGCAAGACCCGCGGGACTCGTGCGAGATCGTTCTGGGAGAAAGGAGGGGAGGGAGAGAGGAGTAGAGGTGAGAAGGGAGGATGGTGAGAGGAGAGAGAGAGACGAGGAGAAGAGAGTGATAGGGAAGAGAGAGGGATGAGAGGGGCTCGGGGTCGAGGGCGGGGCGGAGCGAGAAGAGTGATGTGAGGAAGGGGGGGAGGTGGGGAAAGAGAGAGAGGAAAGAGAGAGAGAAAAGAGGAGAGGAAAGAGGAGAGAGAGAAGAGAGAGAGAGAGAAAGAGAGGAGAGAGAGAGAGAGAGAGAGAGGAGAGAGAGAGAGGGGGGGGGGAAGCGGGCCAGGTGCGAGAGAGGAGGAAAGGAAAACCCAAAGAGCGAGGAAGAAGTCAGCGTCGGAAGGAGTGAGGCGCGGTGGTGGAGAGGAGGGAGGGAGGGGAAGGGGAGGGGGGATGAGTGACAGGTAAGTGCCACGGGTGCCAATCTTCCGAGTTCGCCTGCTACTTGTGACCTTTATCACATCACGGGACTCGACTAACCCATCAGCGCCGCCACCGAACCGCCCCCCCCCCCCCGCCCTGCACGCCCTGCACGCCCTGCACGCCCGCGCACGTCGGCGCTTCTCCCGCCTCGCGTCTTTTTGCAACGTCCTGCCTCTTGCCTCCTGCCTTTGCAACATCCTAACGCTTGCCTCCTGCGTCCTACCTTCGTAACATCCTGCATCCTACCTTTGCAACATCCTGCATATTTCCTCCTGCCTCCTCCCTTTGCAACATCCCACCGCTTGCCTCCTACCTTTGCATCGTCCTGCATATTTCCCCCTAAATCATGCCCTTGCATCATCCTTCCCCTTGCCCCCTACCTCATACCCTAGCAACATCCTGCCGCTTCCCTCCTGCCTCCTACCATTGCAACATCCTACCGCTTGCCTCCTGCTTCTTCCTCCCTCCCGTTTCCCCTCCTTCATCCTTCCCAAACTCTTTCTTTCTTCCTGCCCTTCCACCCTCTCCTTCCACCTTCCACTCTCTCGCTCCCCAACTTTCTACCTCTCATCTCCTGCCCATTATCTCTTTACCTTTCTAACTTCCTACCACCACCTACTCCCTCATATCTCCTGCCATTTTACCTTTTCATACCTGTCTCTTACCTCATCTACCTCGCCTCTTACCTCACCTACCTTACTTCCTGACCTCCTAACACCTACCTCCTACCTCCTGCCTTACCCACCTTACTCCCTTCAACCCCACCCCCAACCCCCCTCCATGCATCCCCTTCCCTTCACCATCCCCAGGGCCCTCTTCTCCCAACCACAATACCTCATCACCATACCCGATGTACCGCCCCCCCTAAGAGTGCCGCCCCGTCGATGCAGTCGCCACCCCTATCCGTATTCTATCCGCGACGCCGCTTCCTTAACGCCAACCATCGCCTCATAAGGAGCGTAATGCAATCCCGCTCCATCTACCTCATTATCTACAATAACGAGCCTCTCCTCATCTACTCATCTACCCATCTAGCTCCCTCCCTCCCTCCCACCAAACCCTCAGACCGCAGTAACTGTCACACCAGAGACGGAGGCACCACACCCTGTCGCCGCATTCCGATGACGTCGCCACACCGCAACTCTCTGACGTTAACCGACGGTGTTGCTATACTCATCACCGTATCCGGAGACATCACCGCACCCGACATGTACACACCGCGTCTCCATAAATGACGGAGGTCTCCCAACCCCCAACGCCGTCGCCGCATCCAATGAACAGTACCCACCGACGCCGCCATAACCGACGCCGCCGCCGCACCCAACGACGCCGCCGTGCACCCCACATCGCATCCCTCCGACCCTAGCGACGTCAACACACACGACATCGCATCCGCCGACCAAGTCCACCGAGCCTAACGACGTCAATACGACCCCCAGCCGCCGACATCACATCCGACCACGTCCTCCGACCCCGCCGACGTCACCACCACCTCCCCCGACGCCAGGACGTACCGAGGCGCCGCCGGGATCGAATGGCCGCCGTTCCTCCGCCGCCCCCGGTAATGCAATCAGCCATTCCTACGCGCCGCCACACGCCCGACTCTGCCTGCTTGTGCCTGCTCTTGACCTTCGCAATTCCTGGACACGAGCGGGGGAGCGCGCGCCCGAGCACCCCGGAGGAACGCTGCTGTCTCTCCCGTCGTCGTGGTTGTCCTATATTTCCCTCCGCCCCAATTCTCCCTCCCTGGTTTCCTTATCTTTCCTCTTTCTCGCCCCCCCCCCTCCTCCTTGTTCTCTCTCCTCATCCTGCTAGTTCTCCTGTTTTCGCCCCCCTTCCTCGGTTTCCTCCTCAACCATCCTCCCCATCCTCTGTTTGAACTCCTTTCCTCCTATTCCTCCTTCCTTGGTTCCTCCTAGCCCTCCTTCCTCCCTCCTTGCTTTCCCCAAGCCCTCCTTCCTCCCTCCCTGGTTTCCCCCAAGCCAAGCCCTCCTTCCTCCCTCCTTGCTTTCCCCCAAGCCCTCCTTCCTCCCTCCTTGCTTTCCCCCAAGCCCTCCTTCCTCCCTCCCTTTCCCCCAAGCCTCCCCTCCTTTGCTTTCCCCCCAAGCCCTCCTTCTCCCTCCTCCTTCCTTCCTCCCTCCTCCCTCCTTCCTCCCTCCTTGCTTTCCCCCCAGCCCCTTCCTCCCTCCTTGCTTTCCCAAGCCCTCCTTCCTCCCTCCTTCTTTCCCCAAGCCCTCCTTCCTCCCTCCTCGGTTTCCCCCAAGCCCTCCTTCCTCCCTCCCTGGTTTCCCCCAAGCCCTCCTTCCTCCCTCCTTGCTTTCCCCCAAGCCCTCCTTCCTCCCTCCTTGCTTTCCCCCAAGCCCTTCTTCCTCCCTCCCTGGTTTCCCCCAAGCCCTCCTTCCTCCCTCCTTGCTTTCCCCCAAGCCCTCCTTCCTCCCTCCTTGCTTTCCTCCTAGTCCTCCTAGTCCTCCTCCTTCCCCTTTCTACATCAGGAAATTGGATGCGGCTTTACACTTTACACCTGAGGGGCTTTTTCATCTCTGCATCGATTCCCGATCACCTGTGACTGGTATTTCTTGAGCATCAACAAAAAATGTTTTTTGAACTACTTTCCCCAGCCTCCCTTATCTATTGACGATCTGTTATCTTTTCTATCTACCCATCTATTTACCTTCTCACCTCCTCGCCATGTGTATACATCTATCCATTCATCATCTAACCACCTAAGGATCCTTCCATCAACCTATCTGCCCATCCTTCTATCCATTTACCCATGACTACCACATGCCAACTACCGTGTTTTAATAAGTTCAGGACCCCAACCTGCCTACCTGCCTACCTACCTCTCTGCCTGCCTGTCTGCCTCTGCTTGCCTAACTAACTGCCCCTCTGCTTGCCTAACTAACTGCCCCTCTGCTTGCCAACTAACTGCCCCTTTGCCCTAACTGCCCTAACTAACTGCCCCTCTGCTTGCTAACTAACTGCCCCTCTGGCTTGCCTAACTAACTGCCCCTCTGCTTGCCTAACTAACTGCCCCTCTGCTGCCTAACTAACTGCCCCTCTGCCCTAACTTGCTTGCCTAACTAAACTGCCCCTCTGCTTGCCTAACTATACTTCTGCTTGCCTAACTAATGCTAACTAACTGCCCCTCTGCTTGGCCCCTCTGCTTGCCTAACTAACTGCCCCTCTGCTTGCCTAACTAACTGCCTCTCTGCCCTAACTAACTGCCCCTCTGCTTGCCTAACTAATGCCTCTCTGCTGCCTAACTAACTGCCCCTCTGTGCTAACTAACTGCCCTCTGCTTGCCTAACTGCCCCTAACTAACTGCCTCTCTGCTTGCCTAACTGCCTCTCTGCCTAACTGCCTCTCTGCTTGCCTAACTAACTGCCTCTCTGCTTGCCTAACTAACTGCCTCTCTGCTCGCCTAACTAACTGCCTAACTACTGCCTCTCCTAACTAACTGCCCCTCTGCTTGCCTAACTAACTGCCCCTCTGCTTGCCTAACTAACTGCCCCTCTGCTTGCCTAACTGCCCTAACTGCCTTGCTTGCCTAACTAACTAACTGCCCCTCTGCTAACTAACTGCCCCTCTGCTTGCTTGCCTAACTAACTGCTTGCCTAACTAACTGCCCCTCTCTGCCTAAACTAACTGCCCTCTGCTTGCCTAACTAACTGCCCCTCTGCTTGCCTAACTAACTGCCCCTCTGCTTGCCCTAACTGCCCTCTCTGCTTGCCTAACTAACTGCCCTCTGAACTAACTGCCCCTCTGCTTGCCTAACTAACTGCCTCTCTGCCTCTAACTACTAACTGCCTAACTAACTGCCTAACTAACTGCCTCTCTGCTTGCCTACTAACTGCCTCTCTGCTCGCCTAACTAACTGCCTCTCTGCTTGCCTAACTAACTGCCTCTCTGCTTGCCTAACTAACTGCCTCTCTGCTTGGCCTAACTAACTGCCTCTCTGCTTGCCTACTAACTAACTACTGCCTCTGCTTGCCTAACTAACTGCCTCTCTGCTTGCCTAACTAACTGGCCTCTCTGCTTGCCTAACTAACTGCCTCTCTGCTGCCTAACTAACTGCCTCTCTGCTCGCCTAACTAACTGCCTCTCTGCTTGCCTAACTGCTCTCTGCTTGCCTAACTAACTGGCCTCTCTGCTTGCCTAACTAACTGCCTCTCTGCTCGCCTAAACTAACTGCCTCTCTGCTTGCCTAAACTAACTGCCTCTCTGCCTGCGCCTCTCTGCTTGCCTAACTAAACTGCCTCTCTGCTGCCTAACTAACTGCCTCTCTGCTTGCCTAACTAACTGCCTCTCTGCTTGCCTAACTAACTGCCTCTCTGCTTGCCTAACTAACTGCCTCTCTGCTTGCCTAACTAACTGCTCTCTGCTTGCTAAACTAACTGCCTCTCTGCTTGCCTAACTAACTGCCTCTGCTTGCTAACTAACTGCCTCTCTGCTTGCCTAACTAAACTGCCTCTCTGCTTGCCTAACTAACTGCCTCTCTGCTTGCCTAACTAACTGCCTCTCTGCTTAACTAACTGCCTAACTAACTAACTGCCTCTCTGCTTAACTAACTGCCCTAACTAACTGCCTCTCTGCTTGCCTAACTAACTGCCTCTCTGCTTGCCTAACTAACTGCCTCTCTGCTTGCCTAACTAACTGCCTCTCTGCTTGCCTAACTAACTGCCTCTCTGCTAACTAACTGCCTCTCTGCTTGCCTAACGCCTGCTCTGCCTGCTTATCTCCCCTCCTTCTCCCCCCTAACCCCAAGATAACCCCGGGCTTTATAATAACAGATAACTTAGTCCGGCAAAGGCTCGACTGTCCTCACTCGGGCCGTAATGGGGGAAAAAGTCGCGGAACAACAAATCCTTCAGGATAACAAATCGCCCTCTATCTCTGGGGAAGGTGTGCCGAGGAGCCCACGCCCGCGCGCGAGAAAGGGACGCCACGGACGCCCACTAAAACTTTTCCTATTACTACTACGACTACGACTGCTGCTGCTTTTGCTACCAGATATCATAAGAGGCACTAAAAGCTTCTGTAATTTCGCCTAACGCCTCTTAAATAGTCAACTGTCAATATATATATATCCATGTAAAGAATCACCTTTGTAATTAATGGAATAATGTGTTTTGACTGACTTTGGCGCAGGTACTTTTTATTTCAAATGTTGTTGCACCATGACTGCTGCAATCACTATCATAACTACGGTTGTTGCTACAACGGCATCTGTTATCACTCCCACCGCCATCTTTACTACAGCTGTTATTTACCACCACTATTACAACTATCCCTACTATCATTGTTACTGTCATTACTAGCGCTATCATCCTTATTATTACTTCTATCATTATCTTTATCATCATTATCATATTTTTACCATCATTTTCATATCTTATTTTTTCATCATCATATTTTTACCCTTCTTGTTATCATCATCATCATTATATTTTTATTTATCACCATTGTTATCATAATTCCCCATCCTCCTCACCTTTATCACAATCATCCTCATTCCCTATCTACTACAGAGCGAGGAACGGCGACTCCCGGCTTCTCATAAAGATAGGGACGGGGACTCTGCGCTTCGTAATGGCATTCCGCAGTCCTTCGTAAAAAAAAAGCTAGCAGGGCCATTATATTTTCCAAAGCGCAGGAGGGAGAGTGGGTATGAAAGGAGGGAGAATGAGGAGGAGGAGGAGGAGGAGGAGGAAGTGGGATATAGGAGGAGGAAGAAGTAGGATATAGGAGGAGGGCGGAAGGAGGAGGGAAGTGGATAAGGAGGTGGTGGATGATGAAGAGGGAAGAGGTAAGAGGGAAGAGGTAGGAGGGAGAAGGTAGAGGAGGGAGGGACGGGGGAATAGGGAGAGGATGAGAGTGAGATTAGGAGAGAGAGAGAGAGAGAGAGAAGAGAGAGAGAGAGAGAGAGAGAGAGAGAGAGAGAGAGAGAGAGAGAGAGAGACAGAGAAGAGAGAAGAGAGGAGAGAGAGAGAGTGAGACAGAGAGAGAGAGAGAGAGAGAGAAGAGAGAAGAGAGAGAGAGAGAGAGAGAGAGAGAGAGAGAAGAGAGAGAGACAGAGAAGAGAGAGAGAGAGACAGAGAGAGAGGAGAGAGAGAGAGAGAGAGAGAGAGAGCCTGAGAGAGAGAGACACTTAGAGCAGACCAGCCAGCGTCCACGTCCCCCACAGACAAGAGGGGCGTCGAGGCGAGCCCTCTGCCAACTGATAAGGCGAAGGCAAGCTATCCTCTCGGCTCGCCAAAGGTGGCGAAGGCCAGGCCAAGTCAAGCCAGCCGACCAAGTCAGCCAGGCCAGGCCGAACCAAGCCAAGTCAAGTTAAATCAAACCGAGCCAAGTCAAGCCAAGCCGAGCCAAGACAAGTCAAGCCGAATCCGAACCAAACCAAGTCAGCCGAGAACCCAAGCAAGTCAAGCCAGGCCAGGCCAGCCAAGCCAAGTCAAGTCAAATCAACCGAGCCAAATCAACCCCAACCAAAGCAAGTCAAGCCGAGCTAAATCAACCCCAAGTCAAGCCCCCAACCCGATCCAAGTCAACCAAACCAAACCAATTCAACCTAACCCAAACCAACCCGAGCATAAGTCATCAAAAATCAATCACCCTGCCCGGTCACACACACCCCCCATCGATCAGTCACCTCATCAATCACGTGGTCTGTCACCTTTATCATTCCACAGGACATTCCACTATCACTCCACTAATAGCACTCCGCCAGCGCCAGAATGGACTCTCTAATAGTCTGTCTGAATGCGCACTAGCTCCTCAAGTTAAGAAAAGCTCGACTAAAAAAAAGAAAGAAAAAAACACCAAAGAAAGATAAGAACAGCACACCCTCTATACAAAAAAAAAAAATAATAAATAAATAAATAAATAAAAAATAAAAAAAATAAAAATAAAAGGACGAAAGCTCCATTAAAATACTACAAAGAAATAAAATACGATTTAAATAAAATAAAACAAATAATAACAAAAACAAACAAACAAATCAAATCAAACGACGATCCATCATCAAACGAACAATAAAAAAACGAAAAATAAAAACACCAAAAAATAATACCCAAGCCGACCAAACCCACTACCGGAGACCCACCCACGCCCACCCCCGCCCACCCTTCCTTCCACCTTCCGGCCTACGCCCGGAGGACAATCCCCCCCCCCCGCCCGACGCCCACCGAGGGAGACCAACAGCCGAAGGAGCACCTCGAGCAACGGCGCCTCCGGACCAGTCACGCGGCGCGACCTTTCAGACCGGACTCTCTCCTCCCGACGATAAGGGAGACACCCGGATCCAGTCGCCGCGCGGGAGGTTGTCGTCTGGTTATTCGGATTATCTGCCGAGGTTTCGCTATAGGTTGTTGGTGTTGGAGGTGGTGTGGTGTTGGAGATTGGTTGTGAAGGTGGTGGTGGTGGTGGTTTGATGGTGGTGGAGGTGGAGGTGGAGGTGGTGGTGGTGATGGTGATGGTGGTGGTGATGGTGGAGGTGGAGGTGTTGTTGTTGTGGCTGTTGTGGTTGTTGTTTTGTTCTTGTCTTGGTGGTGTTGGTGTTGTGGTGTTGTTTTGTTCTTAGTGTGTGTGGGTGGGTGTGGGTGTTGGTGTGGTGTGGGTGGTTGGTGTTGGTGGTGTTGGGTGGTGGTGTTGGGTGGTGTTTGTGTGGTGGTTATCATCATCCTCATTATTCCTGTTGTTCTTTTCGATCACTATTATTTGGCGTCTTCTTCCGAGGTGTTCCTAAAATCCAAAGGAAGGAAATAGAAATCATATGCTAATCTGCTGCGTACAAAAAAAAGGCCGAGCATCTGTATGCAAGACTTAGTAAGCTCGTATTCAAACGTGCACGCGCACGCAAAACAAACAAACACACACACTCACACAACTAGGCTACAAACAGCTCCTAAAAAATAAAAAATAAAAAAACGCTCGTAAAAAAAATCATGCACATGCAACAAAAATAAACTCACGCCTTATATATACACATTGATATATAAATTGTGCACATACACACACTCTCACGCATATATCAAAATATAAAACCATGCACATACATCGCCCCTCCCACCCCCCCACCCCCCAATAAAAAAAAAAAAACGCACACGACACACGTAACGACCACAGAAAAAAAAACACCCTCATGCACACCCAAAAACGCACACAACTCGTACTTACTTTTGATGGGTCGACCATTCGTTGCTGCCTCGCCTTGAAAGAGGAAAAGCATGCATAAGAATCGATTATGTTCCCAGGTTAAAAGGCGTGATTTATGCATGGTGTATTTTTTTATTTCTCTCTCTCTTCTTTTCTTTATTCTTCTTCTTCCTCTTTCTCTTTAATGAATGAATGCAATCAGTGACAGACAATCTCGGTGGTGAGTCAACCATGTGGCAAATAAGATAACAACACAACAATGTGGTGAATTTGAACATTTAACGTGAAATTGATAACAGAAATCAAGCTGAACATGCTACACCAACACAAAACGGAGAATACGTGAGGTGCACCGAAATATGACAGTTAATAAACAAATGACAGTTAATAAACAAAACACCAATTATAATCACAATGACGACATATCAATTATGTAAATACTGATCCTGGTAATACAAAGACACAAACGTTGTCAAAAATTAACCAAACGCGTTAGAAAGAACTGCTATAAAAACCTATTCTAACTAACTGCTATATAGTTATTGGCATCTTTTAGCGCCTTTAAATACTGGTCTATCTCCATTTCGTTCTTATTTCCCCCCTTCCTCCTTCCCTTTCTCCGCCTCTTCTATCCTCCTCTTTCTTCTTCCTCTCTCTTCATATCCCCCTTCCTCCTCCTCTTCTTCTTCTTTCCTTTCCCCTTCATCCTCTCATGTCCCTCTTCCTCTTCTACTTCCTCCTCTCCCAACCCTCTCCTCTCACCCTCCTTCTGTTCCTCCTCTTCCCTTTCTCCTCATCTTTCTTTCCCTTTCTCCTCCTCCTCCTTTCCCCCTCTTCTTCCCTTTTCCTCTCCCTTACCCTTTCCTCACCCCCCTCCTCCTCCTCATCCTCCTACTCATTCTCTCCCACCGCCCCTCCTTCTCCCGAACCCCCTCCCTCCCTCCCTCTCCCTCCCCTCTTCCCT
>NW_020871769.1:305153-312653 GCF_003789085.1 Penaeus vannamei
AATAATAATAATAATAACAATAACGTTTTATATTTATTATTAGCCTCATCATACACACATTTGTGGAATGCAAATATCTGAACGCATACATATCTGTGCAATTTATATAAATTCATATATGTATTCATGCGCTTGTGATTACACACGCGCACACATACGCATGCACGCACGCACACGTGCACAAACCCAGCACACACACAACACCACACACACAACAAACACACAACACACACACACACACACACACACATGCACGTATGTTTATATGAATGAATGTATGTTTACATACATATGTATATATATATATATATATATATATATATTATATTATATATATATGTGTGTGTGTGTGTGTGTGTTGTGTGTGTGTGTGTGTGTATATATATATATATATATATATATATACATATTAATATATATAATATATAATACATAATACATACATAATAATATATAATATATATATATATATTATATATGTGTGTGTGTGTGTGTGTTGTGTGTGTGGTTGTGTGTGTGTGTGTGTGTGATGTATGTGTGTGTATATATATGTATATTTATATATTATATATATTATATATATATATACATATAATATATACATATATATATATAACATATACATACTTATATTATACATATATACTATATTATATATATATATTATTATATATATATTCATATATTCACACAACACACGCACACACAATATATATGTATGTATGTATACTATGTGTAGTGTATGTATGTATGTATATATGTATGTATGTATATGATTGAATATACATATATGTATATATGTATGTGTATGTATGTAGTGTATATGTGTGTATTTGTGTGCGCGTGTGTGTCTGTGTGTGCGTGTGTGTGCGTGTGCATGTGGGTGTGTACGCATGTGTGTGTTTGCGTGTGTGCGCATGTGTGTTTGCGTGTGTGCGCATGTGTGTTTGCGTGTGTGCCTATGTGTGTGTGCCTTCGTGTATGCGTGTGTGTGTGTCTGTTTTGTTGGAAATATATTATATAAGTATGTACATGCATGAACATAGTTATATAATATTCAAATTATCAGAGATATTTATAATCATTTTCATAATGGGTGATTGAAATATGAAAAGGCTCAACACGCCGCCTGGCATCCTGTGTTTCAAAACCGTTGACATCATGTGACGTCTTTCGGCCGGAGCGACTGGCCCTCGCGGCTGCGGTTTCCTCTCGTTATCCGATGCCAAGCAGAAGTCGGCGTCCGAGCCATGACATCAGGTCTGCATCAGCTGACAGATCTGTGATGTAACGGGCCTTCCACTGCTTAGGGACTTCCCACCCACCACTGCTTCTCTCAGCTCTCATTGTGCCAAAATAACCCAGGGCCACGGAAGCGCCCTGGCACTCCCGGGCCGTGCCAAGCAGTGCCGGAACATCCTGAGGCTACGTCGCTTCAGGCATTTCCGAATGGCTTTCCAGTTTCTATCAAATAAACTGATGTCTAGCTGTGATATTATTAATTCCATATATGTTATATAAAATTCCCACGATATATGGTTTCCCATCTGATCAATGGAAAAATTCATCTTGTGTAACTGGGTTACGTGTTGCATCTTAGCACTTATTTCTAAAGTCAGTCTCGCAATTCTTTTAATGTTTCAGCTACACACTGGGAGAACCAACACGACATTCCTCATTCTTTCATTTTATTGAATCCACTTATAATAAATTTAATACACAAACACATTTATTATTTTATATATAATCACCTGGACACATGCAGGATGCAGTGAACTCTAGTAGACAAATCCCTTAATTGAAGCTACGTGGAACTTTTCTCCTCAGTCTCTGTTTTGTTGTCGTTGGAGGCAGCCGCCGCCGCCTCCCGGGCTCCCGTAGCCTCCGCCCTCGCCTCCTCTGCCTCTTTTTCCGTGTCCTCGCCGGGGAACCTCTGTCTTTGCAGTTGCCCCTACGTTTTCTTCAGTCTTCTGTTCGGCTGCCTTTTCCTCCTCTGTTGTCCGATTCTCTTCTGTTGCCTCCGAGTCAACCTTGGGCTCAGCCGCAGCCTCGTGCGTGGCCACTGGCGTGGGCGTCTTCTCCTTCTGCGCCTGCTCCGGCTCGGCTGCCTTGGACTCCAGGAGTGAGATCGCGGCGTTGATGTCCTTAATGACGGCGCGACGAGCCTGTCGCACGTCGTCGCGCCCGTCGGGGTCCACGTTGTCGAGCTGAAGGGGCGCGGGTGAGCATTTCGTCGAGGTACAGGAACTCCCGGCTTTTCTTCGAGCCCGAAAAGGCCTCGACCTTAGCGCGGTACTCGTCCACGGACGCCTTCACGGACTCGATCTGGGACAAGCGCGGGTCCTTCGGGCTGCGGCGCTTGGGCTCGGCTGCTGCTGCTGCTGCTGCTGCTGCTGCTGCTGCTGCTGGGGGGTCTGGGCCTGTGCTGGGGTGAGGCTGGGGCATGGGCATGGGCACAGGCTGAGGTATTGGCTGCGACTGAGGCTGCTGAGGCTGGTTCTGTTGTTTGAACTGTTGCCGCTGTTGCTGGTAGTGGCGGCTGAGGATGCTGATTTTGCTGCGGCTGCGGCTGCTGCCACTGCTGTCCCCATTGAGGAGCTGGCTTGGGCGGGGTGCCGCTCTCCTCGTTGACGAGAGGGCCGTCACGACCCTCGACAAAAATGGGGATGTTGCGTACGACGCTCGGCCTTTGGCCAGACTGTCGCGGGGACTGCTGCTGCTGCTGGAGGGGCGTCTGGTGGTACTGCTGCTGGTACTGTGGCTGTTGCTGGTGGTACTGCTGCTGGTACTGTGGCTGTTGCTGGTGGTACTGCTGATGGAACTGCGGCTGCTGTTGCTGGTACTGCTGTTGATACTGAGGTGTTGTCTGTGAAGGCACTTGCTGGGGCTGCGGAGGCTGCTGGTACTGCATCTGAGGACTCGCCATGTGACCGTGCTGCTGCTGTTCCTCGAACGGCTGCTGCTGCTGCTCTTGCGGGCCGTCTGTGTCTGCGTTTTGTTCGCTGGGACGAATGGCTTGGGAATCGTGTTGAACTTGGCGGGGAGCGGCGACGCGGGCTTCGCCGGCGGGGTGCCGGGGCCCTGGGGAGCCTGGGGCGTGATGCTGATCTTTGACACGAACCGCTGCTGCTGCGGCGACGCCTGGCTTGCCTGCGGCTGCAGGGCTGTTCAGCCATCTCGGGGGGCGCGGACGCACACCGCGTGCTCCGCGGGACATCCCTCGAATGGTCGGAGGCGTCGACGGCGGACGTGGTTCTGACTGGGTACTGAGGGGCGTTTCTGGCGTGGCTCGTTCGCAGCGGCGCCACCGGCTCGTTCTCTACCTGCTGCTGCTGCTGTCGAGACGCAGAGGGCGGGGCCGGAGCCTCCAGACGAATGGGGATTTCGTGTGAGGTCGCAGGGCCTTCTGTGGAGCCGCCGGAGCACTGCGAGGACTTGTCTGTGGCCGCGCGTCGCAGGAAGTCGTCCTCGGAGGTGGCGCTCATGGCCGAGCCCCCCGAGCTTCGGCGCTCCCGCCAGGGGCCACCTCGACGGCCCATGGTGGCGAAGTGTGGCGCGTGCGACATGCGGTGTGCTAGGTCGCTCATGTCGTCGTCCTCCGACATCCAGTCGGGCATGCGGAACATGCCGTGGCGTCGCGCAGGTCGCCCATGCAGCGGCGGGCCAGGTCCTCGCCGTCCTCCGCCTGCGGGAGAGAATAGTATCATAATAGTAATTACAATAATAATAATGATTAAAATGGCAATACTAATGACAATATTAATAAAAACAATAATAATATGAATAAGTACACCAACAACAATAATACTAACAAAAAATAATAATAACAGCAACAACAAAAAATAATGATAATAATGACAATAACACAAACAACAGCAACAGTATTAAGTTAGTAATAATGTCAATAACAGTAATAACAGTTATCATTATTATCATCGTTATAATCATAGTAATTAGAAGTACCAAGCGATCGCATACCCACGCCAAGGCAATAGGGTCACTGATGCATTTTTCACATTTGAAGATTTACACCAAAATTTATTGGTATTTAAGCTGACACATATGATTTAAAAAACAAATCTGTTCTGTAAATCTGTTCATAACTTTTTGTCATCCTAAAAAAACTAACCAACGTTACCAAGAACATAATCTCCTGGAGGATTAATAATAATGGCATATAATAATAATGTAATAAAAATAGTAATAATAATATTATAATAATAATAATAATAATAATAATAATAATAATATAACAATAATAATGATGACAATGATAAATGCAATCATAATGACTATAGTGATAATATGGATGTAATCATGATCATAGCAATAATGATGATAATAATAATGAACAATGACACTGTTGACGACAATAATAATAAAAACAATAATAATCAAAAGATGCCAATAAAAACAATATATATAATAGCAAGAAAAACAATAACAATAATAGTAACAAATATAGTAATAACAAAATAATAACAACAATAATATTAATAATAACAAAATTAACAACATAAAACGACGATAGTAATAATACTAATAATGATGATAATGATAATAATAATGATAATAATAATAATAATAATAATAATAATAATAATAATGATAATAATAAATAATAATAATAACAACAACAATTCTACTGATACCAACAAGAATAATAACACTATTAACAATAACAGTAATAATAATAATAATGATAATAATAACAAAATAAAAATTATGATGATTAGTAATACAACTAACAATAATAATAAATAAAACAATAATGGAAATAATAAAAATGATTATAATAATAATTATAAATATCATTATTCCTGTAATCATATTATAGTAACAACACTAGTATGGGCAATAATGATAATAATAATAATAATAACAACAATAATAATTATTATCATTAATATCATTACAATAAAAATAAAACAACAACAATAATAATTATAT
The DNA here is from genome assembly GCF_003789085.1 of Penaeus vannamei. Lineage (NCBI taxonomy): Eukaryota > Metazoa > Arthropoda > Malacostraca > Decapoda > Penaeidae > Penaeus > Penaeus vannamei. The sequence goes on from NW_020871769.1 coordinate 310,104, forward strand.
GATAATAATGATAGTAATAAAAACTATGATAACAATACTGACCATAATAATCAGTGTCACTAGATATTAAATAAATAACAGGAAAATCAATACTGGCAATAATAATAGTAGTAGTAATAGTAGTAATAATGACAATAATAAATAATAATAATAATAATAATGATAATAACAACAATAAAATAAAAATAATGATAACAGTGATAATAACAATAATAATAATAATAATAATAATAATAATAATAATAATAATAATAATAATAATAATAATAACAATAATAATAAAAAATCGTAGCAACAAAAAATATTAACATTAATAACAATGACTATAACAATAATGATTATAATAATAATGATAGCAATAACGATAGTAATGCTAATAAACATTATCACAATTATCACTACAATATGATTATATCTATAATTATAATAGTAACAGCGACAATAATAGTAGTGGTAATAACAAACACAGCAATAATAATAATAACAAGAACAAAAGAGCCACTGTTGGCGGGGCACCAATTGTGGCTCCTTCGCCCGTGGGATCCTGCCACCTTCAGACTTCCCTTGCGCCTTCCCCCTTCCTTCTCAGTGGCACCATAGTTGCGGCATAAAAATGGATTAATGCTTTTGATATCCCGATCAATGACATCCTTCTCCTCTTCGCTCCAGTCCACATGGGTGCACTGCACGCGGCTACAGGGTCGCCGAGGAAAATCGCTGTCTTACCCAAAGATCAATATTTCTTTATCCTTATAAAATGTTCTATTCGGAACAGGTGTTGCCTTTTAATCAATACCAGGAAACAGGCACCGAGAATTTCCTTACAACATATTTTCCAGAGCTATACACATGCAGTTCCACACTGAAAGCGCAGAAGAAAGGCTACTAGAAAAGAGGGAGGAGAGCGACCCAGGTCTCTCTCTCCTGTGGCGGCAGAGGTCATGGAGAAGAGACGTTCACGGCGCAGGGAACATATCGCACTGGATACGCAGCGAGGAGCAGGGCACTGCTTGCAGGACACATATAAGCGTAATGGTTATGAGTTGTGCTTCAGCAAAATTGGAGTACATGCAAATTTGTTTGAAAAAGGCGTCTGCGAAGTCTGGCGCTTTTGACCTAAGCATGAGACAACTGCTCCTACCAGAACGACAAAACACTCAACGAGTTCACAAGTTCACAGAAACAAAACAATACACCACACACAGAGAACGTTCATTGAGATACGAAGCAAGTTTCGAAATCCTCCCGAATTTAGGATTTCGAAATTGTTGTCTGACACACTGCCGCTCTTGTAACTGAGGTTTACATACCAACCACGTAACTCGAAGAGCTACATATCTATGATGAAATTATGCCTATTGCAACCACGGCAGCCAACCTACCGATCTCTTGACGGGGGCTCGCTGGAGCGGCTTGGCGATGTGCGACGGCCACATGGCGCGGACTCCGAAACCGACGCGCTGACTCAGGGACTCTTTCCCTAATAAGGCCCCGGACTGACGTCCAGTAGGGTGTTGTCCCTCACGAGAAACGGACCACTTTCGCACTTGATTCTCAATAGCAACTCCTGCTTCGTCAAGTCAATATTGCGGTTGTTTTTTACACCTTGAGGTCAATTACACCTGTGTAAATATTTAAACGTTAATTTGTGAAAGGATATGAACTACACAGTGCACTTTGGTATTCACAATGGTCGAGCGTGAGCGAGGGGGGAGAGGGGGAGAGGGAGAGAAAGGGAAAGGGAGAGTGGGAGAGAGAGAGGGATAAAGGGAAAGCGAGGAAAGGAGGGGGGAGGGAGAGAGGGAGAGGTTGAGAAATTCGCGGCAGCGTTGTCTGACTGTGCGCGCGCGCGTTAGTGATTGAGTAATTGAATGCTTAGCTGAAATACGTTGACACATGCATTCCCGGAACAGCGTTTGCCATCAGGCCTTATCGCCAGCGGTCAACCGCTGCTCAGGGCCAGGGCCTGCCATGCTTGCAGTCCCAGCTAGCTCCAATCTGCCGTCAAGCTATGCACTGGATTCAGTCGGCGTTTTGGCAGGGGCCTCGCGCAGCTTCAGCGCCGCCACGCGCGCCATAACGGTGAGGAAGTAAACAGGTTACGAAAGCCCTCGGAGGGTCTGCGCATGCGGGCCGGCCGACGTCTGCTAGAGGCCTTCACTGAGTTTTATTTCTTGCTTTAGGTTTACCTTCGGGTTAATTTCTAATGCCGGAAGACGGGTGGAATTGCTACGCATAAAACAACATCAAATATAACAAATTCATTCACCTAAAGAAAAAAGTTCTGCGCGTCCCGTTTTCTTGGCGACTGCCAGAGGTCGCAGCCGCGCTCGCAATGAGAAGCTTCACACGGAAGAAAACAGGAAAATCAGCCGGCCATGGCTAACGCGAGATGAATGGCGACAGCCTGGACAGCCTGACTCATCCCCAAACACGACGTCGCATTTTCCGTCCGCGGGCGGGTCTTTCCGCCGAGGCCTCAGCGCCGCACTCGAAGCGCCACGAACCCGCTTCCTGTCTCCCGCCCGCCCCTTCACAGTCCAATCCCGG
>NW_020871769.1:332653-342791 GCF_003789085.1 Penaeus vannamei
AAGGCGCCCAGGAAGACCCTGGCCACTGTGAAAGGTGAAAAAACCCTCAGTTGTTTCGCTCGCCACGGGATGGACGCGAGAAATTAAAAGTATTCAGTCGAAACCTCAGAAATCCAGCGGGCATCTGCTGACACCCTTTCCAAATGTAAACACATTTTGACATGTACAATTCCCTGAGGTTTTAAGTAGGACAATTGACCCCTCTTCTCAGTCATTTAATCCTCATTAGAACATTAACGAAGTAACTGAAATCGTCATGGGACTTTGTCTAACAACGCTGAGCACGATGTCAGCTGTCAGCAGGGGATTCCAGACGGGTCATTTGTGGGGAAAGACTTCGAAGATTAGAAAGAATAAACTATACCAAACTATCGGCAAAATTAAGTTGGTGCTCCTTTGGTGGTTGTGCGAATGGAGAAGGAAATGCCTCTGTGCAACATCGGCACCACAGGAGATTTCCCCTCAACAGCTGCAGGTCCAGACCACACTCGCACCCTCCTGCACACGCATTCAAATTTACAAATGTTTAGATTGGCATTGTCTAACTCATGTACTTCAGCAGAAACATCCAGGTCCTTTAGCATGCAACTACAACAAAAGCACCTTGCTAAACGCTCATTTTCTACGGCATGCAGCGCACATGTCAACAAATGTTAAGCAGGCCACACGTAGCTATTAACACACATCGGAATACAGAGAAGCAGCAGCTTCCCCTTCCACCTATGCCAAATGCATGGTATTTCTCGTATAGATATTGTGGTATATACTTTGTAGGGTAATTTTACAGAATATTTCCGCATAACGGATTGCAATGATTTTGGTATCGATGGATTGCTCTCATTCTGTGATGCAAATATATATATAAATTTTTGCATGGAAGCCCCCAAACCCCCACATTTTTGGCCCCAATAGCAGGGGAGAGTATGAAAGGCACGGGAAATTGTAGGGCAGACTATAAATAATGTATACAGAATCATTTACCCTATTGTCTAATGCAACCCCCCAAAGAGACTGCTTTGGGGGTTGTCACATCAAAAGAGAGCTTCTCACATACTCGCCATTAGGCACCCTCGCATGTTGATTGTATGCTCTCTCCTGCCATGAATACATTGAGGATTCTTTGTGGGGCTTGGATCACAATTTAGTGACAAATTCTGTACATATTCTTATTATATCCCACAATTTCTCTTGTACCTTTCATGACGCCTACTGTTTGGCCCAAGATTGTTACTAATGGGGAAGGGAGGGTTCCACACAATAATTTCTATAAATTTGGATAGTGGAGAGAGTGAGAGGAACCTATCAATACCAAAACCATTGTATCTGTTATGCCTTTCAAATCTGTAATCTTGTCTCCAAAGCCTCGTGCAATGTTAAATGATCGCGGCAGTTTTCAGTCAACAATAGGAGGCAGTTGGCCTGTGCTTAGGGGCACAGGATCTATGGTAGATGCAGGGGTGTTTTCTAAAAGTTTACAATTATTTCTATCTTTCTTTTAGTGGATCATAGATTAGAACTTTTTCAGTATACTTTGTTTCTTTATTCTTACAGCCATATAGTACAAGGAAAATATGCCTGTAATGGACAGAATGACCCAAAACAAGAGTAATTCTTTACACTAGGGATACACTTGCCAGAGACTGTCCCCAACTCCATATCACAAAATTTATTCAACACTAAGTTGCTGTGACTGGGCATGTCCAAGGGGAGGGTTGATGGGCAGCTCTATCCCCCTAACACCCCCTGATAAAAATTGTCTTCATTTTGGTATGCATGGCAAAATGGAGCTGAGACTCGGGAGCACCGAGGGAACTTGGGCTGAGCGCATGTTGAGACTGGCACTTTCCGCAATCTTTTTCTTTTATTTGGGGTGTTATTGTTCATGTCTGCAGATTATTTCTTGTACTGACAATTGCAACTTTTTGTCCTCTATAAGAATATCTTCAATTTGCCTTAGCTAAGTGCATCTATACTTTAAAGATTAACCAAAATAATACTCTTTTCATCCATGTTATTTTCTTTGTAAATTTATAAGCTTACCAGAATATATTGAGCCTGAGGTTTGTTGGTTCTTGCTGAAGCACCACCAGGTGTAGAGGCAATTCCAATGAGCATCCAAAAGATGCATGGGTGTCTTCTAAGCATATACTATAGCTTCAATATGTTTATGTTTATTAAGGTTTTAAAAAGATGCACATTATGATCTTCTGAATGAGACAGTCATTTGGTAGATAGAGGCCAACAGATGAGACACAATTTTTTTCAAGTGAGCTCGTTAATGCATCAAGTAATTGCAATGTGGAACATATATTTTCACATTGTTTGCATATCATTACCATGTATATCAATTGTCACCAACTATTCTGTCTCACTCATGATTTATATATATCATTCACTGTAGTCAGCAATTTCATGAAAAATGGCTCAAGAAGAAGGTAGATAGCAGTCCCTTGAATCACAGTGGCAATATGATGGTCAACTGTCTGGTCGATAATGGAAAATGTTGGTAATATTTTACAGTATGGACACACGTGCCCAACTTCATGTCACAAAAGATATTAATCAGAGTTGCTGTGCCTGGGTGTGTCCTTCAGGCACCTCTTGAGGGGAGGTTTGATGTGGGGTTCTGCCCCCAACACCCCCCGGGAAACATTTTCTTCACCTTGATAAGCTTGGCAAGATTGAGCTGAAACACGATACTAATGAGAGGACTTTGGCTAGGAGCAGCATTTTATGCAATGTTTTACCTTCATTAGTGGCATTACTGTTCATGTTTGTGGATTGTTTCTGGTACCAACAGAAACTTTTTGTCCTCAGCAGAAATATTGTCTTCAATTTGTCCAAGCTTAGTGCATCCATATGGTAAAGATTAACCAAAATGCTTACAATAACAAATATTTAACTCTCATTCCCATACCACATGATTAAAGGTGAATACAGCTTCTGTGTTAGAATTTATGGTCATTTTTCACCTTCAGTATTATTAATTAGAAACAAAAGATTGTTTGTTTAGCTGTTACACTTTCATTATATTAATAATAATATAGAGTGATCTTCATTTTGTAGGGATTATTGGATATGTATTCTCATTGCTATTATTATTTATTATTATTATTATTATTATTATTATTATTATTATTATTATTATTATTATTACTTTACTTATTTCTTTAATTGTTATTTTTGTTGTTGTTGTTGTTTTAATTATTATTATTAGTTATTATTATTATTATTACTATTATTATTACTTTTACTTTTACTATTAATGTTATTACTATCACTATTATTATTATTACTTTTACTGTTAATATTATTATTATTATTATTATTATTATCATCATCATCATCATCATCATTATTATTGTTATCATTAATTTTTTTTTTTTTTTCATTTATTATTATTATTATTATTAGTGTTGTTAACATTGTTATTTTTGTGATGATAATAATAATTATTATTGTTACTTTTATTATTACTGCTATTATTATTATTCCTATTATTATCGTAACTATTACACTACTACTATTTCAAATACTGCCACCACCATTATTATTATTCCAATCTATTTATTATTTTCTTAAATGTTATATATTTACTCTGTGTGTATGTGTGAGAGATGGAGACACAGACAGACACAGACAAAGAGAGGAAAAGAAGGACAGAGACTGTGGTAAACATCTTTATTTCCAGCATAATTTTTAGTGCAACAATGAGCATGAACATATCTACAAACAATTAGAGCTAAACAAAGCAGGGATAAGTATTAGAGGTTACAGAAATACGTGGTGATAGAGGAGTTATAATGGTGATTAAATAAATGTAGCATAAAATAATGTGTAAAGAGACCAACGAAGAACCCTAATGATTTTCAAATTATTTTTTCTTATCCAAGTTGAATTTATCTTGTGAAATAAAAAGCATTCCCATACATAGCTGGAGATAAGTAGATTTAAGGTTAGATATACAAAACAAGTGACAGAGTTAAGGAAAAAAATATTAGTTATAAGTAAAAAAGATTAAGAGAAATTTCCTACCTTTGCACAGGTTGATAAAAACATGACATGTTTTGGACTCTAAATGATTGCAAGATCCATTTTGAACTCGTGGTTTTCATGTCCACCATAGTCTCAGTGTAGCACCTGCATTGCACCCTCCATAGTTGAATGGAGGCAAAACAAGCAAACTCGCATTCACACATACGATTATGTATATGTATGATGATGCATTTTATCAAAGTGAAAGCTATAAAAAGCTCCTTTTGTATTTCAGTTTTGAAAGTTGTGAAGGAGGCGCAGCTAGCTCATGGTCTTAGGCACAATGATTATCAACTTTACCGTCAGTATTGTAGCAGGCGGATACGACGCCTGCGAAAGAACCTTAAGCTCATACAGGGTGACAGGAAGAACTTCAGGAAGAAGGAAGTGACAGTGAATTTGCTGAAGGAGGAGAGGTAAATATTCTGAATGTTTAATGTGTCTATGATATGGTAAGCTCTTGGCCCCTTTACCCTTCTGAATCATTTTCCTTTTTTAATTGGTATTCTGCTTTTCAACAGGTTCCTCTTCATCCCTCTTATGACAATAGAGCGTTGCTGGGCTTATGCAATGCAACTTAAAGAAGAAAGCCTTCAAGATAACAGAAAAAAGTTTTCTATGCGTAACAAGCTTAGAAAAGCTGCAAAGTATGTTGTAGCTTTTGAGAAACTTGTGGAGGTATGAATTTTAGAAAAGGTTTTCTTTACATATTTCAAGCATGCTGCAGAAAGAAAGTAGTGTTTATACCATAAATATAATTTCTTGTTTGTAAGTGATGAAATTTTTCCAGGACTGTGGTGTTTGTGATGCAGAGAACACAACTAGAGGTACAGGGTTACTCAGCCTGGCTCCAGGGAACTGTCCTGTTTGAGCTGGCTGACTGGTCTTTGGAATGGATAAACCAGTGGAATTTTTCAACAAGGCCTTGTAGGTGCAATTGTGTTGACTTGTTACTTCTAGACATATTTATCGTAATTTAGAAAATAATTATCATATATAATATAAACGTCCCTTATTTTACTCGGTAAGCTTATATAACCCCTTTTCCTTCATCATGAAGCTAATGTATATTAGAAAAAAGTATTTGTATGATTTATTTGCTTCAATTATTTATACCAGGTAAATAATTTGTGGTTTTGATTTAATATACTTATTTGTTCGTTGATAGCTTTAGAAATGCTGAATCACCAAGGAGTTGATTATCATGCCTACCTGACCTTTTGTATGACCTATTCCTTGAATTTTCCATTGTTATTATCATTAGGAATATTGTTGATTTTAGTATTGTCATTATTATTATTGACATTAACATTAGTAATATGTCAATATTATTGATAATGATAAAAGGGACACAGATTTAAAATAAAAATCAAGGAATGATGTTAATACTTGGGGGCAGATAGGCACTCATAGTAGTTGATTGTGTATTGACTGAATGCTTGTGTTAACAAATCTTATAAAGCAAAGCCACAATGAACAGTGGACATATACATGCACTCCCAGCATCAAAGGATCAATACAAAACTTGAACTTTAATTTGATATAAGGATTTAACTTCAGAGATAACAATATGTTTGCTTAATAGGATTAAACTTTACGTTTCTCTGCTGATCTTATCAAAATTAAGTATTCATATTTTCCAAACATCATCATTTCACAGAGCAATTTACAGCAAATTAAAGGAAGCAGTGTCAGAAGAGGAATCTGAAGTATATGCAAGCCGATTACAAGAACTGGAAGTAAAGCTTAGGTTCTGCCGTCACCATCTAGGCGACAAAATGGCTACAGACACACTATTAGCCATGAGAGGAAGTGAAGCTCTTGGAGATAAACTGGATGTAAGCATCAGTTTTTGTGTCTGTTTAATTCATGTGTTGCTGCTTTAATAATTTCCTTTTCTGTTGTCTTTTCTTCTAAGATATTGAAGTTTCTGTATAAGATGCAGTAATCCCTGAATTACTTACAGATTTTGTAGGGATTTTACCCCTCTGTGCAATATGGATTATGGTCTCTTCATTAAATCTTCAAATTGACCTGATTCCTAATTTGGGCAAAAATTTCATTGGGGATGAGAAAGGGTAAAAGTGCTCATCTGCATTGTTTATAGTAATTTCAAAAGGCCTACTATTTTTACATACATTTTTACAGAATCTCTTGGCTTCAGCCAGAGAGCGTCAAGCATCTACCCTTAGTGAAGTAACATGGAGAGGACGCACATTGGCAGTAAAGCATGAAAAGGTAATCTTGAATATTTTGATTCAATCTTTAGTCTCTGTTTTTCAAAATAGTATGTGATGTTATCTGTTACATAATACTATTTTTACTAATCAGAATTTTATACCCTTATGGATAATGATTTTTTATGTTAATTGAAACAAGTTAGTGTGATTCTATCCATCTTACAAAAAAAAGAACAACAACATTTTCTAAATAATTTTTTCCTGTCATGATAGCAAAGAGCTGTAGAAAATCATCAGTGCATTATGATTTAGAAAAGAAGGAATAATACCAGTAAATTGGTGGCTAATTCTGGTGTTATGACGGAAACAGTGATGATATGATAATGCTTTCAGGTACGCCTGTTCTTGCTGAATGAAGGCCTAATTCATGAGGAGCTAGAGAATATTGAGAGTGCTGATAAGCGTGTCGAAATGTTGGATAAATTGTTAATGGAATGTAAAGATGCTCTCCAGTTGGTGAGAGATGACCTGAAAAATGATCCTGTAAGTTCCTTTTTATTTGTTATGTCAGATCCTGACTGTTATATAAGCCATGTATTCTTAAATGTTGCAAATGAAGCTGTAGCTCATTGCTGCTTGCTCAATCTACTGTTTGTTTTCAGCATATAGGATATCAGCACTCTGATCAATAACTATTGCCACTTTTCTTGATCAGACTTTCAAACCAAGACAACAAGTGAATGAGGGTCCTGTCTCACCATTGCATTTCCTACACACCTACTTTGTCTTACCACCGCCTCAACCTGACAATTTTAAGAAATGTTGCTCTTGTGGACACTTATCAGAAGATCATCTCTGGAGAAATTAAGGTATGTGTAGTCCTAATCTTCTGCGATCATTCTTGTTGAATGGGGAATATTGACTCTCACACCATAGATTTTTCTGTAGACAATAGATGCTGTATATAATGGTCTGGAGTAATAATGAAAAGAGATGAGAGTAAAAGTATTAGTTGGACCAAGTGTTGTATCAAAACTAGCGTAGTGTATCTGGTCTTCAGCCAGTTAAATACAGTTTGGTGAAAAAGTCACACCAGTTTATTTATGTGAGCAGTTGTTTAGTTTTTATTCCCTAAGTTTGATTATCTAAGATTAGTCATGTATTCTGTATATCTTAGTTGGAATTGAATTTTTTCTATTTTAATTCGTTACCGCTGGTATATTTTGAAGCCGAAAATAAAAGCTTCCGGGCAGCTACAAAATCGGTGTGTGGGGCTGGCCTGGCCACGGCCCGCTGTTGAGTTGGAGTGCGAGCCGTCAGTTGCTCCAAATACATCACGGGCTGCAGCTGGCACGCAAGGCAGCCTGGAATCTGCCTGATTTTGTAGCCGCCTAGAAAATATTTTTTTGCTTCAAAATATACCAGTGTTAGTGGGTTAAAAGCAGTGAAGGCCATGTTACTTCTGTAATACAATGACAATTGTGATATTCACTACACTCTCAATGCTGTTGCGAGTGCAAATAGGTATGTTAAGTAACAGTGACAGAACATTTGCACTTCAAGGTTATGATACTGTAAAATCAACTTCCAGTTTTTAGATTTTACTGTCCAAAAAAAATTACAAATGAAAAGTCCTATGTCTATGAGTGGTAAAGGACAAGGAAAGTTGGTACTGGATATACCTCTAATACTGGCTGTAGCAAGTAATCTCTTAGATGGTAGTTTATTATAAGTGTTCAGGAAAGGTTTTACAAACAATATGTTTTGTTTCATGAAGAGTAGTTTTTTCAGTTTCATAAGTATTCCGATTGTGGTGGGATATTAAGATGTGCATAACTTATGGAAACTAAACCTTAATTTCTTAGGTTGAAGAAGGGAAGAAAGCACCAAAACTACAAGACCTTGTGCGTCTTCAAGAAATCATCATTCAGAATCTGAATGAGATCACAAATTTGGCAGGGTTGGAAGATGACCTTCAACTGAAAAATAGCATTGAAGGCCAAGTGTTTGCTTATAAGGCTCACAGGTCAGTTTGTTTATTTTAGCATTGTTTAAATTTTACAAAAACGTGAATTGATCTGGCTTTTGTTTCCCAGCATTCTAAATGCGCTTACAAATCTTATATGTAGGTGATTTTACTATAAAAGTAGGAACTCAGAACCTTTACAAATTTTAGCTTTGTTCCATAATAGATTATGTCAAGGGTTGAAAAAACCTTGATATAAAGGTATTCCTACTTCTGAAGTATGCTTTAAAAGTTGTGTAGAGTTGGAGAATGATGTAAGATCAGCAGGCAGGTTCCATAAGGTTACCAAGAACTGTTATTGTTTTGTAGCTGTCAATCATTACATCGTTATGTTAGTAACAACAGTGATAATAAAGATATGTTGTAATAATTAGGATGGCAATAATGCTGACTTTCACAGTGGATACTATCAGTCCACACCTATAATATCCTCTGTGAAAGTCAGTATTATTGCCATCCCAATTATTACATCATCTGGAGGAAACTTTCCAAATAGTACCAGATTTTTTAATGAAATCTACACAGAACTCATTCACAACAAAAGTGGCAGGAAAAGTATCCACCAGTTGTTGACAGTTTGTGCACAGTCATGATGAATAGAGACCATGGAAGATGTAGGAAACCATGATTATGGCAAAGGACTTTAATCCCTAGATATAACTTAATTTGCATGTGCCAGCTTTTGTCAAAACAGCAACAATTCTTGTCACCCACACATAATACAGTATTACCTAATGTGGAGAACCCTTGTAAGCCGAGATGGGCAGTATCGTAAAACATATTGATTAATACTTTTGTGTTGGTATCAGTATCGCCTTAGCTACTCAGTAGCTGTATTGTTTTTTTTTTTATATCTCTAGGGCGTGTTCCTCAAAATGTATCGGAAAAATTAATATATCGATGCATTGGTTAATTTTCATGACAGATTTTAAATCAAAGTTGATATTTGAGTTGCAAAATGGCCCATCTCTTCATTTCAATTTTTTGCCATTATTATTTGTTCTTTATACATTACATCTGCTGCAGATAGTAAACTAAGATACTGTTTCAAAATGCTTTTTTCTCTTATTTTCATTTGCATGTAAAAGATATGCATCACTTATTGCAGGGAAGGTGACTAGAATATCTGCTTTAGAATTGATAATAGACTAAGCCAGAAAAATTAAGAACAATTCATGTTTTCAAGCTTTGTGGAGGCTGCCATAAAGCAACAATTTTTAGTGGAAAGTCACACTTAAACTTCCTTTCCATTATGAACAACACAAGATCGTTTGTATCAATTATAAAAAAAAAAAATATGATGGCACCAATGAAAACGTCTTTACTTAGTTACTTGAGAAAACCATTTCATGGCAAGTCTGTTTTTTAATGCTTAAGAACAATTTCATTTATGCAATATAGGCCTTTCTGTATTAACAAATTACAGGATTAAGGGGCTACTTAGAAAGTTGAAAAATTGTGTAGAATTCCCTGTCGTTAGTTAGCAATATTTGAAATATGCTTCTTTGATTCCGCGTCAGATATGTAGCCTAGCATTTTTAAAGATTATAAGACAAAATTTATGTACCAGAATACTATTACAAATTGAAAAAACAAAGATAATTGATCATTTGTGTTTATTTTGTTTATTCATGTTTTCCAAGAAACTTTCCTGTACAGATCTCATATCCCCCCCTCCTCCCTCTTCCCTCTCTCTCTCTCTCTCTCTTCTCTCTCCTCTCTCTCTGTCTCTTCTCTCTCTCTCTCTCTCTCTCTCTCTCTCTCTCTCTCTCTCTCTCTCTCTTCTCTCTCTCTCTCTCTCTCTTCTCTCTTCTCTCTCTCTCTCTCTCTCTCTCTCTCTCTCTCTCTCTCTCTCTCTCTCTCTCCTCTTTTCTTTCTCTCTCTCTTTCTTTCTCTT
>NW_020871769.1:342891-357891 GCF_003789085.1 Penaeus vannamei
AGAGAGAGAGAGAGAGAAGACAGAGAGACAAACACATAAGAATAAGTGTAGGCAAGAGAAGAGAAAAAGAAAGTCTAACACGAAGGCAACACATAAGTGCACACAATCCAAGCTCGACTGAATTTTTAAAAAGAGAAAACAGGACAATGTGCCTTTTAGTCATTCCTTAAGAGAGCGAGAGGAAAATTAAAAATCAGGAGGCAAGTGAGACAAGATGGGAAAATCATAAATAAAAAAAATCCAAGTTTAGAAAAATATATATATATATATATATGACAAAGAGATATAAAGCACTGCAAAATAAGACATGAAGAAATGAGAAAAGATATTGCTATCACAAGAAAAGACGGTGATAAGAAGAGGGACAATAATGAGATGAAGAACACCTGTCAGAAGAGAGACAGCCAGATGCTACAGGATGTGATGAGAACCGATGGTGGGACATAGCGTGGAAGAGAAAAAGATCAGAGCGCAAATATAAACACAGATCAAACTTTGGGCCCTATGATGATAGTTTATCAGTCAACTTCTCCCCTAGTTCCGTTCCCTGTTCCCTGTCTTTCCTTTTCATCTTTTCTGATTCCCAGTTGCCACAGACTTCTTGCTATCACTCTTCCTTATCTTATATTTCCATATTTTTCCCTTGAATCTACTTACACTGGCTGATACTTCATCTTCTGTGTGCTCTGGTCTTTCCTTCCTCCTCTCACTCCCTCTTCTTCACTTACTTATTCACCCACTTTCATTATTTTCCTTTCTTTCTCTTTCTCTTTCTCTCTCTCTCTCTCTCTCTCTCTCTCTCTCTCTCTCTCTCTCTCTCTCTCTCTCTGCATGTCAGTCAGTCAGTCAGTCAGTTCAGTCAGTCAGTCAGGGCAGTCAGTCAGTCAGTCAGTCAGTCAGCAAGCAGGCAGTCAGCAGGTCAGTCAGTCAGGTCAGTCAGTCAGCAGGCAGGCAGGCAGGCAGGCAGGCAGGCAGGCACACACACACACACACACACACACACACACACACACACACATCACACACACACTCAACCACACACACACTCAATCACACACACACCACAATCACACACACACACAATCACACACACACACAATCAGCATCAATCATCACACACACTCATTCAATTCACACACACACTCATTCACACACACACTCATTCACACACACACTCATTCACACACACACTCATTCACACCACCACACACACACACTCATTCACACACACTCATTTCATTCAACACACACTCATTCACACACACATCATTCACACACACACTCATTCACACACACTCATTCTCATTCACACACACACACTCATTCACACACACACATTCTCGTTCACACACCACACACTCGTTCACACACACCACAGACACACACACATCATTCACACACACACTCATCACACACACTCATTCACACACACACTCACACTCACACACACCCACACTCATTCAACACACACACTCATTCACACACACACTCGTTCACACACACACACTCGTTCACACACACACACACACACATTTTTCACACAACACTCATTCACACACACTCATTCACACACTCACACCACACACTCATTTCACACACACACATTCTCACTCACACACTCATTCACACACACACACACTCACACACACTCACTCACTCACACACACACTCACTCACTCACACACACTCACTCACTCACACACACTCACTCACTCACACACCACTCACTCACTCACACACACACTCACTCACTCACACACTCACACACTCACTCACTTTATCATTTCCTCACCCTATTTCTGAATTGTAACTCTTCTTTGTCCTCACATTGACTCACTCACACACACACTCACTCACACTCACACATTCACACACTCACTCATTCACACACACACTCACTCACTCATTCACTCACACACTCACTCACTCATTCACTCACACACACTCACTCATTCACACACACACTTTCTCATTTCCTCACCCTATTTCCAAATTGTAACCCTTCTTTGTCCTCCTCCATTTCCTTTCTACTCCTTATCATCACTTTCACATCTAACCTTATTCCACTGCAGTCTCACTATCACTTCCATTCATTCTCATATTCATACACGCTTGTTTACACTCATGTATTTTCCTCCCTCCAACCCCTCCTACTTCCTCATCACCTTCCCCATCACCACCCTAACTCTCATTCCTTACTAATGCCCTCACAACCATAATCAACTTGACCCTCACAACCCTCTTAACTTTCTCCCTCACAGTCACCCTTACCATCACGCTCACCTTCATCCTCAATCTCATCCTCCTACATTCATCTTCACCCTCACAACCAAACTCACTTTCACCCTCACCATCACCCTTACCTCTACCCTTACACCCTCCCAATCACATTCACCTTCATCCTCACTATCATCCTCACTCTCACTGTCAAGTATCACCTCTAACCCTCACCCTGACCCTCATCCTCACTCCAAACAGACAAACAAAGGAAGTCCACTAATGTAACATTTCATAAAAAGGAAACCTTTATCAATTGTTCAAAAGGTTATGCACCCTGCCAGAGAGGAGGGGCAGACACGACACTATAACATGTAGTGTTTACAGTTCTTCAACCTGGCACAACCCCTCTTGGCCGACTCCAGCAATTTAATGCATTTACACACCGACTGCGCCTCCTCTCCCCTCCCTCCCTTCCCGAGCGCCCTGCGCATCCTACCCGCGTCACCTCCCAATCCGCGCCGCCAATCCTCTTACCCCCACCCATGCTCAGCATCCCCAGCACCCTACGAGATGCATCACAGATTTCCACTGCTCTATTCAGTGCGCTCACCATCCCCTTCCCCTTCTAACGTTTCTCACCTCTCCCACGGTCTCAACCGAATACCCCTTTCCTTACGTCACGTAGGCCTCCACTCTCCCTCTCCTTACACACACTATCCACATTACATTTTACTTCATCAACACCACCACTACTCCTTATCCCCTACGCGACCCACTCTCTCCCCTCTCCCCTCCCCATACCCTTAGCCCACCACACGAAATATTAGCCACGGCGCGCCCTCGACTCTCCTCCTCTCTCTTCCCCGCCCTCCTCTCCCCGTATATACTCCCATACCTCCCTTCCCCGCCCACTTATCTACTGCTCCCTAATACCCAACCAGCTTAAGACCCAGCCCTTCCCCGCTCTCATCCTCATTTCCCCTCCTCCCTATTCACACGCCTACATATCCACCTACACCTCCATTTCCTGCTCTTCCTCTCCCTATAATCTCTCTACCCATTCCCCGAAAAACACCTCCCTCTATCATCCGCTCCCTCCTTTCACGAGTCTCACAGATCAATCCTTCAATCCCCTCTCCACTCTTCTCTCCCTACCCATTCACATTCAACCACAGTCCCACCCTCCTCTTCCCTCCCTCCCTTCCCAGCCCCTCTCTCCCTCCCTCCTTCATTCCTCCCTTCCCGCTACACCACTCTTCCTTCTCTCATAGCCCTCCTTTACACCCTTCAGGTATATCCCAAGAACCCTCAAGCTCGCTCCTCCCCTCCCTACCTCCTTCCTCTCAGTGCCTCTCGCATCGCCTTACCCCATTCATCCACTACATCTAAATCTTTCTCCTACTCACAGCGCCGCTCATCTACTCTCCTCCATTATCCCCTACCCCTAATCCCTCCTCTCTCCTGCAACTACCCCTCCACCTCTTCCCCTTTTAAGCCCCCTCATATGTCCGCGAGAGAGAATCGTCTCCCAGACCATGAAGTTGTCCAATCTATCAGCTAAAGGAGACATCAGAGTGCACGATGTAATAATGAACCACAATTAGGTTAAATCAGTAGGAGCTATAGATAAGTTTGTGATTAAGCAAAGAGATGAGAAGCGATCATATCCGAACGAGAATAAGAACAACAGGAAGAATTCTCGACGAGAAGGCAAGAGACATAGAAAAAATGCAAGGGAGAGAAAGATGGTGTAGAGGAGGGAGCGATAATATAGTGACTAATGAGAACAGAAGAGTCACAAGAAGAAGCAGAGAAGGACGAGTAATAACGACAACAAGAGACCGTCGGAATCGTGGGGGGGGGGAGCAGTGACGAGGAAGAGAGAAAGGCATTGAGAATAGAAGTGATAGAGTCACAAGAGAGGCAGATGAGAAACTAGAAAAGGAGCCACCAAGGATAAGCAAATAATAAAAAGAGTAAAAACAATATGAGCCAGAGATGAAAACAGGAACAAAGAAAGACAGAGTAGATGGGAGAGTGACTGGTGTATGAGCGAAGTACCACTTCGAACGTATACTGATGTGGCGGTGAATAGTAAAAGAGGTCACGAGGAGAGGGACCAGAGAGAGACAAGTAATGAACGAGGCATGAAAGCATCGTGCACCGACTTGTGCGGGACCTTTAAGGCGTACGAAGCACGAAGAGCCGTGGCGAGAGTGAATGCGAGAGAGACGCTGAAAAAGTAAAGACCAACAATGAAAGGGACAAGAATGAATAATGCGATGTAATGAAGCAGTTAGACATGAGGCAGATGAGAGGACGGAGAGTAGAATCAGAAAAATGCGACCAGAGAGGGGAGAGGGGAGAAGAACAACCAACGAAGACGAAGAGGGAAGATGGAGGATAGAGAGAACAGAGATTAGGATGCGACACAGTGCGTGGAAGAGTAACAGTAAGTGCTAAGGCGGGGGCGCAAAATCGCAATCAGAAGCGTACCAGAGGAACGAGGAAAGGGAGAACGGGACGATGTGAACAAGACTCTTGTCTCGCGACATGTTGGTCAGGGATCGAACCGAGTCAACCTGAAGGAACGACGTTCAGTGGCTGACGGCATTAGCAAGAACCGTAGGTATGCGGGGCGGCGCACAAAGAGCCGCATGAAGCGTAGGAGTGAGAAGTCAAGTAGAGACAGAGTGAGGGCGAAAGGAGGGACGAGGTGAGAGAGAGGAAGGGGAGGCAGAAGAGGGCCAGAGGGAAGGAAGGGGGAGGAAGGAAGACGAGGAAAATAGAGAGCGAAGAGAAAAAAATGCTTGATGATGGAACAAAGCAGTACATTAGTTTCGCATGGCGAGAGAAGCTTATAGAAGTAAACATATCGAATTACGTAAGGTGAGTATATTGATTGGTACTGAGAGTAAAACGAGGGCTGACGATGTACAGCGTTGAGGGAGGTCAAGTGAGTACACCACACAGTCCACGTAACTTGTCGTTATGGTGAATGCGTGAGGCCAGGTAGAGGCTAACAAAACGACAAAATTCTCGTCATGTCTCAGACAAAGAACTGCGGCTTATCTCCACGTTGGCACACCAGTCGCACCTCTGCCACTCGAAAGCCCCATAACGCACACACTCCCCCTATCTCCCACACTCCCTCCTCCATCGCCTCACCTCCTGCCCATCTCACCGGTTATATCGGCACTGTCGCCCTCCTAAGCCACCACCTATGCTCCACTCACCCCTTCTCTACTCGCGCTCCCTCCTCACCACCCCTTATCGCGCCTCCTCTCTCCTCGTCCCTCACTTCCCGCGAATTCTTCTGAGCCCTTCCCCTCTCATATCTGAGCCCACACCCATCTATCCACACCTCCCGTCTCCAGACTGAGGATCCATTGTATCACCTATGGCCGTCAACACTCGCCCTATCCATACACCGCGCCAGCCGACGTCGCGTCTGATGCTATGATGAGTCTGACGGTGCGACATTACAGATGTGCTCATACCCTGCTAGCCCACTTTTAGATGAGGCAAAGGCTGCGGACGGGTTTCTGATGCAATAAAAGAGGTGAGCGAACACTATAGAAGACTTGCGAGCTTACCCAACCCCACAAAACATAATTTCTCTTATAGATTGTTACCTTATCCAGAGATCTACATAACAAAACAATTCGATATTCACAGAAATGCCTTGAACTATATTATAAACGTCATATCGCAATTATCCAAACTGTCGCTAAACATAAATGAGTAATGCAATGTGATCATCTGCAACAGAAGAAATCGTTATATTATACTTCCACACCACGAGATATGGGAGGAGCAATACTGGAATAAAATGATATGTGTGCAACACTACAACAACAAACATATCTCGACTTACCCGTGAGATCGGATCCACATACATCCTTATCAATGCAAGTACAATGATCTGCAACACAGGCTATGGATACATAATGCACTTTTCAAGGCGCATGCATGTCTGCGAGAAAGACACACGGATACTCAATCTCAGCTATCTTGCCAACGAGGCGGCCGAGCTACTTGCACATTCACCAGGATTCCCTACTGCCCAACGTAATGTCACACAGTTCCATTATACTTCATTTTCTGTCGAGCTTATTCATCTCCTTGATCTTCGTATTTCGCCGAGGACATGTTCCTTTCCCCACGCTTATATATTTCCCTTTTCTTTCCTTCTCCTCCTACACTCAACTTTGCGCTTTTGCGCCCCTTATTCTATATTTCCCCACACTCAAATTATCCACCTTATATGCAGAGCCTACAAGCCAGCCATTCCAAAACAGTTTTTACAACTAATTAATCTCTTCTACCATGAGTCAGAGACGCACCTTTAAGAATATAACATGCTCTATCTCAATTTTACCCTTATCATATAGACCAGCTTCGCTCGATATGCGTCTCTCCCGCCAACGGCGCATAACCCTTTTCACCCCAGTTAACTGCCATATCTATATCCCCCTACAACTTTGTATTCCACTACATATCAATATCCTACCTAGGGACACACTTCGTACAACACAAATCTTTCTCACAACATTAACAACAAATTCATATACTATAACTAGTAATAAATATAACATGAGTATCGATAGTTGGAGCCATTCGGAATGGCAAAAGACTCTTACACAATATCGCCACAGTCAACCTGAGCTGAAAAAAAAACAACTAAATGTAGCTGAGTAGTGTAGATATAGAATAGAGGAGAGATAGCGGGTATATGCACCCACTACACTGCATCTAGTATAATAACGGCAAAGCCACGATAACGCATACAGAGGCCCATACATCATGCTATAACTTCTTAATACAGTCAACTTCAATATCAAGCAATTTGAGCCAATCAATAGGCTATCGGATTCCTTTTTGCGCAATTACTATAAATGTGCCACATTGAGAAGAAGATCTCTTTATCACAAATGAGTTCAGTAATTCCTCTATGTATTCTGAGTGAGCCACAATTACAGCTTATCTGCTTTTTATTCTCAATATCTCTATATTCGGCGCTTCAATCTGAATCTTACTATATCAAAATGATTCCTACATCTGATAGCCCTTCTTGAGTATACCTTCCCAAGTCCCTCACGATTCGATCTAAAACAAATCACCCTTGCTGCGAAACATCTATCAGCATATCATTCTTATCGAATTATGCAATCCTATTCTATTCTATTTCATTTGTCCACCTCCCTTATCTCTTTCTCCTCTCATCGTTTGTATAACTATATATGATAAGTAGACATCCCGTAGATAATATATCAAGATGGAACTACAAATCTATACGAGTATTACACTTAGCAGCTCACGTTAAATGGGCCCAAATGTGAATGTCTATATTCTCGGCAGCTCGGATGCGTTAATCTCTCGCTTTTCATAATACTAATATATATCGCTCTATATTTCAAGCTCTCTAAGCCAGTCAGGATTGTCAGACTCCACTACCACAGCCGCCATACTCTCCTAAATTCTAGTGCCGAAAACAGGGTTTTGATTTATACATATTGGGCTTCATACGCACATACATTACAAAATGCCCGCAGTATATGGATGTCATAAGAGACCAGATCAGAATACACGCCTCATGAGCATGGTAAGTGGTGATGTGTGCACTGGTGGTGGCTGTGGTGCATAAGGCTGTAGGTCGGAAATCAGCCCCCTCTAGAGCGATGTATTTATGTTCTTATGTATATACTATTTTTACCGCCCCGTTCCCCGCCAAAATGATAAAAACATATCCAAAAAGAGTACATATATTTCACACATACAACTCGCTGATGTTCAATATCTATGATAATCCTCCTAATGTCGACGCATTGGGAAGGTGTGAGTCTGCACCATCGACGCGACGTGCGTTGCACGATAACAATGGATGTAGGTACATTTAGAAGAAATGCGTATATATCCTTGTATTTTAAAGATTCTAGCTCTGCTAATTTTTAGTAACTACTATAATATTTTCAGATTGACTTGACTGAGTTATATACGGATACTTATTTAGTACACTTTTGCGTGAAATTAATCTATAACTAGACAAATTTATACAATATACAAAACATGATAGTACAACAGAGAAAAGAAAGAATGAAGATAGAAATAATAAGAATATACAAATAAGCAAATATGTATATCTGTGGCGTGTAATCGAGTGATACATAATGAGAGCTCTGTAGCGATGTGGAGCCTTATAAAATAATAAAACTATTATAAAGAAATGACACTGAACATCTCTAGGCTTTATCCAACTCATAAACTTGAAGACACATGATAATAAAATATTAACTGTTATAGTATTTACACACTTGATGTATATCAAGCCTACATTTACATATTCGAGGCTAATATACATGACAAACTCCATAATATTTTCCTTATCATATATATGTCCCAAACATACAAACCACCTGTGTATATTGTAACAGTAAGTACTCATCACATTTCATAAAATCAATAATAATCTAACAACAAAAGTGTGAAGTGGTGTGTGTGATATTCGCCGCGTTCTGTGCTTCCGTGTTGTTCAGCAATGTATATCTAAATTTTCCTATATTAAACAAAAATAAATATTCAGCCGAAAAAAAAACATACTATATATATATATTATATATATATATATGTGTTATACTTAATATAAAAAATAAGTAAGAATGAACATTCTCTCCTCAACTTCATAACTATATTGTACCTCTTACCATACAGTATATCTATATCTACTATTTCATCACTAATATATCAGCACTATCTATATTACATATCTATCATTAATATCTCATATCTCTACTTCATCCTACACTCCTACGTCTCACTCCACTGTCTCTCTCGTCTCTACTCTTCTTCGGTACTCTTACTCTACGTCTCTACTTCTTCTAAATTCCCTTATCAGTATTTATAATAATATTACCTTTCCTAACTAAAATTTCAATATATAATGGACACCAAACTATATAAAAAAAAAAAATTGTTATTAACACTACTGTCATTTCTCAATACCAAAAGGTATCTTATAAAAAGACAAAACCCCCACTTTATATTTTATTGAGAATTATAAATTTTCCAATTTCCTCTTTACTATACTTGAAAAAATAAAACGAATGGTACACAACTTCAAGGCAATGCACTTCCTTCTGACTGAAAGATCTGACAACAGCAACAAGGACAACAAAATATAATCAAACGATATAACGAAACATCAAATGTCGGAGAAACTGGAACTACAGGTATCTCAATACATAAGAAAAAAAAATCAAAACAGACTAATTAAAAACTTTCACACAGAATTAGCTGATGCTGCGATCAAAAGGACACTAAACAAGATATCATACCTGACTTCCCTACCTCAAATAATGAGTAAATTCCACTTTTTATATTTTCTAAAATTATAAAATAAAAACGGCACCTACCGAAAATCTGTGGCTTATCTACACAAGATTAGCAAAATGACAGATCTGGTAACAAGATTACAAAGCAATAATAGGCAACTGTCACACACTACTGGAAAAGTATCAAGAGTAAGAGGTAATAAATAAAGGAGGAGGAGAAATAGAGAAAATTAAGAGGCAAGGGAGTAGGATATTGAAGGATTATTATACTTTTCTCTCTCTCTCCCATAATCCTGAATCATGCAACAAGTGACTTGAAACTGAGACATACGGTAAGATTCTGAGGTCAGGAGAGCGAAATACGGAGAAATTAAATACTTAAAAGACGACTAGAAAGGTAGTATACTAAAGGAGGTAGAGAAACAATTTCAAAAATCGAAATTTATGAGTTTTATCCCTCGTCCTATACCTCCCACTTCTCAGCCTCTTTCCATCCCTCATTCCTCCAATTCCTTCATTCTCCCGACTCCCCCGCATCACAGGTGTCCTAAGAGCCAAGCCTCAGCCAATTAATCACAGGTAATTGCAATCAACGACAGGTAAACTCCTCTCCCTTGGCCTCTTTGGAACGTCTTGTTTACATTTCAACTCCACCATTTAAAGCCTTACCACTCAGTTCCCGCGTGATTATGTTCCTCCCACTCATCTTGCTGCTCTATCCGGGCCACAGGTGTTGTATCACGACATTCTACACCGCTGGGGATATGTATCACTTCGTTGTAGAGGAATAATTGGCGTTAAAAAGCGGTAAAATTGGAGAGCACCTCGAATAGGAGTGTCTCCCTCACTACTCCATGTTTGTGACGTCACATCTCCTCCTCGCGGCGTTGCCATGTCTCTCAGCCTACTTTCGATTTCCGGAGAGTTATATTTGTTCCATTTCGAATTTAAGTCCAAAATTAAAATAGATATGGCAATTTGTTTGTAATAAGATTTTCATATTTACCCCTTTACTGTACAATTTGCTTAGAAGGTGTGAGCAAGACGTGGCACCGATGTATGGCGGCCGATATAAGTGGTGTAAAAGAATGAATCACAATAAAATGACTGTCTCTCATCTCCTGTCCCCTCGCCAACACAATTATCACCCATAATAACCTTATGACAAAATACCATATACAAAAACACGACATTTCCAAATACTACATGGATATAACGGTTGCATTTCGTCCACAGAGGAAGGGTTGAAGAAACCCAGCTCATGAATGCATCCCGCATGACAATGAACGAGACAACCCCCGCTGCAAAAAGAACATGAGATCCCAAATAACGAACCTCTCTTTCAAAAAATCCCTTAATGTGTCGCTCACCTTTCACTGCCTTCAAATCCAGTACCTCCATGTCCATACTTAAAATATTTTGGGTCAGCTGAGCGTGTGCTGTCAATCCATTGTTATATCGCGCACTGACTACCTAATGGCCAGAATGATGAAGTATCCTTATCATGTGATAAGATTAGGCATTTTCAATGAGATTTGATAAAAAAATATATTTACATCTTTTTTATCTTTAGATGCGGAACTTTGCTTATAAACAAGGTGATTGATTCCCCTGGTGTATACAGACATACTCGTGCATATGTATACATGCATACATATGTATATACACATGCACTCATACACAAACACGTGTGTGTGTCTACACACACACACATGCACACACACACACACACACACACACACACACACACACACATATATATAATATATATATATATGTGTGTGTGTATGTGTGTGTGTGTGTGTGTGTGTGTGTTGTATGCATGGGTGTGGACGTATATATATATATATATATACTATAGTAATATAATATATATATATATTATATATGTTATATCTGGTATAATATATGTATAATATAATATATATATAATATATATAAACACACACCGACACACATGAAATATATATGTGTGTATATATGGGTTATTCCCTAGATGGATAATAATAAGGATATGTAAGTGTATATGTGTGTGTGTGTGTGTGTGTGTGTGTGTGTGTGCGTGTGTATATGTGTGTGTGTGTGTATTGGGGTGTGTGTGTGTGTGTGTGTGTGTGTGTGTGTGTGTGTGTGTGTGTGTGTGTATATGTATATATATATATCTAAATAGTATGGCTGCGTGTGCAATGTGCTGTCTGTGTGTGTGTGTGTGTGTGTGTGTGTGTGTGTTGTTGTGTGTGCGCGCGCATGCACGTCTAAGTAGCAACATATGAATAATAGTAAATGATTGGATGAGTCACAGACACATATGCAGGTAGAAATTCGGCACAAACCAAATAGCTTATTATGCACATGTAGTTATAAGATAATCCACATTCTTAGACGCCTTTCTTCACCACCCACGCATCTGCACTCAACACGGGTAGTCAGTCGTAACTCATGTTTCCCAATACATAACCATTGCATTAATGTGCATTAAATTTTGTTACAGATTGTGCAATGATAACGTAGATTGTGATAACGTATTCACAACAGACAGAGAGACTGAGTTACCTATAAGTTAATCATTGCTAGATTTGACACTAAATCATTAAATAAACAAGCTTAGAAAAATGATTTCATTACAAAAAGATACACGTATAACACATAAGAAATAACTTAATGAAGATCGTTTAACGTGCTATGATCTGAAAAGAAAGTGACAACTTAGTAAAGATGATCAAACAGGTTATAATTTGAAAAAAAAAAATGATTATCGGTATGAGAGTACGAGACCGTTAATGACGACGATTACAATCAAACATCGACATACTATTATTCGCAAAATGCTAATAATTGATTACAGCAAGGGACTGATAAAGAAAGTGGTGATATATTAAGTAATGTGTAATGATGAATACAGCAAGGGTATGATAAAGAAAATGTTATTATGCAAAGCAAGTAGGTTATCTGAAGGATATATTTTTGTGCGCACGCAGGACGCAATTCTTTTGTTTTCGGAAAATGGTCTTCTTTTATATCTAGAAACGCACATACATACATACATGCATACGTATAGGGAGATAGATATGCGGATATATAAATAAATGCTAGAGAGAGAGATGGAGATATGTATAGACAGATACAGAGAGACAGATAGATGGGTAGATACATAGATGGATGGGTAGATAGATAAGTAGAGATATAATTCTATAAATACAAAGACAGGCTGAGAGATAGACAGATACATAGATATAGATATATGATACAAATAAAACATAGACATGTAAACTAACAAGCAATTACAAATACACCTTTGCGTTCAAAATAAAACCATACCAAAGAAACATATTCTACACCACATCCTCCTACTAAAAATGATATCTAAAGCAAGGAAGCTTTTTGAAACATCATATGCCCTTAAATCAGCGTGTGTATTATTTGTTTACATCTCTCCTATAGCATTTCCTGCAAGTTGCCAAGAACGGAGCATCTTGCCTCTTCTTTTAGGGAGGGCTAGATCAGTAGCAACTCGAGGAGGTGTCATGGCGTTTGTTTTGATGATTGTTCGATTAGAATATAATAATTAAAATCATTATTTTCCATCCTTTTTGAAAACTGAAAAGACCAAAATGATCGATCATATTCACAAAACATCCGTAAATTTTGTGACGTCATCAAAATAAACACCATGTGCTTTTTCGAAAAAAATGGAATCAGACGCCATGACACCTCGAGTTGCTGGTGATCTAGCCTTCCTCCTCTTCTTATGTTCAGCCTTTAGTCTCGAGTTGGTGATCGGATAACCGGATATGCCTCGTACGCTTAAATTCGCGCACTTTTTCATCCGGTTTGTTGATATTATCCGAGGCCTGACCCAATGAATATTCATATACACACATGCACATACACAGAAATACAGGCATATCTGTCTATCATATATATATATATATATATATATATATATATATATTCATCTATCTATCTATGCTTGTGTAGACTGATAGATATGCATTTATTTCTGTATATATGTATGTCCGTAAAATGAATTTCCATTGGGCCGCGATTCGCAAGTTTTAACAAACTAGTCGTTAGGATAGGAAATCCGTGAATGTTGTGTATATAGGCTGCATTTGTTGTTTAAGAACGTTCGATTTGCGAGTATCTTACTTGCAAGATGGTAAAGAGCATGCATGTTTGATATACATTGATTTATTGCATAAGAACTTTCGATTTAAATATCTAAATCACAAGGTGATAGAGAACATATACCTGTTAAATATTTATGCTTGATTTTTTCATACAAGAACGCTCGACTAAACAATTTAACTTGCAAGATGAAATCATGTTATATATACATAGTTTTTTTATAATGACGTTTACGTACTGAAGTAATAAGTTTCAATATATATACTCCTAATATACGTTATACAGCGCAAACATTCATATACGAAATAGATTTGCCAGATATGGTTTACACGAACGCTAGGATTTACGCACTTAACCTAGGAAGACGATAAACACATTCTAAATATATACGCTGGCACGTGCGCATAGACCTTTAGGTAAGAAGGTGCGAGTGACCACAAATATTCATGCATTTTTCATGAACTCGCCACAAGCATGCATGCTCAAACACGCTCATTAAGATAATAGCCAGCATGTGTTTAGATTCATTTCATAGTGAAGAACATACTGTGTCGTAAATAAGAATAAATAAAAAAAATCGCTGACTGAAAATTGGCATCGACTTTTCATTACATCAGATGTAAATATTCAATCAAAACTTATCATCCATTTCACAATTGTTTCATTAAAAAATCCACAGAATTTATTAAAAAAAAAAAAGACACGAACACCCACGAAGAAATACAAAAATCTGACACGCAGCAGCTCATCTTTTACAAATAAGAAAACCCAGGTCATTGAGTTGCATGGCCTACGAGTTTGAACTTTGGCTGAATGCAGAGGCTGGGCTAACCTGATTTCCCTCTCGCCTTGCGCAGGTGACACGCATCATACCGTTTCCTAATATCACACACTTCACTAGATTCTTTTCTGACTGTTGAGTGCATCATTGCGACACATTCATGCCCTCAATCTCATTCGCAAATGTCTAATCATGTTTAATGTTGTTTTTTTCATTTTGCTCTTGACCTTTAGCAGCATATGATCACTGGGTATCTGCATATATATGTATATCTTTTTCGAATACGTCTTATAAACCTCGGAAATAAACGGTTTTTACTTATGGCATATCATTCGCTAAAATAACTCTCGGGGATTCGCACACCAACGATCGCGGATTGACTTCAACTGACCAAGGTTGATTAGGATGGAAAACCATGCAGGGAAGACCCCCTCCCACAAAAAAAGATAATAGTGCAATATGATTACTGTAATTATCAACTAATACACGGCCAAATTTCACTCAGCGTGGCTTACAGTAAAAGCAAACAACATATATACA
>NW_020871769.1:362891-365391 GCF_003789085.1 Penaeus vannamei
CAAGCAGAGAGGTCGCCAAGCCCAAAACAAGTCCGGCAAACACTGCTCCGCGCTTCCCGTTGGAGAGACAGGACATCGCCGCGCTGAAAGTTTAGGGAAAGCGATGCTCTCTCGCTTAGTCGCTTGGCGGGTCGAAAATTTTTTTTTTTCCCCTTCTGCCCTCCGTGAGTTCCTCCAAGACGGTTACTGAATGGGGCTTTCCTTTTTCTTTGGCAGGAGACTTTTTCTGAGGTTTCCTTTGGTTAGCAGGGTTTCGGCTTTAGCTGTTATGCTCAAAGTGTTTCATATTTGTGTATTTTAGCTGGACATACATCAATATATCTATATCAAATTATCTATCTATATATATCTACCAATCTCTATATGTGTGTGTGTGTGTGTGTGTGTGTGTGTATGCGTGTGTGTGTGCGTGTGTGTGTATATATGTATGTGCGTGCGTTGGTATGCGTGTTAATCTGCCTCTATCTATATTCATCAAATATCTGTCGATCGAGCCATCTACGTCTATGTATGCATATATATATATATATATATATATATATATATATATATATTTATATGTATATATATATATATTTATATGTATATATATATATATATATATTATATATATATATCATATATCATACATGCATATGAATAAATAGATATATACATACATACATCCACAAACATGCACACACATTCATATTATATATAGATATAGATAGATATGTATAATATAATATATATATATGTATATATATACATACACACACATACACACACACACACACACACACACACACACACACACACACACACACACACACACACATATATATATATATATATATATATATATATATAATATTATATATATATACATATGCATGCATGCATGTGTATATATCTATACACACACACACACACACACACACACACACACACACACACATATATGTATATATATATATATATATATATAATATATATATATATATATATATATAGGGTGTGTGTGTGTGTGTGTGTGTGTGTGTGTGTGAGTATACATATATATATACACGTATATACATACATATTTCTACATCTACACACAATCTTATCTTCTGCATCTCTATTCGTTTAAATTACAAAGACAGATAATCGAGGCGCTTCGAATGGCAACGCTGGAATTTGACCCGAACGTATTTTGCGATTCCTCTCTTTCGCTGCTTTGGAAGTTTCTATACACACACTTTATTTATCTGTGTATATTATATATAATATATATATATATATATATATATACATATGTATATATACACACATATATACATATACATACACATATATATTTACATACACACAACACACACACACATATATATATATATATATATATATATATATATATATATATATATATATATATATGTGTGTGTGTGTGTGTGTGTGTGTGTGTGTGTGTGTGTGTGTGTGTGTGTGTGTGTGTGTGTGTGTGTGTGTCGTGTGTGTGTGTGTGTGTGTGCGTGCATCTGCATACAAGGAACAACTCTCGAGGCTTCTGTTGTCCTCTCCCCCAGCAGCCAGTGCCATCGACGGGACATCTTGTTGAGGCACTATGTATGTTTCGGCACATCCGGGAGCTTATCCCCGAGAGCAGGAAATACACCAGAACCCCGAGGCCGCCAGCCGTGACAGCAGCTTCCCAAAGGACAGGCGATAGAATGATGTTTTATCCGTCATCATGCAGAAGATTCTTCCGATCACATGATAAAATTTACTCCTGATCCTGCACGAGCTTCGTTTGGTCATGCAACACACTAAAAAGTTTATACGTTATCGATACGTTTCCTTTACCCATGCGATGGCCAGATTTTACTCGTCATCATGCACAGGATTCCTTTAGTCATGCATGGTACAATAGCCAGCGTGGTCCAGAGGATCTCATTTCCGCTCCAGCATCAGGCACGCACAGGAATACCGCGGGAAATAGCGTGGTTCCAGGCGGTTCAAAGCACGCCCAGCTGGATCTCGTGGGTTTCTCTAAATCACCGACTGAATATTTAACTTTACTCGTAAATTCATATATACGATATTTCTTTGAGATTTTGAATGGAGAAGAGGCTGTAAAATATTTTGAAAGCGTCCAATAGTTGTTACGTTTTGTTATTTTGTTAATAGATAGTATAGATAGGTTAAAATATAGTTGCTGCGTTTCGTCCGTTCTATTGCAAGGCTGCATTGTTTATTATAGCTCACTCCTAAATAATGGAGGCTTTAACGGAGGCATAGCGTGCAGCAAAAGAGATTATAGACAGGAATTTTCTCTTTGTCCGTGATCATGTCCCGGATGTTCGCCATGATATGAGTCACGCGTTTGTGTACACGTTGCCGGATGTAAATATACGTTTCCTTGCTGCTATGTTCCCCCAGTTCCTAATCTAACCTAATCTATCACGAGCCAACATGGACAGGCCAAACACATACCAACCCAGTCAAAACCGACCCGACCCGAAATAGCTTAACTCAGCCC
>NW_020871769.1:370391-385391 GCF_003789085.1 Penaeus vannamei
AGGATGTTGCCTCTGCTCTTCAGTATCTTCATGAAGACAAGAGGATACTGCATGGTGACTTAAAGAGTGCTAACATCCTCATCATTGGGGACTTTAAGACTGCTAAACTTTGTGACTTTGGAGTGTCACTAAAGTTGGATGAAAAGGTATTGTAACAAAATATAGGGAACTATTTTACAAGAAAGTAGGGCTGTGTGTCAGATATGTCTATTGTGATTTTGTAAGGGTTTCCCATTGGAGTTCCACAGAAAAATAAATATGTGTATATTATTATTTCTTAAAAATTAAAGTTGAAGTTTTGACAGTACTAGCATCTGAGAATTTATTATCACTATTTGGTAATATAATGAGGATTGAAGTGTATTTATCATCAACAAATCATCTAGTAAACAAAAGTGTCTCTTTACATCAGTTTAGAATGTGCTTGTAAATTTGTATCTTTGTAAATAAGTTTTATATTGGTTTATCAGTTATAATTAAATTTAGGGCCTATCTTTTAATCATCTATTTCTCTTCTTAACATGGATATTAAATAACTAAAGATTATGTACAGGGTGTGGCAATCTGCAATGAAGACTATTATGTAGGGACTGAGTGCTGGTCTGCCCCAGAAGCCATCATTGGAGATACCATTTCTTGCAAGACAGATATGTTTGCCTTTGGCCTTGTTCTCTGGTAAGAATAAGGAGATATTTATACTTATTTATGCATTGTTACTTATTTATTTTATCTTTGCAAAAATGCACATAAGAGTTTGGTGATGATTTGCTGAATAAACGATGTCTAAATAGCATTGTTGTATTTTAGACAAGTATCCTCGCAAATTTATTAATCTGTCATCAGTCATCAGTCATCACCAGTTTGTCAAGTGCATATTTGCCTTAATAATATACTGACAGTATGCAAATCTTTCTCATTGCTGGAAATGTAATTTTACAAGATTTTCTTTCATGTGAAAAAAAGGGAAAGAACCTTATGGTTATTGGAAAGACTTGGTTGGGCAGCTGTAGACTTCTGTACAGCAAAGAACGGCTAGAGATTTTTAAACATTTTGTTAACCAGCGGTAGAACTGTGTTAATATAAAGTATTATTCCGTCATAATTAAATGTATCCTTGTGTTTTTGGAGATACAAGAGAAAATATTAACAGTTTTATCTTACGACAGCACAATTCAGCATTTTCAAGAAGCTGTTTGATTTAGATTATTAATGGTGTTGAATTTGGGCAGACTTCCCTTAGTCATTGTTATTGGTAAATTCTTTAATAATATTGTTATAAACTAGAATTTACTCCATTCTTTTTCTTTTTTTTCTAACAGGGAAATGATCTCTCTCTCCCCACCTCATGTGGATAAACTCAGTTGTGAATCCATTGATGAAACTGTTGATGAAGAAACAAAATTGATGTTGGAGATGGAACGGGAGGATAGCTTCCAAAAAGCATTAGGTATGTAAAAGAATGCCAAAATATTATTATTATTATTGTGGTTTTGAAATATGGGCTAATACTTGAAACCATGACTTGGGATGATTAAACTATGACTATGAGTACATGTATACATGCACTGTCCACTATGGTTTTGTTTTATTAATATTGTTTACACAGAGATGACTTTATAAGCAATTAGTTTTCAATAAGTCAAGTCATAGGCCTACCTGATCTCACCTATTAACCCTATTGCTTGTTTTTAGAGAAACAAAACTTCTTAATTATATATTAGAAATGTTCATAACTAATAAAAATATTCTTATCTGAAAATTCAATGACTGGGGTAAACAGGAAGAAGCCATGAATGTGTAATGAATAAATAGATAAATTGGACACTGCATGTACCTATTTGCAGTGGGTTAAAGATGTTCAAAGACATACAGAGAGCTGAAAAAAAAAAAAACATTTAACCAGGTACCCGGCCTCCCCTTCCTGACGTCATCTTGGAAGATGAATATCTACCGGTCCTTGAGATCTTCTATGCCTGCACAGAGCCTGACCCCGAAAAGAGACCATCAGCTGGGCAAATCCTGCATGTCATTGATTGCCTTGAAGATTTAGAAATTAACAAGACAAGCAGTGGAGAATAAAAGAGAGAAAGAAAAAAAAATGGCAGAAATGGACATATTCCGGAGTGAGTGTGTATGAATGAGGCATTATTGTAGTGACTGTTTGTTAGTAAGAAATCTTCTGTAACTTTTGGAATGCTTTGTTTTATATTTGTATACTCATTTTTGTTTGTTAGTAAAGATTTTTCAGTAGGCTTTTGGAATATTTTTTTATTTGTACATTTGTGTTTTTGTTAATAAGGATTCTTCTGTTGACTTTTGGAATGTTTGTATTTAATTTTCAATCATAAAAATGTGTACAAGTTGCTTTTAGAAATTGATGTTTAATTTGCATATAATTAGTAGTTCATATCAGATTAAATGCCCCATATTTTTCTTTATATAATCTGGTATTCTTTGTATTCAGATTCTGTATCTCTTTTCCTTGATATATGCATAGAACTCTATTTTCCTTTGACTTAGTATCTAAAATTATTTTTGTTACATTGAAATAGTTGTATTGGTAGGTCAGATTACTTTTAGGTTTAATCAAATAATGTCTTTGTATGGTCTGTATTTCAATTCCTACAAATTTATACCATTCCAGCGTTTTCCTAATCATTTATTACAAATTTTCATTGGACTAGTATTGCTACTTTGTTGTTGTTGCTGGTAGCTTTATGATTTGCATGCATCTTTATTCCTGTTAATTTCTGCTTAATGCATGTTTCTTCCTGTTATCTGTCTGTAGTAATAGTTCCATATTAAAATTAATGGCTTATGTACTTGCACTGCAGATGAACACAATCATTAACATCTTTGGATTATTTTTGTTAAAAAAATCATATGGATTATCTTAGAACACAGGAAACCAAAATAATGAAGGAAATAATTTAAATGTTACTTTTATTTAACACATTACAGCAACTGAAGATAATAATATAGTGTGTGATAAGATTAACAAATAAAATAAAATCTCTTTCAAAATTTTTCTTATTTAAATCCTCTTAATGTACCACTTCCACAACACGATTTTCTTTGCCATCTGTTATCTGATAATCAAATAGAAACCCACTTCCAAGATTAAGACACTGTCTGGTACAAGAAGCTTAAATATAAATCACCGAGTAGTCACCGAAGTTTTAAAAATCCTGAAATATAATTCATCTGTAATGCAAGAATTTGTGTGTCTTTGAAGAAACAATGCTTGCATCTTTAAAATTTTAATTTGCTTTTTGGAGAACTGGTATCTTACAGGCAAAGAGTCATACTTAATTACAGTAAAATTGGCTAAGACTGTTTTTATGCATTTGACGTTACTGCCAGCTTCTTTAAGTGTTCCATGAAGACCTGTAAGCTGACATCATCTGTGAGCACTGGGGCGCCACCATCCTGAAAAATCATACAATAGTTTTTAGGAGTTGGAGACAACTTTCCAACAAAAATAATAAATATTAAAATGACTGCTATATCAACACCAAGAATGAAAGGAGATGGGACACTAGAAATCTATTGCCCAAATATAATTAATTACCAAAAACTGCTTCTAAATGTACTAGCTTAACAACCCCTACGATCTGGATGACGTTATGGTCCTGTCATGGAAAAATCTGGATCAAGAACCGGGTGATGTGAACATGCCATCATCGGGCAAAATGGCCAAGGGGCTGGGTGACACAAACTTGCTGTCATGAGCGAAGGCCAAGGTGACGGAAAAGACTCACCACAAGTGCACAAACCTCTTGGAGTGTGATTTGACTCATTTGGTGCTTAGAAGGGGGGGCTTTAGCATTATTCTCATCAATAGACGAATGTGGAATTATCATGTGTAAGCCGTGACTGGAAAGCATTAACAGGAATACGGTGCTGTGCACCATATTCCTGGCTGCTGTGATTGGCAGCTTAGGTTGTATTAAATTGAAAATTGAAAATTACGAAAAGTAAGATATATGACACAAATAACCAAATGTTATTTACTACATAGATATATGATATGGAGTCTGTGCAAGGAAAATAAGCTATTACTATCTGGATAAAGTAAGTCAAAATACAAATATGGACATTGGAAAATGCCAAAAAAAGTTTAAAAGTTTACACAAAATAACTTTGCAAAGGGGAGGCACAGTCTTGTCTCTGCTCACTGGCATTCTTGCATACCTGGCCTACATACCGCACACCTGGGATGTTGGCTACTTCCCTAACCCACTGCCCATATTTTTGGCAGTGATTTCTGTGATGCAACCAGATCCAACAGGTTAAATTATACCCAATACAAAAATGTTAAAAACATGTTAAATAACTATTATCTCTGGAACTTGCCTACTACAACCAGGCTATTAATTCTTACACAAAGAATAATTGCCAAAATTTGATAAATATACATCTAATCTTATAAAATTTTTACATCTACCAAAGAACAATTTCCTTCACATGAACTCCTTAGTTGTATAAAGAAGGGATATACAATATTAGCAAATTATTTTTCTTTTTAGTCATATACTTGATACACCTCTACGACATTCTTGGTAATCTAGCCCTTTGACTTTTTCAGTTTACTTTTTCATACTTTCTACTTAATGTCTGATGCTGGATTTCAAAAGCTAAATCTTGTTACTAGATCTTTAAAATTGCCAATTAAAACCTGCACAACTAGAAATTTCAAAATAAACTATGATAATTGCCTTAAATATTAATACCACTTCCATCTACTTATTAAAACAAAAGATCAGCCCACACCACCACCTGTTTTCCAAGAAACTCTTCATAATAGTTTGAGAATTATCTTGTTCTGTAAACCATTAGACCCAAGTCTGTATTTGTATTTCAAAAAAGTATATGACTATTAAGCTTTCCTTTCTTCTTCATCAGATCTTGATATTGCATTTTATCAAGTGGAAACAATTAAATCTAACAAGTTTTTTTTTGATGATCAAAAAGAAAAGAAAACTTTTTAAGCAATGACCCTAATGTGAAATATAAAATGAAGTGTTCATATCACTAATCTGCCCATCACAATCCCAAGTAAAATCTGAAGATGTTACATGTAACTGTTCATCTTAGTCAAGACTTACCTTTCATAATCTAAAATAACCAAAACCATGGAAATTTTCAAGGCAAACCAAAAGGTTTGTGTTAGTATATAATTTAAGAGAGTTTAAGAGAGATGACTTTTTTGCTTGTGTGTCATGTGTATTACACAGCTTGTGTTCAAACTACAAGATTTAATATCCGGCACCTTCTAACATGTCACAAACACCATCTTAAAAGGAACTAGTTATATTCAAATCAAGCCTTTTGCTGTGTGTTCACCATCACCAACAAGTGCTACAATTTTATTTTGGATAAAAAAAGCAATTTTTACTTTGTGCCATCACCAAACCACAAAAAAATAATAAATACCGTAGAATTGGGGTCTGGGATCGCTGACTGCAAAGTCAAAAAAGGGGGAAAAATTGGGTGCTCTATATTAATTTCTGATTTCCCTTGATATTAAATTTAACCAATCAAACTGAATCTTTTAAAAATTTTCTTTATAAACACAAACAAGATAATATACCAATGCAGGGATGTATATGCAAACCGTTAAATATTTAAAATTATACATTTAGAATTACATTTTTAATTAATACATATAAACACATACTTACCCCATACAAAGCATTGTTGTGTGTTTGAGAAGGATTCACTTTAGAGAGAAGGAACCGAGCCTGGCAAAAGAAGCAAATTTGTAAGAATTTACACACAATTTTTGGGACAGTATATAGTATACAATAAAGTGTTACTTGCCAACTTCACTCTTCAAAAACAAACCTGTGATCCTCCTTGCTCTGTCTCAACATAACGTGGAATGGGGAACCTGGTTGCCAGGATATCTTGAGCATCATCCACTGGAGACTGTAAGAGTTCTTTGAAGACTGCATATTCTTCTTGTTCGTGGTAACCCTCCCTCTTCCAGGCTGCCATTGTCTGAAGTACACAATGGACTAAATTTGTACACAATATTCACCAATGTAATATTAAAAATGCCTAATGCTCTGTTCCATAAATATCAATATCTTTCTAAACATGAACAAGCCTAATACTATGCTTGATCTGGCAAGCATATAAAATTACAAGGAAATACATTATGGAACTCAAATAAGATATCTAAATATACAAAAAAAAAAAAAAACCTAAACAGGTAACTAATGCAAACATCCATTGATTATACCAATTTTACCCACTCACCTCTCCAAGGAAGATAAGCACGTGGAAGAAAGTGTCCAGGAGCAAGATGCGGTCTGGCTGAATGGAGGAAGTGTCTAGCATAACAGGCTCAACACCTTGGAAGGAGTAACTGCACAATACTGGCTGGATCATGGTTAGGCACTCTGTCACAGTCTCACGGTTCAGCATGCATCTGGAAACAATAACTATTATTAAGACCATGAAAAGTAGAAGAGATATACTGAATGACTGATAAAAAAGTATTTAAATTCTGATCTCATCATAGTCTCTTACATTGTTCACTGACTTCTCAAATTTGTATTGTTCTAGTCTATAGTTTTCTAATTAAACTTTTCACAATTTTGGTGTCATAAAGAGAACTTGTGTGCAAAATTTATCCTCAATGTTAATGACTGAAACACCTCACCTGTAGAAAGAGGTTTCATCTGGCGAGTTGTTAAACACCTGGAGGAACTGTGAACGTCTCAGATGGAACATGAATTGAGGATAAAGTGTGAACGTATCGTGGAAGCGGTAACTATTGGGATCATTTGGAGTGAAATCACCAAACTTCTGACACTGTAAATAGAAAAATAATTCCATATGAAACAAGAAACATTAAAAACCATTAGTGGAAGAGGTTTTGCTTTTGAAGTAGTATCACCAGTCATAATAAAAGAGGTTTGATGGGCTTCATATTTCAAAACAAATTCATACCAACTGGACTGCCTTTACACTTACAAGCCTAATCAACATCCTGTCCACCCAACGCAGGACGTCTGTTCCATCCTGATCAGTCTCTGATCTGTTGACTGCTAAGCGAGCCATAAGCACAGCAGCTGCTTCTTGGTCAAAACCAAGTGAAATGAACTGCTGCCCTGTCTGTGCATCTGCCCAACTGTTGAATATAGAACAAATAAATGTCAATAATATATAATGAAACAGACATTAAATGTAGAAATCAGGCATTTAAACCACCCTAACTTTTCCTTGCTTAACAATTTACTCCAAAATGTTTTCCCCCAATGAAAACTTACTTTCTTGCAACTGTTGTGACTCTGACCCTCGTCTGTCCTGAGGCGTGCTGGTATCTAGTAATGAATTGAACGTGTCCTCTTGTGCCTGGAATGTCTGAGCCTTGCTGGTTGGCTACCTCGAAGAATATGGCTACAGTGGTGCTTGGTCCTAAACCACACATCTTCCACTTAGTGGTATTTCCAATGCCAATTTCAGTTTCAGCAACATTTGGTCCTTTTTCATTGGCAGACACACATGGGCCAAGTGCACCCGCAACTAAAATGAAAAGTAAAAATGCAGATAAAGAAAGGACCTTGTATAAACATTTTGTATGCAAAATAAATCCTAGAAATAATGAAAACTTCTAACATTTATTGTACATGAATATAGTGAAATAATGTGACTACATAAAAATTTAGGAAAATTTTATCTAAAATAGATTCTAAAGACAAAGAAAATTTATTCTTATTCAGTCCACTATACAGTGCAGAGCTATATGTCATGATTATCACAAATATATATAAAAAAAGCAGTCATCAGTATATGTTTCTCAATAGAGAAGTTTTACTTTATATTTTCCTCTTCATGCATGAAAGAACATTTATTACTGAAATATTGGCATTTCATCAAGTACAATCAACATAAAAACATTCTATATAAAATTTATAGGTTAAAAATCTATAATAGTGATGCTATGTAAGGAATTCCCACAAGTTAACACTTGTGGAAAAGAAAACTAAAAAACATACTTTTGAGTTCTCGAGAAGTCTTCACCTCGAGAGTGCCATTGAATGCCATCTCCAAGTTACCCTTCTCATCACGGGCAAATACCCTTTGGAATGTTGTTCTAAACAGGGATGACTGGAACGAGTCACCCAGGACCATGTGACCTCTGTAAGTAGGTGATCACCATCATCAATGCATAAACCAAGTTATGGCATTTCAATAAACTTCATTTCTTTTATACAAAAAATTATCAATTCAACATTCAGTATTCAAAAACAAAAAGTACTTTGACAAAACTAGAATTTCAGTTAGTGATTCTCAAACTCACCCTGTGTAAGTGGAACAGTATTTCATTTCATGTAGTCCAACCTGATCCAGGGCACATGCATAAAGGTCAATTATATGTCCATTATCAGAGGACCTTTTGGCTAGTGCTTCGTAGAACTTGATAGCCTTCTTCATGTACTTACAGTTGTCCTGGAGAATGGAGAAAGTATTACAAACCCAATTAAGCCGAAATTACTTTAACCTTTTAATAAAATGGCAACAACTTTCAGAATTTTATATCTTGAATTCTATGAAAACAGTAGTCAGGTAACAATCTTTTTCTCACCTTCTCAATATCATGATGAGAACGGATAGGTCTGCGCAAATCGTCATCCACAACCATTCCTGGGCCTACAGAGCAAGCTCCTCCCAAGAATGTCATGATACGAGCCCCAGTGTTGGGGTAACATGCCTGCACAAATGGGATTATACAAGTAAGACCAAATAATTTCTTTGGGTAGACATTACCATTCTACCAAAACATAACTGATTATAAAGTTATTAACTAGTATGAAAAATGTGTTTTGTACAACCTGGTACATCATCAAATTACTATGGATATCATAAAATGAGGGCTACTTATATGGTAAGACAATAAAATTCATCAAAATATATGACTCCTTCAAGAGCCCACATTTTGAAGTACCTAACAGAAACCATTATTTACAATTGAAAACTGAAGGATATATTTTTTACTTTCAATTTAAATCCACTCAAAGAAATTCATTACCTCTAGCAGACCAACAGCAATAGACAGAGCAGAGCCTGTTGCACGTAAAGGTCGTTTTCCTGAGGATACTGGCCAGGGGTCGCGGCGGAGGTCAGTCAGGATGTCAACCAGCATAATCTCACACTCCTGGACAGGCTGCAAGAACCTGTTGTTCATCTGACCAGGCTGAGGTGCAGGAGCAGCTTGGCCTGGCATCTGAAAAGGTAATATGACAGGTAAATCCAATGGATATTTGCTTCACTATTCCATAACAATAACAAATATCAGCTGCCAAACTAATTACTAGACAAACTCCTTCAACTTCTTTACATTCTCAAAAGCATAAAAAACAATGTGATCTATATTGCTAAGATAGAAGAGCATTTATACCAATGCCATGAAAAAATGTTAATAAAAATGTAATTATCAGCTAGTTGTTAAACATTACCTGTGTTTGTGTGGCCTTCAAACCAACCCCAAGGTATTCTTGTACAGACTTTGCTGTCTGGTCCTTGTGTCCTGGAAACACGTACTGCTTCCTTAGTACTTCATTTGCTAACACATGAACCTGAAAAAAATATGTAGCACTCAAATTAAATCTGTTTCAATTAAAGTTTGGCATTCTATTTTAAGGTTACTGCCAACATACATGCAAGGCACTATGCCACGAAGACAAGATACTCACATGTACATGACGTCCAAAGGTGATTAATCCCACCAGGGCATTGGCTGGCATGAGGGTGAGGGACATTGTAATTGATTCCTTTAGGGCTGACAACTCTTCCTCATCAACACAGGTATCAACCACAAACAAGAAAACTGGTGGCATATTTTGCTGCCTCTGAAAATTGGACAATAGCTCTTAGAATTAAAATGATCACATCCTCTGCCACATGAAAATCTGTTCCAGAACTTATTTTTCTTTTTTTTAACATCTGAAAAATAATCCCTTTAGCACTATTTGAAAGACACTGCAAATACTACTCTCCTGCAGATATCATTAAACAAAAATTAAAATCAAAACCTACCATAATAGTATATTCAATTGTTGAATATTGCGGGAAGAGCTCAGCTGGTTGGCTCTGCTCACTGATGGATGCATAGCTACTTGGGAATGGATTGCGCTGGAAGCAGAAGCAGCATACCCACATCTTCGATCGATAGTCAACCTGCAAGAGCACAATTCAGTGCTTAAGCTTTTCTTTGTAAAAGGATTAATCTGAAATAGTACCAAAGAAAATTCAAACTTTTCAATTCCATAATTAATTCTGCAATATTACAAAGTACAAAACCTTACCTGACAGAGAGGGTTCAGGATAGCCCCGCACTGTGACTGAGTGCACTTCAAGGGTTCATAACAGATTGGGGGCAGGTCATCTCGTTTCTTCAAGGGTGTGAATGCAGCAGCAACTGGGACAACCATGCGAGTAGCTTCAATTCGGCTTGATGGCCACACGTTCCAGGAAAAGCGAACGCCCTGTAATCATGTTAATGTAAAATATCCATAGCAAGCAATAACCAATGAAGAAGTAGCTATACTTGGGTTATCCAATTCCCAAACACCCTTATATCTTACCTAATAATACAGTATGATCCTCATTAAAAGACAACCCATTTTCATTATTTACCTCCTTCCAATCTCATCAAATGAAAAACTGTCTTTATCATAAAACTTCATCCAGACAATTGAACAAACTATTTCTTTACCTCTTTTGTCTCTTGGGATTCGATGAAATCCTGAAAAGAGGACTGCTGCGGCTGTGCCTGCTGCTGCTGTTGTGGGGCTCCATACTGATCCTGCTGGTACTGCTGCTGTTGTTGCTGCTGCTGCTGCTGCTGCTGCTGTGGGTGTCCATATTGCTGTTGCTGAGGTTGGTATCCCTGCTGACCCTGGGGTTGGTATCCCATTTGACCTTGGGGTTGGTATCCTTGTTGTGCCTGCGGCTGGTAACCCTGTTGTTGCTGTTGCTGTTGGTATTGCTCATGTCCCGGCTGTTGCTGGTATTGCTGGGCTTGCGCCGCTGCTTGTGGTTGGTACCCATACATTCTGTCAAAAGAAAAAAAAGAGGCAACTTAATCTTTTGAATGATAAATGTGGTCCATAGGGATAATCTATCTTCTACATACATCAACAACTAACTATATTAAATTCCTTACAATAATCCTTTTGCTGAACTTACAAAACCAACAAAAGTATATGTAGCTTTGCAGTAAGTGTTTAGAATAACTGATGGACCACTTAATTTCTACAAATCTTCATGGAAATACATTGAATACTTTAACC
This sequence comes from Penaeus vannamei, assembly GCF_003789085.1. Taxonomy (NCBI): domain Eukaryota; kingdom Metazoa; phylum Arthropoda; class Malacostraca; order Decapoda; family Penaeidae; genus Penaeus; species Penaeus vannamei. The sequence continues at coordinate 381,698 of NW_020871769.1, forward strand.
TAAACATTTTTGTACAAATTTCTGTTATTCATCAGTGTCCCCACTTTATAATAATAATATAAAAAAAAAAATAAAAAAATTTAAAAAATTAAACTAAGTAATTCTCCACTACTGAATAAAAGACTGAGGAAATTTTTTATTTACATATAACAGAAGAAAGAGAAGTAATTTAATGCATACACAAGGAATCAATAAATAATAAAATATTCTACACTATACCCTACAAACATACCTCTAACTGGTATTTAAACCTATATATATCCTAAAGACTCTGAAAAGGTAACCTGGAAGGCTTATGAGGAATTTAAATTGCCTCCTCTAAATATATGCAAGTGTAGAACATGACTAAGAATAAGAAGGTTCTAAAAGCTAAATGCCTCATGTCTAAAAACTTTCTTTATCATAACACCTTGAATCTTAAATACACATACTCATGATCTATGCTATTTCAATATTTCAAATCTGATCTTGATATGATTCTCAAATTGCTAACCTTCCACATCAGTCCTTTTGTGTGGGTAACAATTACAAAGTCAATATCTATAAAGGCCAAATAAAAAGTGAAAACATACTGCTACCGATTACAATTTCAAATACTAATTTTTACACCATAGTTACATTTGATTATCAAGAGTACATTAATGTTGGATAATGGCATTAATCTGTGGCTGTATTCCAAATATATACCCAAAACTGCAAATTAATAAAATTACAATTATTCATATAAATATGTGAGAGTGTGAGTATGAGTGTGAGTGTGAGTGAGAGTGTGAGTGTGTGTGTGTGTGTGTGTGCACGTCTGTATGTGAGCCTGTATGCGCATCTGTGTGTGTGTGTGTGGTGTGTGTGTGTTGTGTGTGTGTGTGTCTGTGTGTGTGTGTGTGTGCGCATCTGTGTGTGTGTGTGTGTGTATCTGTTGTGCATCTGTGTGTGTGTCTGTGTGTCTGTGTGTGTGTTCATCTGTGTGTGTGTCTGTGTGCGCATCTGTGTGTGTGTGTCTGTGTGCGCATCTGTGTGTGTGTGTGTGTGTGTGTCTGTGTGCGCATCTGTGTGTGTGTGTCTGTGCGCATCTGTGTGTGTGTGTCTGTGTGCGCATCTGTGTGTGTGTGTGTCTGTGTGCGCATCTGTGTGTGTGTCTGTGTGCGCATCTGTGTGTGTGTGTGTGTGTCTGTGTGCGCATCTGTGTGTGTGTGTCTGTGTGCGCATCTGTGTGTGTGTGTCTGTGTGCGCATCTGTGTGTGTGTCTGTGTGCGCATCTGTGTTGGTGTCTGTGTGCTCTGTGTGTGTCTGTGTGCGCATCTGTGTGTGTGTGTCTGTGTGTGTCTGTGTGCACATCTGTGTGTGTGTCTGTGTGTGCATCTGTGTGTGTGTGTGTGTCAGTCATTACATATGTGTTGTAAAGCGCATTTCACTAAATGTGTAAACAAAAGCTGTTAGGTGGTGAATGCAGTTGGCAGTGCATCTTAGACTATTTAAAGCAAGATTTATTTAAAGGAAGATTATTATTATTACAACATAAAATGGTGAGGAAATTAAAGATTCAAAATCTATTATAACACTGATAGAGGAAGAAAGTAAAAGCAGAAAAAGGAGTCTGCTTTTCCTGCTGCTAGTGCTCAAGACGAAACAATGAGGCATAACCCACACCCGACAAGACTGCATCTACTCACAGGGACCCTGAAGACATAGTGCAAGGAAGATAGATGTATTAGGCCTACTCTCTGTAACTGCACCTCTCTATAATAAAGGACCTGGAAAGTTGATAATCAATGTATAACTGTATATATAAAAGTTAAAAAGATTGATAATTCTTCTAATCTAGTAAAAATTACAAAACTCAACACACTGTATTCCTTTACTTGTACACAAGAGGGTAAATATTCAGAATACCTTTGCATGCCCAATCACAACGATATTAGTATCAATGGATTCCTTTCACTCTCTATTACCCAAATATTTAGAAATTATGCCCCCCCAATATCCAAAATCTTGGTCCTGATTGCTGGGGAGCACACAAATGGTACCAAGGAAATTATTGGGTAATATATAAACAATATACACAGAATAGGGGGGGGTTTAGGTCAGAGCAGTCAAAAATAAGTGATGGTCAATTTCATATTTGTATACGAGTGTAGAATTACCCAAGTGAATGTAAACTCCTGTCGCAAAAAATTTAGGCAATGCGCAAGGTGATTCATAATCCTCTGGGATGAGGGATCAACCGCATGTGAAAAAAAATGAAAAAGTGTAATTTTGCTGGAGACATCACCCCCCCCCCCATGGGACCCCCATAAATCTGGTATCAAAAAATGCAGAATATCAAAATACATCAAATAGTAAAAAACCAAGAAAATCCATAAGCCCCTCTCCCTACTTTTAGAAATATTTATCTATATGACCCCCCATCTCCTAATCCCCCCCCCCCCCAACACACATTTAGCGACAGTTCCCTTAAAGTGAGAGAACACAAATCTTAAGAGAAATCCACAAAATGTCTTTATTATGGTTATCAAAGCTGATAAAAGATTATCATGTTATACAATCTTTAGAAGTAGATTACAACATTATATTCATACACAAGGTCAAAATGAATCATGCCTGGCTACTTTCGGGTACTGTGTTGGTTTGGCGTACTACCCAGAATTAGCACTCTTAGAACCTCAGCAATCTATCCTTCAAGTGTTTAACTGAAGCACATAGTCACAGAAATGTGAAAAGGGGGTGGGGGGGCATACAAACTTGACTTGCTCTCGGGTCAACTACAGCAAAACTCAGATGGACTGCTCTAGTGAGGCATTTCCTGGTAGAAATGCTGCACAGCAATCTATTTTTACCAGTGGCAAGGGTATCCTGTATAAACTACGCCAAAGATTGTCATATGAATAAAAAATTCTTCATAAACCCCCAAAACCTGCCCTCTTAGGATATACCTGGCCAGACTAGTAAGACTAGTAACACTAGTAAGACTACTAATTAGTAAGACTTACTAAGTAGTATTATTAATTACTAATTACTAATTAATTACTAAGTAGTAAGACTTACTAGTCTTACTAGTAAGACTAGTAAAGAGTTTAACTGGGCTCATCCCCCTAGCCACGATAATAACACATACTGTATAATTTAATCCAACAATAGCCCTAGGATACCACATGTACTATCTACCTATTGGATCTAGTTTTGTTGCTGTTGTTGCCCAGCACTGACTAAAGCCACAAGGAATGCAAATAGAAATGAGAAATACATTAATTCCAAATCAAACATATTTTCAGACATGGAGCTATGCTACAAAAATAAACAAACAGAAGTCAAAATTTATCTGTGATTGAATAACGTCTGGAGGTAAATTGGCAGATGGTCAATTTTCTTTTCACTACACAATACAAAACTCATGCGAGATATATGACAACATAACTGCCAACACCCTGAGTCCTTCTATCTGTATTGCTACAAACATACCAGTTGATTTCATTCACACTGATAGTCATACTAAAGGCGGGGTTCAACTGGTCTTATCTTCGTCTAGGACCTGACTTATGTCTGAGTGCCTAGCCAGGCTTAGTGTTTCAACTACGAAAAGCACCGCTGTAATAGCACAGCTGGCTTCCCTCAACCCCTAGATTTTGCCCCAAAGTGACCAATTTAGCCCAGATAGCTGCGCTTACAACCAGACCTGCACATACACAAGACCAGCTGA
>NW_020871769.1:392891-407891 GCF_003789085.1 Penaeus vannamei
TGATGTTTTACCCTTGGGCTTTGTATTATTTCATCATTATGGAGCAAAAATTTTTTTTTCTTGATAAAGATTCTCAGCTTGAGGAGGTGCGTACTCTACAAGGTGCGCATATTAAAAAAAAAAAAAAAAAAAAAAAATAGCTGTGAAGTTTACATAGGCCTGTATAGTACCAAACGCAGGTATCTTAGAGGGAAATCGCCACCGTATATAGAACGCAGTTTCAAAAGGTTTTAAAAAATTATCCCCGATTCATTACAGTACGAAGGTGGAACAGCTTACTACTCCGAATATATACCTTCCTATGGTGAGACCGTGGGGGTGCCTTAGACAGTGTTACTACATAAGAGTGACTAGCATAACGTCAGATTTTGTTTAAACTAATTAATACTAGTACAAAAATCTTTGAAATTTGCTTAGGAAAATGAAGAATGTGGATATAAATCCGTTTTGGATACATCGCTCACTTCTTTAGTTAATAAGATTCATGACAAATGATAAAATAGGAAATTTAATATTTTATCATTAACCCTTGCACATGTAAATAGCGTACTAAACGGTGCGGATACAAGTGTTAAAGGTGTTCCTAAAAGCTAAACGGAGAGTGACAGAGATGATGTAAGAGTGACCCTAGCTTAAAAGATAGTGTCGCATAACACCATCTTCACCTATATCAATTTTAAGTACCGAAACTGTTCTTCAACCCTATCAACATCAATTGCATCCTTCTTCCAATATACATCCTTATCGCACTTCACTAACCACCGCCACGTGCAATCTAACCTCAACTGCACCGGTCACCAGCTGCTTCTCAAGGCCGTCGATATCATTCACACATTTGCAAAAATGCACAGCGGATCAAAGTCGTAATATTTATTTCGACTTTGATTGGGATCTTATACATTCATGCATGCACGTGCACTCACACACACGTTACACGTATACATACATGCACACACCATATGCGCGCGCACACACACACACACACACACACACACACACACACACACACACACACACACAACACACACACACACACACACACACACACACACACACACACACATGTAGGCAGGCAGTCAGGCATGTACGCACACACACTCTCTCTCTCTCTCACACGCACACAGACAAGCAGGGATGAACACACACACACAAACACACCCATGCAGGGGGGCAGGTATGCACACACACACACATACAACACACGCAGGCAGGCGGGCAGGCAAACACAAACATACACACACACAAACACAAACACACACACGCGCTTACGCACGCACGCAACATAACACACGCACGCAAACATACACACGCACACACAACACACGCAGGCAGGAATATAAGCAAACAAACAAATATACATATACAAACACACATATAGGCAAACAGGCAAACAGGCAGACACACACACACACACACACACACACACACACACACACACACACACACACACACACACACACACACACACACACACACACACACACACACAACACGCATACACAAACATATAGACAGGCAGGCATACATACATACATACATACATACATACATAACATACATACATACATACATACATACATACATACATACATACATACATACACAACACACACACACACACACACACACACACACACACACACACACACACACACACACACACACACACCTCACCCATACCATGCAGGCAGGCACACAGCAGGCACACACACACACACACACACACACACACACACACACACACACACACACACACACACACACACACACACACACACACACACACACACACACACTCACCCATACCCATGCAGGCAGGCACACACACACACACACACACACACACACACACACACACACACACACACACACACACACACACACACACACACACACACACACACACACACACACACACACACACAAATCCCACATTACTTAGCTCTTGCACAAACATTTGATTGCTAGTGTGGAACTGATCACATCATAAAAATTATTAGGGACCAAATTATTGATACTTATGGCAGTATTTTTCAATAATTATGGTACGATTTAATCCAGATGTGTATAGAGCATACTATAAATCATTTTCTTAATGCATAAGAATCGGGTAGATAGGATTGTAAGGAGATAGTGCCTTGTATTATTATCTCACTGAGAATAAAACAGGACACATAAGTTCTCAAACAAATGGACACATTCTCCTCCTTTCTTCACTCTCCTCAACTCTTTCTCTCACTTTCTTCTCTCTCTCTTTCTCACTTCATGTTCAAACAAGGGAAGCATTATAAAGAAAATGTTATAACAAAAAAGAAAAAAAGACATTAGGATATAAATTACCAATAACTTTCTTTCTCTATACCTTTCTAGAATGTGAAAACGGAGTGAGGAGAAATGAAACAGGTGAAAAAGGAGGACAAAAGCCAGCACAAAAGATGAAAAAAATGATTCCAATATAACGGCAAATATCCACTCCAAAATCCATCACCCTCTATTTCAAGAAGACAGATACATATAAAAAATAGTAAATATATATATTTCCTTTCCTCTGGGGTTGGGATCACAATGAAATGAAACAACAATGTGAATAGAGATCAAATTTTACTTTTAATAGCCAAGAATATAAAACACACACAAAAAAAAATTTAACAAAATAAATCCACGTTTTTGTAGATAATGAAAAATCTACAATGCATTTATTTTTTTCTATAGGAAAGACAATGATTTGGCAGTTCTTTGTGAATTAGATATTATTGCAAAATTGCTCTCACACCTTTGACAGACATAGTGTATAACAGATCTATACATTCTATATTCCTTCCCAGATAAAATTTGCTTTCATTTGAAAAAAAGTGATCTAGCAAATAAAAGGGAAAAAATCGTAAAAAAAGAACCAGTATGAAAATAGACGTATATTTGTATAAAAATGCTCAAAAGAGAAATTATGAATAAAAATGCACAAAAGAGAAATTACGATATAATTTAGAAAAATATAAAAAAGAATCTTGGCCACAATTGTTCACTTATTTCTCTGCAATATCTTCACTCAGCCAGGCGTCAACTGAAGCCAGTCCATTTAGCATTGTACGAATGGAACGCAATCCTTCTACATTTCTTATCTGCAAGAAAATGAAACCTTTTATTAAAATATATGGTTATAATTAGAAAAAAAATTGACAAATCAATATTTTAGCCTTGGAATTATCACCCACATATCAAATACAAGCCAACTCACATATTTTTCTGATGAACAGAGATCTTTTCTGCTTGCGAAATCTAAAATATCCCTTGCTTGCTCAGTCACCATCTGATAACCCCTTTTCTCAAGAGACATTTCCTCATCAATCTCTTCAAGAAGGATCTTCATCGTCCAGGTACACCAGTGGCGATGCTCTTCTAAGGGATGGAAGTACTGCTTTTCCCCAATCTGCAATGCATTTAAGAAAAATAACTTTCCAGTTCTTGCACATACAGTTAAAGGACCATTATCTTTCTTTTTCATATTATCCAGGTAGATATCTTCCTTGACGACTTTGAGGTTGCTCTAGGAAATCTATAAAATGAATGAAGCAATCAATAAAACAAAACAAAAAATATATATATAAATATGAAAAAAAATACCTTTCTAATTTGTGTAGAGGGAGAAGAACCAATTATCAGTGGACTTGGAAGAGCTGTATTTTTTTGGCTGGTGCAGCTATCTTGTACCCTACTTGTCTCCTTGCTACCCTGTTCCTTATCTCCAGTTGGATTAATTTCTTTAGGATTCTCTTCTTCCTTCTCCTGGCTTGCAGTCTCACCACTACTCTGCTTGTCTTTTTCAGTCTGACTAGTTTTTGTGTCCAGATCTTTAGAGGAATCTTTTCTGCAGTCTTCTGATGCATCAGAATTGTTTGTTGTCTGCCCTTTTCCTTCTGGTTTAGAATCAGGATTTACAGATTTTTCATCATCTTTCTTATTTTCAGCTTCTATTTCCCCACTCCTTTCGATCTCATTTTCTTTCTTTTTTACTGACTCGTCTTCCATGTCATCTTTCTCGGTCTTATTTCCAGCTAAGGCTTCACTTTTGCCATTTTCTGAATCATTTATTTTTTCTTTCTGTTCCTTCTCCTGATCTTCATTTTCCTTTGAACTGTTTCTTGCTCCTGCCTCCTCTTGAGGTTGGTCTTTTTCCTTTTCATCTCCTTCTTCCATTTTCTTCCTCTCTTCTGATTCTATCTCTTTACTTGAGTTGTCCTTTTTGTTATTTTCAGTCGGTGGACTTTCTTCTTCCATCTTTTCTTGCACTTCACCTTCATTTGTTTTATCCCCTTCTGCTTCCTTAGCTATGGTCTTTTCTTTTTGCCCATTATCCTTCTCCTTCTCACCATCTTCTCCCATCTCTTTTTCCTGCTCCTTTTGCACATTTTCTTCCCCTTTTCTTTCACCTTCTTCACCTGTTGTTTTGTTTTCTTCAATGATTTTCTCCCGACTGTCACTGCCTTTGTTATCGGTCTTCAGGAGTTTGCATTTCCGCGGTGGACATATCCTACTACCTGCAGGACTGGATCCCTCAACCTTATCCTGATCCATCTCTTCATCTTCTGCAGTCTCCTCAACCTGCTCTTCATGTCTTTTTCTCTTCCCTGATGGTGTAGGAGCTGGAGAGATGGCACGAGTGCTTTCTAATTCATCAGCTCTGGTTATGAAACTCCAGAGTCCCACTGATCTTCTGCAGACTTTGCACCTGTTAATATATTGCAAGAAACTCTTAATTGTACCTTGCCTAAAAGCAAGCTGAGTGATGATAACTATGAAATTACTTTTTTGAACACAAAATTAAAGATTTGTTACTAACATGTAGGGTCACTTACATTTTATGAAATGTATTAATTACTACCACAATAACGGGCAGAAATAGATAAAGTAATCAATTCTAGACCTAGAGATATTTCTACATTTTGAAATTATGTTTTGAGTCAGCAGAACTATATCACTGCTGCTCAGTTCTGCTCAAAGAATGCCTTTCCACAAACCTTAAATATGCTCCTTCACCACGAATCCATCCACTCAATACCAATAGCACAGAGGAAGCCTGGACTTCATAATCAGTGCTATCATTTTGGAACAATCCCACAATAAGGTCTTTATCTGCTCCCTGAAATGTTGATTACAATAAGCACTATACTTACTTTTTTTAATATAAATATAGTGTATAAGTATTCAATATAAAGATTACTTTTAGGCTAAACATAGATTTATCTGTATGAAGTTTTGTAAATATCCAATACTTTGATTACTAAAAACTAGTGTCTTACATCATGAGAAGATGCAGATAAAATTTCAGTACAAGCTAACATTTCATCACTTTAGGTACTTACAAGACTTTTTGATAAAGCTTCAACATCAAGGTATGGTAGAGCTGAATTTAGGGCAGCAAGTGTCCGAGCAGAATTTGTGAGATTGCGCATGTCTTCAATAGAGCCAATATAAGGTGGCTGGACAAACTCCTCAGGACTTGGATTATGTTTCCAACCACAGGCATCTTTGTGGGCTTCCAATATCCTGCTCTTCAACAGACTAAGGTACTTTTCATCTGTAAAGCAATTTCATACTTTGAGATTGTACTGTTTACTGCTTCATCATTTTTTATCTTTCCTTATGTATAATGTACCTACTTAATGGTTATAGAAAATTATCAGAACTTGATACTGTAATTTTTCATTGATTTTGGGTAATTATTGGATATCACCTAGTTATAAACACACTACCTCTTGTATTTCATAGTTTCCTATTATACATTATAAACAGCAGTCAGCCCTAAGCCTACCCCTGGACAAGCATTACCTTGTGCAAAAAAATATAATAAAAGCAATAAATCCACTCTCTAACTCACTAGAATACCAGTCACAAACAAACAAAAGTGGAAACTGTAAAACAAACAAATCTTCCACACTCACAAGCTTTGAAATCCCGTACATCAGGTAGAATTGCACAAACAACCTCACGGCAGGTGACGCACTGGAGAATATCCTTCTCCTGGATACGCCAGCCCCATCTTGCACACTCCAGAGGGGTCAGCTCTTGCACAGTCCATAATCCTGGTCTGAAGGAACTGACTCGATTATAAAATTCCTCGGGGTTCTGTGGTTGTGTTTTGACTGCTTGGGCATTCTGCTTGTTCAATTTTTCAATGTCAATTAGTCTGAAATATAAGATTAAATAAATTATCATTATACAATTGGTATGGAAGTGCACTGTGTATGTAAATGAACAAGTACAGTTTTAATGTATGAACATTCTACTAGTAATATGCAGATTTGTTTGAAGTTCATCCTATATCAACAGAAAAATATATGAGAAATTGGAGAGTAAAAGCAAGAAAATAGCATATAACACAGTAGTTATAAATCCAGAAACTCTGGGCTACCTAATAGTGCAAAACAAGTATAAAGTGGTATCTAAACGATAGGACAAACCCTGGGTCGCTTACTAATAATAAAGTATATGATTTGAATGCCTGACTCTAAACCATTATCAGGTTGGACTTAAGACTGTTGACTATCTGTTATAAATCTCTGTATTTTCAAGTAGATCTGGATCAGAAATGACCATTATAATTATGAAGGAAGAGAAATTTGACCCCAAATTAAGTGCAGCAAGAGATGTTACTGCATCAGATAACAGACAATTATCAAAAGAACATGGAAAATATTGTAACATTCATAAATAATACATGATAAGGGGAGGGGAAGAAGTTTCAACACTATTTTTTCAGAATTGGTCAGCTATACAGCGAAAGGTAAAAGATCAGTGAATCAAAAGATTAGTGAATTTTAAATCAGTTTTCTTCCACGATACTTTCGCTGAATAAAAAACTTAAATAATAGTTTATATAAATAGCAATTACAGGGCTTATCAAATTTCAACATGCCAACCATGAATCACTATCTATTGCACATTTTGTTCTATGTACATGCTTTTAGATTTTGAAATCTACAAGCAGTGACTCTTTCTTGCAGTAATTTTGTCCTTATGAATCATATAGCTCTGGGCAATTTTATTATCAAATGGTATTGGATATTTGTTAGTCCTTGGCTAGAGTGCTGACAGATGGCTTGATACTGCCACTAGTATGGTATCTAGTATAAAAAAAAAACTTTTAAAACTTCAATTTGTAACATAGATGTCATAAATGAGTGTGGGAAAGCCTCTTTAAAAAAAATCTGAACCAACCTAGACAATTCAAAAAATAGATCTGCACCTTGAAAGGCAGCAAATTTGTTATCACTGAACTCCTATTAATGTTTACTGATCAAGAAATATTTGTCTCACAGAACCACTGCATCAGAGGTCATGATAACTGAATGGTAAATGGGTGTTTCACGTAAATAATGGACCACATCTGCTTGAGGGACCAAATATAGAAGCAAGGGAACTGTATAACATCTTCACCCTCTGTGATTCTGGCTAAAATACAATTTTAAGCCTACTTTTGACAATCTGTAACTCCTGCACTCATTGAAAAGTAAAACAAGTGAACATTTGTTAAGCACACACAACTCGGAACAGGGTTGATGTGTGTGGTATAGAAGTACATGCCAAATGGAAATGAGTCCCTTCAAGCCATGACTATGAGTCCAATGGGTGAGTCATGAGATTTTATGCTGTCAATCAATTATGAATTGACAGTGTCATGATATGCACCTGCTGTTGAGTAAACAAGATGTGGCTGTAGGGTCTGGAAAATGTGTGACATGTGCAGGTAAGGGGACATGACTGTTACAATATCCACGTGGCAAGTAACTCAGACCTTCCCAGGATCTATTTTGCTAAGTGAAGTGTTAGGGATGAGAGCCACATGAAAATGACTACGAGCACAAATACTGCATATTTGACCGGGCTATTTCCCTGGGAAACCAATGCCCTCCTTACCTTATCATTGCTACCGTTGCTTAGCACCACCTAAACAACTCCTAACGAACATCAGACCTTGTAAAGAATTTATACCAAATTCTATGGATTATATGTTATAGATCTCTTACAGAAAATTAACAAAGCTTCACTTTATATTAAGATCTTTTTAGTAGCAATCCTGGAAACATCTTTTTCTCTTATCTAAAGCGGAAACAAAGGGATACACTCTAGCCAGCACAGTACAGTGCAAACATTCAAAATAAATTTCATGAAAACTGCAGTTAGTGATTAATGTTTTCATTAATTACAAGTAGTTTGGTAGTTTCTTAACATGAAATTGAAATATAAATATATGTAAAATGTTATTCTTTGACGTGACAATGAGTAGAGCAGAAAAGCCCCCAATTGGTATTCTGCTCATGTATGGGGAAACAAACAAGGTGGAGGTGTTCTTGACACGAAATGATACTACTCAATTAGGTTGGGTTACGTTTCTACTTATTACCTGGAAATAACACTGATATGCCCATAAGCATCTGTGATGTATGCCTAACTGTGAGAAATCCGATACAGCACTGACTTTTTTTTTCTAATACAGCATATACACACTCACAATATATGCGCAAAATTTAAAGTAAAAAATAAACAACTCTAAACTGACACAATACGACTTTTTAATGAGTCTGAGTCATTTGATGTGGTGTTGTCTATAGAGGAATGATTATCTTCAAAATTATTCCTTATGCTATAATTCAACCTTATAAACTGATACTGTATTCAGAACTCCTCATCCTGCTCGTCCAGACAAGTTGAACAAGATGTTTTGACTGTTCTGAACCTTTAGTTTCTCGTCCTGGATAAGTTGTCCATCTCGTCTTCCTGTGAAGCTGGGCAAGCAGGATGAGATGATGTCACAATAGCATTTGTATGTAAACAATGACAGTTGCAAGCAACCACAAGATACTGATGGGTAATTTCATGGCCCTTTATTAATGTTATCATCAATAATGTAGAAAAACAAAGAATCCTCCAAATATTCACGACAGGAGAGAGAGTCGAACACGACTTGGCAACACCCACTCCCGCATGGCAGCCGTATGCTTGTGCCTGCCATGAATACATGAAGGATTCTTTGTTTCTTAGGTGGGGGCAGAGGGGTAGAAATCCCCCCATGGGGGGATTGCAGGGGGCTGTGCCCCCTGCACTAGACAATATAGTGACTCATCCTGATTAGATGACTTACATTTTACAATTTCCCTGGTACCTTTCATGCCTTCCCCTGCTATCGCAGCTAAGAATGTGGAGTTGGGGGGGGGGGCTTCCGCACAATAAAATCTATATATTTGCATTGTAGACGGTGAGAGGAATCCAATGATACCGAAAATGTTGCAATCTGTTTGGCAGACATTTTCCAGAAAACTACCCAGACAAGTTGTCTGGATGCCAAGTGGAGTTGGGGGAGGGGGGCTTCTGCAGCATTGTAGACGGTGAGAGGAATCCAATAATACCGAAAATGTTGCAATCTGTTTGGCAGACATTTTCCAGAAAACTACCCAGACAAGTTGTCTGGATGCCAAGACTAGGTGTTCCGACACACCATGAAATGTATGCATATACAGGCTTGATTTGTTGAGAATTACCTGTAATGACTAAAAATTCCTATGATCACTGTAATCATTCTCGGTGTCTCACATGCCATCAAGTTGTTTGATGGTTTTCTTCTGACTTTTTTTTTCAAAACTTTGTCTGTCAGAACATAATCACTTATATAACGCTCGAGTGTTGGGTTCATAATCGTCATAAACACATGACTATGAACACCTTTGCCTTGTCAAAATGTTACACATAAATTAACATATGCATATCATTTCTCCCCCTACAGTATATTCGAAGACCATGTTGCATAAACCAGGTTCACTTAATTCCTTGTATTTAGAATCACATCAAGTTGATCTTGTTTACAGCAAGATTAGATGATCAAGATTATAAACCGAGCACGCCAAATAAGTGTCTGTCATGGTAGAGAAATTGGAGGATATAAACCGGTTTCACGTAATTTCTCATCGGAACACATAAAAGACCGTACCCTGGCGATCTAGTCACCGTATCTGTCAAGGAAGAGAAGATAGTAGAGATTTTGTTGACTTTGGCCAGCACGGCGTCTCCTTCCTCCTCCATTGTTTACATCCTGACTTATGAGGGTCACGTGACCTGGTAGCGTATTTCGATCTCAACTTTTTATTCTTTAGAAAAATTAATTACCATAATCTATAATCTTACTATATTTTCCAAAATAGCGCGGAAAAAGAGGCGGGCTCATCTGCACTGGGAAAAATATTCTGTTAATTCAGGAGAAACGCTTTTGGAGAAGGGGCTCCTGGATGTTGGTTCGCGAGTCCAGGCAGAGTGTTATTGGAACGTGTCTGTTGTGTGGTGGCGGCGGAGGCACTGGAGGGCTGGTCTGGTATCTGCTGTCCTCACAGCAAGGTATGGACCAGAAAAAGAGTCCAAGCAGGTAAGTACCCCGAAGGGCGTGGTTCTGAAGTCAGGAGTGCACGCTTGAGCTGAGCGAAGAGCAACTTGGACGTCCGGAAAGGGAGGATATCAGAGGATAACTGATTGCATTTGTGACGTGTTGTGACAAAGGGGATTGACCCAAGATTGGCACTTGCAACCCTCTTTTGCCAAGATAATTGACACTCTTGGCCCATCCCTGCACGTGAGCTTGCACCGGGCACCACCTGCGAGTGGTAACCATCTGGCGAGGCGTCACCATCTGCCTCTCCTCCCCTGTCATGGCTGGGAAGCGTTTCGCCAACTTGAATTTCAATTAAGTTGATTGAGTCTGAAGTGAAGCTCTATTACCTCGATCGTGGCGTATATTTCAGATCTATTTCGAGCCACCGTCGCTAGTCTTTAGGGTGACAAGGTGACCCTTCTGTGGTGGGTGGCAGGGAGGGGATTCAGAAGGGAGGACTTTGGGTTTTGGTGTGGTGAGGGTAGGACTTGGGCTGGGTTAGATGACTCTCTTTGGGGTCTTGGAGGCTTGGCTGTTCTTGACACAATAGCTGCTGGGTGGCTTTGGTTGGGGTTTGGAACGGGTATTTCTTATCTGATTAATTATGAGGAATTCCTTTGTTTGAGGACTTCAGAAAAATCCTGAGGTAGATTTTTTCTAGGTGGTTTTGTGCTGATTGGTGTGCATTCCATGTGTGAAAGTGGTGCCATTTGCAAGCATATTATCCTTTCAAGCATGAACCATTTCTGGTTATAGTAAACAAATTGTAAAAACTGGCACAAGGTGATATGGTGAATGGTTAAAAGACACCCACAGTGACTGTCAGAGTGGGACTTTTTCATGTAATATTATTCCTAGTGTATCCAGATTTACTTGATAAATGATGGAAAGCTTATAATCATGGTTTCATTGTGATAGTGACACACTGTCAAGTGACCACCACTCTGCTCCAACAAAGACGAACAAACCTCAACCTCATATATTCTGGTAAGATAGAGCTTAGACTGGTTCCTTATTCTTCAATGAATACAAATAAAGTGCAGCTTTGTCAGATTGAATACAGTAGTTTTTGGAGGCTGTTGTGCTAGTGCATAGGCCAGTGGGAAGTGCATTGGTGTCTTCTAAATATTTTACCATTTTATTTTGCAATAACAGTGAAAGGGCACAAGGGTGTAATTGACATTTTTCGAAACGTAATACAGTAGAGCAATTTTTAGTGAATTTTAGATAATTACTAGTGTCTGTGGGAAAAAAATTATATTTGATTTTTTTATGGTGGAAGGGAAAACTATTTTACTTCTTATAGCATATTTAGTTTTTTTAACTATGAGATGTGGTTTGCTTAAAATGCCAAACTTTTCTGTTTAAATACATTTGATAAAGTTAGGAGGTATTAGCTTGACCTACTCATTCTGCGTGTATGCAGGTTTAGACATTTTTGCAATGGTTAGATACAGGTTTTCATGATGTATGCTGGAAAAGGCTGAAAAATACTGCATACATGGCTGATTGATATAAACAGCAATTTTGTCAATTTTTTAAAACCAAGTGAGAAAAAATACCTTTTTAACCATTTAATAGGGATTAGAAAAAAATTGTTATCAGCTCCAGGAAGGATTAATTTTTATCTCTACAAAGGCACAATATAAGATTTGATAATCTTGTTAAACCACTGCTGCCAGGGATGGCATGTGCATAAATGCCATGTCTACTGTGATTTTAGTTTATTGATAGAAGGCTCCACAAGTGCTTAGTCACCAAGGAATCATTTATTAGTCCTACCTATCTTACCTGTTTACCGTTTTCCTTGATTTTCAGAAGTATTATTTTCTACTTCTATTGCTATTTGTACTGGTAATAACAATATGATAATCATGTCAGTAGTAATGAAAAGTTTCATTATAAATGGCATTAAGAAAATTATTTTTCCTGGGGGTTCAAGAGATAGAGAAATATGGAAAAGTTATGTAGGCTAACAAATTAAATCCTTGGTGGCAAAGCACCTGTAGAGCCATCATGTATATACATGTTTATTAAACAAAACTACAGTGGACATGACCTGTTCCCAGGAGCAGTGGCTTAAAGGCCAGGTTGATATAATGACATAATGTTGCTTTAATCTCTGTAAGCACTTTGTTTGTCACTCATATATGTGAATAGAACAAAGCTCTATACTGGAGATATATATATAGTAGATTGTTTTCATTATATGATGGATAATGTTAGTCTCTTGTAAAGCAAAAATTTCAGTAGAGTATCAGAGGCTTAAAACCTACCAGGTGATTTGGTACTGAGATTTTCCATGTAACTGAAGGGATTACAGTTGTCATTTTGAGATTGAGGAGATTAAGGTCACTATCATGATAAGGATAACTTGTTTAAATTGCTTCCTGAGCTACTACATTCTCCATGGAAATTGTTGTAGATAGAAAAAGATGATGTAGCCTTGAAGGTAAAGTTTGTAGATTGTTAGGAGATCATGAATATTTGTTTGAATATTTGCCGTATACATTTATCATTTATTTGTCTATTTACTTTGTATCTAGGTGGGATTCTGATGAGCATTTTTTTTTTCTTTCTTTTTTTTATTCATTGGTTAGACATTTGTGGCTGATGTTCTGTACACTCAGTATTTTAAATTAGCAATATAGTATAGGTTGATGTACATATTAAAGGTTAGATTGAGTTTGGCACATGCTAAGAAATATAGAATACACCATTGTATTGGCGCTGTATTTTCATGCAGTTTGCAAAGAAAATTGTACAATTATTATTATTGATATCTTATCATTAGCACTATCACGATCATTATTATACCTATTATTCCTATTATTAGTATTGCTATTATTATTTTTTATTATTATTATTATTATTATTATTATTATTATTATTTATTATTATTATTATTATTATTATTATTATTATTATTATTATTATTATTATTATTATTATTATTATTATTATTATTATTATTATTATTATTATTATTATGTTTATTATGTTTATTATGTTTATTATGTTTTTATATAATTAATAATAATAATAATAATATAATAATAATAATAATAATAATATATAATAATGATAATGATAATGATAATGATAATGATAATGATGATATGATAATGATAATGATGATAATGATAATGATAATGATAATGATAATAATAATAATAATAATAATAATAATAATAATAATAATAATAATAATAATAATAATAATAATAATAATAATATTATTATTATTATTATTATTATTATTATTATTATTATTATTATTATTATTATTATTATTATTATTATTATTATTATTATTATTATTATTATTATTATTATTATTATTATTATTATTATTATTATTATTATTATTACTATTATTTTTTTATTATTATTATTATTATTATTATTATTATTATTATTATTGTTGTTATTAAATTATTATTATTATTATTATTATTATTATTATTATTATTATTATTTTATTATTATTATTATTATTATTATTATTATTATTATTATTATTATTTATTATTATTATTATTATTATTATTATTATTATTATTATTATTATTATTATTATTATTATTATTATTATTATTATTATTATTATTATTATATTATTGTTATTATTGTTATTATTGTTATTATTGTTATTATTGTTATTATTGTTATTATTTATTATTGTTATTATTGTTATTATTATTATTATTATTATTATTATTATTATTATTATTATTATTATTATTATTATTATTATTATTATTGTTATTGTTATTGTTATTGTTATTGTTATTATTATTATTATTATTATTATTATTATTATTATTATTATTATTGTTGTTATTGTTATTGTTATTATTGATATTGTTATTGTTATTGTTATTGTTATTGTTATTGCTATTAGTATTAGTATAAGTATTACTATTATTTTCTTTAGTATTATAGACATTATGATAACATTGAAATAATAACAATAATAATAATGATAATTATAATGATAGTAATAATTGTCATTGATATTGTTATTTTTCCATTGTTGTTTTTTTTGTTATTCTCATTATTGTTAACCTTATATCATTATATCAGTATCATTATATCACTTATTATTATTGTTATCATTATTATTAATATTTGCATCATTATTAAGTGTTGTTGTTATTATTTTTGTTATTGTTATTGTTATTATTATTTTGTTGTAGTTTTTAATATTGTTATTATTATAGTTATTAATATCATTATTAGTATTATCAGTATTATTATTGTTGTTACTATTGTTACTATTACTATTATTGTTGTTATTTTTATTTTTATTAATTTCATTATTATTATTATTATTTTGTTGTTTTGTTGTTGTTGTTGTTTGTTGTTGTTATTATATTATTATTATTATTATTATTATATTATTATTATTATTATTATTATTATTATTATTATTATTATTATTATTATTATTATTATTATTATTATTATTATTATTGTTATTGTTATTGTTATTGTTATTGTTATTGTTATTGTTGTTTTGTTGTTATTCTTGTTATTTGTTATTGTTATTGTTATTGTTATTATTATTATTATTATTATTATTA
>NW_020871769.1:418491-463491 GCF_003789085.1 Penaeus vannamei
CTCCTGATTATCCAGCCAATGCTCGGTCACCTCAGCGAAAGACTTCTGCCATGCTGCCCCCGTCTTCCTCGAAAGGCCTAGGCATTGTAACACGGTCTTATAATGCCCACGCTTGTTCAGCCAGTGGTTGACAAAGCAAATGATCTTGTACGGCTCCATTTTGGCACCAGAGAGGAATGAACCTTTATAATCGCTGACGACATAGTGACACCGCTTCTTCCTGTGGTGAATCTTCCTAGTGACACCGCAATACCAATCGTGTCTCTGTGCTCGGTAATAACAAGGGGTCTTGCAGAGGGGACAGATGACCTCCAAAGGCAACACTCCATGATCTCGTAAATACGCTATGGCGGCTTCGTTGTTTTTGTAGAATTTCTGAATGAACTCGAAATAGTTGCATTCACACCCGGAACAAACGCTGGCCATCTTGAATTGTTTTGAATTCAATGCTACCACTCACGCCTGTTTTTGTTAACAAATGTTACTAGCACTCGAATGGGCTTTGGAGGAGTTTGGGGGACGATCTGGGAATTTAATATTTCTTTTACCAATTCGATAAAACTTATCATTGACTTGTGGTGGGTACTAGTGACATTCTTTTCAAAATGTATCGTTCTGTTAGTTATTCCAGGGTATGGTTGGTATTTGTATATTTCATGTACATCAGTACATCACCTTGTACGTTGTATGATTATGAACCGAAGACACAATATCAGTAAATAGTTTGCCTCAGACATTAGCCATACCGTACCTTTGTACAAAATTCTCCACCACGACTGGTATCACTGCCGGGAGCGTAGTTTCCGCTACTACCGCCAACTGTACGATCAGCTGTTCGGAACGTAAACATCAACAGCTGAGCAGGTTCCGTGGAGGAGCGTCTTCATGCATAACCATCTTACTAGTGTAAACAGTGCCATTGAATATCCAAATGGAAAGGACTCAAATAGATACAGGGGACGATCCTGGTATATTAAATTTTAACATTACTGTTTTAATGAAATTAAAAGAGAACAATAGTAATGAAAACGATGTCAGTCTAGCAGCAACAACATATTATTCAACTTTTCCTAGCCCATCCTTTACTTTTCACAAAACATAACCTAGTCCACACTTTATTTTTCACAAAACATAAACCTAGGCCACACTTTCTGGCCATAAGTGAAAAGCAGCAATTTCTTAAATAGGAACATTTCTGCCAGGAAAAACCTCTCGTGGGCCAATGGTAGATCTCATACCCTTACCAACCCTATGTAATGAACCAACATCATTATTCAACTTTTCCGAACACACACTTTATTTTTCACAAAACAAACCTATCCCACATTTTCTAGCCAACAGTGAAAAACACCAATTTCTCAAATAGAGGTTTTGTGCCATAAAAACCTCTTGAGGGCTAATGTTAGATCACCTGCCTTATCAAATCCTGCCAAGTAGGATTTCATGCTTAGAAAAGATATATGAAAATATAACTAACAGAATCAGTTGGTAGCTAGAAAAACGTAAAAAGTTAGATGAAGATCAAACAGGTTTTATACCAAATAGATGAACTACAAAAGTACTCCAAATAATAGAATCAATAATTGATAGAACATTAAATGAGAAGAAATATGCTTTGGTAGCCTACCTAGATTTAGAAGAGGCTTTTGACTCAGTAAATCACAAAGCAATAATAACAAAGACTGCCAAACTAGGTATTGAGCAAGGTGACCTCCAAATACCATATTAATGGATGAAAACTTAACCCCAAAAACAATTGCCAGCATGTTTTACTAATTTATAACTTTATTCAAAATAAAATATACTACATAGACCACATAAATGACCCAAAAACTAATAATAGGAGATTTTGATGCTCACCATACAAGTTGGAACCCAAAATTGAACCTAAAGTATATAAACAAAACAAGCAAAAGCCTATTTAAAATGATACAAATAAAATATGCTGTTAACTTTCCCCAGACAGACGACAAGAATAGACCCTAGAAATGCAAAGGAGAGCACATTAGACTTAATTCTAGGTTCTGCTCTAAACCTACCTACAAATAGACAAGCTCTGACTTAGAAAGTGATCACTCACCAATAATAGGAAGAGATGCCACAAAAAAGTCCTCAAAAGAAAAAAAAGGAAGTGCACTAATGAAGGATGGCTGAACTAGCAAAGAGAACTAAATAAAACAGTTGCAACAAAAATAGAGTCACTCATAGAAATAACAGACCTTATAAAAGCTACAGGAAAAAAAACTTTAAGTTTGAAGAATATTAGAAAGAAGACCAAACTGAATAAGCCATGGCAAAAGGCAAAGAAATTGTTAAAGAGAGAAACAGAGCCTATAATAAATGAGCTAAATATATAATAGAGAAAGAAAAAAGCCTTGAAAAAAATTCTGTTCCACAATAGGGTTCAACACCCTAATAAAAAAGATCTGAAAAAAAGTTCTCCTAAACACCCTAAGAAATATAGAAATAAATAATAAGATCACACACACACACAAATAAAAAAAATCCAGCAATAAAAATGATAAAGGATATGGATCTGATGAAATTCCCTATGAATTCTACAAAAATTGTCTCACAAAAATCCTGACAAAAAACACAAGATTAAGAAAACACTTACACAGACTGAAACTAGAAACTGAACCAAGCTGCAGATGGTGCCAACATTTGGAAGAGACAAGAAACATCTAACACTACAATGTCCTGGATTTCACTCTATTAAAACCAAACTGTTAGAGGTATCAAAAAAAGATAAAAAGAACTAATCCTAATATCTCCCTGCTTATAACACGAGACAATCCTCCACTAGTTAAGAAGTACTACATTCTTAGACATTATGATCTTGCAAAGATAAAAAAAAAAAAAAAAAACATGAAATTCAGTAGATACAAGAAAATCTTCAGACAAGAAGACCAGAAAACAAGATCCAGGGAATATAGACATAAAATATCTAGAACCCTATAAAAGAAAAAGGACATTATCTTGAAGTTTGTGTTGTTTTAGGCTCCTTTTCGCTTCATAGGCATTGTTAGATTCACTTTCTAGAGTCTTTGGGGGCTGTTCTTGCTGGAAGTAGCAAGAAACTCCGTTTAAAGAGGTGAAATACGTGGATGATGCCAATGATATGTTTTTTTTTTTTTTTTCTTCTTTCTTTCTTTTGGTCATTGATGTATGGCTCCTTCAAGTTTTTAGTTGAAATTATTAAGGAATGTATGGTCTCCTCCTATCTTGTGTACATTGCAGATGTTTCAGAAATACTAACATATCTTGAAATATTTGCGAGATCTTGCATTCCATTAACCTTCAAGGTTACAGGGTCTCGATCATTAATTGATATTGTCTTCTTTGGTCATGTATATTTGAATTTCTGTGTCCAAAAATATATGAATAAGTTTTAAAGAATGAATATGTATACAAGGAAGTGAATATATGTGGTTTTGATATTGAATATGATAGAAAAGCTTAGAACATTTCAATAAGTGATCAAGATATATAGATTTGTAATCTTATTGAATGAGAACTCTCACAGGAAAACCCAAAGAAAAAATCTACCAGATTCACAGTATCTAAAAACAGAATCTAGAATAGTAAAAATAAGGTACAAAGGTTAACCTTCAGTTTAACCTTGTGTTTATTGCTTTTCCTTTATGGAGTCTGTACTAACATCTAACAGTTTCATACAAATACTTTGCAACCACAGTCTGAGCAAAGGCAGTGAACACCACCCTTGTGTTACAATTACTAGTGTCTAAATCATACATGTCTCAGGGAAAGCAAAATGGATCAGAAAGTGTAAATACATTTTAAAAATAGGACCTGCAATAAAATGAAAATATGAACATATTGAGAAAATGTGTCAAGATTATTGTGCTTCTTAAATGGAAAATGTTCCTTCATGTTTCTCATGGGTTTTGCTCATGTGAAGGCATTTTTGGTGTAAAATAATAAATAAATTTGGTAGATTTCTGATAAGCTCTTTGTTATTGTTGAAAGATGTAGAGACCTGGTCAAGTTGCTACAGGTTTTATGGTCTTGTATATCGGTGTAAGTAGATATTTAGGCATTCCTGGTTAGGCTGTACATTCAGATATAGTTTGTCAATACAATAAGACACAAACACTGTTGATATCTATGGATGCCTTAGACTATTTACATGAGATTTTTGTTTTTGTATGGTATCAAGGCTATCAGTGGTATTTCAAAGAGACAATGCAAAGAGGAAAGTAAAATCCAGGAAAGTAACTACAGTAAAAGGTGCTATTATAAACAATAAAGCTTGTTTGATTAGATCTCTGCAGAAATGGATGGAAGTAAATTATTAATTTTTGGCATTCACTTACCCCAATTCAAATTCAAGGCAGTGACATTTGAAGGAGGAATTAATCATGGAAAGTAGGAGTTTGTTTGGTAACTATGTTAAAAGTTGGTATCTAGCAGCCACCCTTGCTGCATATAGAGCTCCTGTCCTTGCAGGGGGGTTTTAGTGTGGCCTTTGTGTGGTTCTTTTTTTCTTATAACTTCTAAATTCCTATTATACCATATACCAAGATCTACAAGTACAAAGCATACACTTACATGAGCTTGTTTCCTTTTCAATAACTTCTTAACAGTTTTCTCTTACTGCAAAATCCTATTCATTTTATATGGGACTGTGTTGCTACATTGCAGAAATTAATTACACATAAAAATGAGATAAAAGCTACAAAGTAGAAATAAATATGAAAACATTAGTCAGTGTTGCTCTTTGTCTGAAAGGAACTTCATACAGAATGTTATATAACTGATAAACTGTTACATGTCACCCACTCAAATTATAGGATGTTTTGTATTTCTAGCGTGGTTAGTAATTCAGTAATCAAATATGAACATGCTATGAAAATAGATGCTTTTTTGCATAAAGAGCATGTCTTTAAATTCTGTATTTCATAATTGTTGTTGGTTCATCTAACTTCAACTTATTTCATTACTTTATTTGGACTTTGTAATGGCAAAACAGTGCTGGCAGATTCTATTTTGGTTTGGATTATGTAATGCATTCTTTAAGAAAAAAACTTTGTAAGGCCTGGTAATTGTGACATGTGTTGAGTACATCATTTATAACTATGAGTGTAAATTGGTTATTTCATGTAATTAGAGGTTACTCTGTAACTTCATGTATGAAAGAAAATATATGTATATAAATAGATTGAGATTTTTCATTATCTTCAACCACAACTTATTGGATAATTAATTAAACTAAACTTCATCTTTTAATAAAAAAATATATAACAAATACATATATATATATATATCTAACTAGCAGGTAAAGGGCCAATAACAAGTGCTATAACTTGAAATGCAATGTCATGCAGTCAGGTACACGTATCATTGCCCGCGGGTAGACAATGCAAGGGGTTTTCAAATCCTGAATCTGCATACTCAGAATGTCCTTATCGATACCACGGAATATCCCACTTGCACGTGTCTTTTCATGCATATTGATAGTTGTCCTTCCCTACCAAGGAAGTAATGGCCCACAGGAATCTCTCTCGTAAGTCTGCTCGACAGTCTTGCTGAGTTGCCTTTTCCTCAGTCTGTGTTCCTTGCATTTCCTCCATCTGCAACAAATACTGATATAGATAACAAGATTCTGAAATTTTACTTGCAACTACTGGCATTATACCTGAAGAGTATTGTAACAGATATTATGCTATCTAAACAATTATAAATCTTGAAAATACACACAACCTGAATAGACCACCAATACTGTAATTCATTTGACAAAAGCAAGCACGAATGAAAATCTATTAAGGAAGACAATCTTTAGGAAATCCTTCTCACATCAATAGAAACCTTCTATAAAATACATTATGTGAGCCTCCACAGCTGGCACATGTACAAGACTGAGCAGGGCAATTTGAACTGTCATGACCAGGTGAGCACATGGAGGGTGGCGGGCTGTGGAGTGACAGTGTTTGGCTGGGTGGCCAAAACACCAACATTTCTGACATTGATGAAAAAGATAGATTTAAGATAGATAATTATAATATATATTAGAAAAGACAGAAAAAAATCAAATTAGTGGAGGGCTAAGCTTAGGAATCAGAAAAGAAATACAATTTAGGAACTAAATTCTAAATGATATGTATGAACGTAGGATTGAAATCCTAGGAGTTAAAATACAGTACAAAGAAAAGTGGCTAAATATTATATTATAATACAATCCATGTAATAAAATAACAGGAAAACAATTTCAATAATACTATGACCAATTACAAGACCCAAAGTTAATTATAGGAGACTTTAATGTGCATCACCCCAATTGGAACCCAAACAACAATAAATTAAGTAACATAACAGGAAAAGATTTGGTTAAATTAATAAATCAAAATAATATTCTGCTATTAACACCTAAAGGACAAATAACTAGAATTGACCCAGTAACAAATAAAGAAGCCACATTAAACTAGTTTTGGGATCGCCAACATTATATCATTTAGAAATTATAACAGGCCCCACATTTGGCTAGTGATCACCTTCCAGTAATTATAAAAGAGGAGAATTACCAAACATACTCCACAAACTTAGAAAGAAAGTGGGAATTCACAAAAGAAGGATGGTCTAGATACATAGAAATGTTAGAAATACTTCTAGAACTGATAAAAACACTAGAGAAAAACATTTCAGATTTGAACCTAAAAAAATAAATAATAAGTCTAACAAACCTTGGTGGAATAACAAATGCAATGAAGTAATAAGAAAAAGAAACAAAGCTTATAACAAATGGAGAAAATGACTAAGCACAGAGAATAGGAAGAAAAAGAAAAAGAAAAGAAAAGAAAAAGAAAAAAAAAAAAAAAAAAAAAGAGAAAGAGAGAGAGAGAGAGAGAGAGAGAAAAAAAAAACTAGTAACATAAGCAAAGTATATCACTGAAAAAGAAAAAAGAGAGGCTTGGGAAATATTTTCTTTCTATAAATTTAAAAAACCTGTCCAAAAAAAAAAAAAACACTTTCCAGTGATCCAAATATAAAAAACTGTAAATATCTAAAGAAGATTACGAAAATATAATAAGTAAACAAGCAGAAAAACTACTAACAAGAATAGAAAAAGAAATACTAAACAGTAACAACCAAGGTGATATAAAACAAAGATATAATTCTAGAATTAGCATATGCTATTAAAAAAAAAAAAAAAAAAAAAGGGAAGGCATATGGGCCAGATTACATCACATACGGATTCTACAAAAAATCCCCAAAATATACTAGAAATTATCTTAAAAAAACTAAATATTGGGAACTAGGTGAATATCCACAAAGGAAAATAGCAATAGTTAACCCAATATACAAACCAAGAAAAGATCCAGCTAAAATCAACTCGTATAGATGTATTAGTAGAACACCATCGATTGGCAAACTTTTCGAGACATTACAGCAAGAAGAGTAAATTGGTGGTTAGAAAAAATAAACTAGACAAAGACCTAATAGGATTTAGATGCAATACAAATAATTGAAATAATAAGACAAGCTATTAAAGAAAAAAAAAAAAAAAAAAATGCTCTAGTAAAATGTCTAGAGATAGAAAAAGCATTTGACTCGGCTAATCAAGATACCATCTTGATAAAAGCAAAAAACATAAGCTTAGGAGGTAGAGTAATAAGATGGATAAATAATTTCTAAATGAACAGAACTTTCCAAATCCAAATTGGCAAACAAAGATCTACTATTGGGATAATACTGAATGGAGTCCCACAAGGATCCCCAAATGACATAACTCTTATAAAAACAAATGAAAACCTAGTAGAAGCAGTAAATAATCTTGAACATAGCCCTCATAAAATAAAAGAATGGGCAGAAAAATGGAATCTTAAAATAAATTGAACTAAATGTGGAGTAAAGTGTTTCACAAACAAAACAATTAAACAAAACTCAAGAATAAAAAAAAGTGATGAAGAAATACAATACCATATGATCCTACGAATGATATTTGATGCTCCCAAAATAACATCGAGAAAACATGTTGAACACACAAAAACAAAATCAATGAATAGAAAAAAAAAGCATCCCTAAGATGGGGAGCAAATAGAGAGACTGATAAAGTTCTTTAACATTTATATAAAATCTGTCATAGAATATGGCTGCTGCAGCTTAAACTCTGTTCTATCCTACTCTATTTCTTCCATTCTATAAGATCGCGGTGTCTATTTCCCTCTAACTATGCACATCACTCTCTTAAACCTTTACCGCATCTTACTGAGCAAGAAATTTTACCTTAATCTGACACTTCAGATTCCTGGTTCTCATGATCATTGGATTCCTCCTTGACATCTGCATCTTCTGTTTCAAAGTCTGGAGGGTACATTCTTGCAACCTCACGGAAGAAGTAGTGGTTGATGTTGCTATGGGTGTGCTGCTGCTGAAATAGGAGCCGAGCCAAATACTGTTTGTAAAACTGTGGCCGATTGCCAGGTTTCACGGTCCATTCCTGGACGTCACGAAACAATAGTTCAACACTCTGAGTGTGGGCTTTAGCGTTTTCCTTGTCTGTGACGTCCCCGAGTGGTTTATCACCTGATGAACGTAATCATGGTCACTAATGGGACTGTACGCATTCCACCTGTTACTTACAATGACAGTTCCTGGGAGAATATATTTCAGGATCAAGGACATCAGATTCTCAGTTAATGGTTCTTCAAGTCGGGCAATGAAGTAGTTCTTGCTATCGCGCTCAATGCCACCAAACACCCAAATCTGGCTCTGCGACTTGCCCTCCTCGTGCTTCATCTTCCCAAACAAGGTCTCGTCTATGTCCACCACAACGCTTGGTCCACCAATCGGCTCCTGATTATCCACCCAGTGCTCGGTCACCTCAGCGAAATACCTCTGCCATGCCGACCCCGTGGCCTCCGACAAGCCTAGGCACTGCTTCAAGGTCTCATAATCCCACTGCTTGCTCAGCCAGTGGTTAGCGAAACAAATGACCTTGTACGGCTCCATTTTGACACCAGAGAGGAGAGACCCTTTATAGTCACTCACTTTATAGTGACACCGCTTCTTCCTGTGGTGAATCTTCCTAGTGGCACCGCAGTACCAACTGTGAGTCTCTGCTCGGTAACGACAAATGTTCTTGCAGTTAGGGCAGATGACCTCCAAAGGCAACGCTCCATGATCTCGTAAATACGCTATGGCGGCTTCGTTGTTTTTGTAGAATTTCTGAATGAACTCGAAATAGTTGCATTCACACCCGGAACAAACTCTGGCCATCTTGAATTGTTTTGAATTCAATGCTACCACTCACGCCTGTTTTTGTCACTATTACTACCACTTCAGTGGGCTTTGGGGGAGTTTGGGGGACGATCTGGGATTTTTTTTTCCAATTTTATAAAAGTTATCAATGATTTGTGGCAGATACTAGTGATTTCTTTTCAGAATGTATTCTGTAAGTTATTACATGGTAAGGTTGGTATTCGTATGTTTGCTTAGTTGCTTACTCAAATTATACCAAAGTGAAACTATTCATACTCCTTTATTTTAGAGCTGAAGACATCTTCTAAAGTTGTCACTGTAATTAACACAGTAAAACACTATATTCGATTTCTCACAGTTCTGAAAATGTTTTACTGTTCCCAGATAACATGTCAATGAAAATGTTTCTTCTTTTACTTAAGTTCACTAGCGTACATCACCTTATGCGCTATGTAATTACGAGCAGATGACACAATATCAATATATAGTTTAGTGCCTCAGATATTAGCCAGACCGTACCTTTGCAACAAAATCCTCCACCACGTATGGTACCACTGCTCAGCGCGTAGTTTTCGCTTCCGCCGCCAGGTGTGCGATCAGCTGTTCGGAACGTAAACATCAACAGCTGAGCAGGTTCTCTGGAGGAGCGTCTTCATGCATAAACACCTAATTAGAGTAAACAGTGCCATTGAATATCCAAATGGAAAGCACTCAAATAGATGCAGGGGAAGATCCTGGTATACTAAATTCAAACATTACTGAAATAATGAGAATAAAAGGAAAATGGTAATGAAAAATGGATTCCAACAAAATTACTTTCCAAGGGAAACGGCCGTCCATTATCAATCTATCCTACACTTACTAGCCCACATAAATCTGCCCCCACAATTTTTGGTAAATAGGAAATGCGGAATTGGCAATGGACCGAAGTCAAAAGAAAAGTGCTGCGTTCGGAACTCTTCGTCTTGCTCGTCCAGATAACTAGCCTGCAACTGTCAATGTTTACATACAAAAGTCATTAAGATGTCATCTTGTCCTGATCACTCAGCTTCTCAGGAGGGCAAGCCCTCCCAAAACTTAGCTCGTTGTTGTCATGGGAGGGCTTAGGGGACGGGGACTGAGAGCTAATGTAGAGGATTATCCCTACCTTGGGCCTCAGCCTTTGGGTCAGCTAATTTTGACTGGTCCTTTCTTCTCTTCTTTCCTCCTCTGTATCTTCTTTGTTCCGTTCTTCTATCCCGTTTCTATAGTGTGAGAGCCGTGCTGGAAGGATGAAAGGCTGGCTTTGTGTTTGTCACGAACAACCTCCAGGAGCCATGGGCACGGTATTCCCTTGGTTAATTACCCCTTATGGGAACCCTAAGGGGTAAACCGTTTCTTTTCCCCAGTTTATTCAGGCTTACCATGGCCAGTAATGAAGAATCTTTACCCTTAATAGAGGCATTAAGGCTTGCCCCTTCATCAAAGAGCCTATCTGAATTTGATATTGATGGTTTTCTGACCCCTGCCCTTCCTTTGACCATGATCCAACCACTGATGCTAATACCCCCTCTTCGACACTTATGAACAACTCTAACCGTTCTGAAACACCCACCCAGGTTATTACCCAACCACTAGAAAACACCTCTTCCTCATCCCAAACATTCTCCTCTTCATCCCCTGCTGCACAACCCTCTTCAATGTCAATGTCCCCTTATAACTACTCTTCACCCCCCCCCCCCGCAGAACTACTCCACACCACACCGCCCCATCTTCCTCTCTCTCTAGTCCTTCTACTACCTCTACCTCTGCAAACCTTCTGAGTACTCTATTTGGCTCAACCAAATGAGATCTATTTTTTGTGATTCCCCCCACAGCCCACTATTCTGAGAATACCCTTCTCTTTCAGCAGGGCCTCCAGAAACAAGTAGGCAAGGTTACCCTTCGCAGCTGCTCTGATCATTCACGCCTTATCATGGTTACATCTGAAGCCCAAGAGTTAATGCTTGTGCTGTAATTGTTTCTATTCTGCCAAATGCTTGTCCCATGGCCAACGTAAATCCCACATCAATATTGCCAAGATTAGCTTCCACAGACAAGACCTCCCCCATGAGGTTTATAATGGTGGATTGTCTTATCATGTCTGACAGTATCAACCCCTTCCTCGTCAATGTCAAAAATGTTGGCGTGAAATTAATAGGCAAACTTGGAGAATGGAACATAAAATGCAAACAATGGGCCTCAAACATAAACATTGATTGCACATATAGCACATTTTATCCACTGAAATAGAGCTAGACCCCAAAGATCTAAAGGACAAAATTAAACCAATGGTATAATAAAATCATTAGAATAGATAAAATAACCAGTGTTAAAGAAAGCACATAAAAGTGGGCTCCAACGAAATCTCAGAATAACTTTCAAGGGACAATTACCAAAAAGTGTTGCTATAGGACACATCCTTGACTTATAAAGTGATCACTTACCAATAACAATAAAAGACAACACCACACAGTAATCTTCTCAATTAATAAAAAAAAAATAATAAAATAAATTTTGCTAATGAAAGATGGCTGAACTACCAAAGGGAACTAAATAAAAGTTGCAACAAATATGAAGTCACTCATAAAAAATGACAGATCTTATAAAAGCTACAGGAATTTTTTTTTTTTCTAAAGTTTAACCCATCAGTGATGGGCAAAAATTTTGGCAAGTTTACGTATGCACCGGCTTGTTGGCGCACCAGCAGTTTCCCCTGTTTGCGCCCGGCTCGATCGGTAGTTTGCGAGCGACATATAGCACCTAAAAGCTTTTATTTTGCTAAAATTTATAAAAATATTAAAATTTTGAAGGTTTACCTTCACTTTAGGTGCCATTGCCTAATATCTTTACCATATAAATGAAGCTGCTACTACTGGAGAAAAACAACCTCCGTCCGACCAGCCAGTAGCACGGGATTGGTAACGACATGATGCCCCGGCGTTTGGTCCACAACAGCCATGGCATGTACATATGTGACACCCGGCGCCAATGGGTTAAAGAATATGAAAAAAGACAAACTGAATAAACCTTTTTGGATTGCAAGACAAAGAAATTGTTAGAGAGAAATAAATCCAATAATAAATGGAAAACATTGATGAAACAGAAATCAAAAAGAATATAAAAAAAAACTATTAGCAAAAGCTAAACAGATAATAGAGAAAGAAAAAAGTCCAGAAAAAGTCTGTTTCACAATAGAGTTCAAAACCTCATTTAAAAAAGATCTGGAACTTCATAAAATAAATAAATAAATAAATAATGGGAGAGACAACACAGAATAACTATTCATTAATAAAGAACAACTAACCAGTCACAGAAATAAACAAATTAAAAATATTCAAAGAACACCAAAAACGTATCAAACATCCTAAAAAAAAAGTCAGATTCTGCAAGGGAAGAACAAAACACCCCAAGAAATATTGAAATAAATAGTAAGATTGCAGAAAAAGAATCCATTTCAGCAATAACAAATTAAAAAAATAATAAAGCATATGGACCTAATGAAACTATATAAATTCTACAAAAATTGTCCCCCAAAATCTTGACATAATTATAAAATAAACACAAGATTTTAAGAACACAATAATAAACTCCATTCAAAAACCAGGAAGAAACCCTTCAGAATCAAAATCATACAGATTCATCAGCAGAATAACTTGCCTAGGAAATATTTGAAAATATAATAAGAAAAAGAATAAACTGGTGGCTAGAAACAAATAAACTAGACATACACATAACAGGAAATGCTATCAAAGAAAAAAGTGAGAAAAAAATCCCTAGTAATATGCACAGACTTAGAAAAAGTCTTTGACTCTGTAAACCACAATGCACTACTAATAAAAATCACTTATCTTGGAATCAAAGGAAATATACTTAACTGGACATGTAATTTTCTAAAAGAAAAAAACATTAGTCTTCATAGAAAAAAGAATGGCAGACACTTGGGATTTAAAAAGAAACCTAACAAAAGTAAATTACTGTTTAGCAAATAAAAGAAAAATACAATTACCAAAAATCTAAATCAACAATGAACTAGAATTCACTAAGTCAAGATATATTAGATCTAAGATTCAAAGTTCCCAAAGTAAAATAGATTAAACATACATAAAACATCAAAGTAAAATCTCTAAACAGAATAAAATTAATTAAAAATATATCCTCATACAGCTGGGGAGCAAAAGAGAATTCTTAAGATACTGGCAACATAATAAAAAACATAAAAGAAAAAAGAAAAAGACAAGGGGAAAAACAGTTAAACAAAACTCTCACAGAAACCATCATGTCAAGGATAACACCCAATACCCATGGCCCAGATGAGAAAACAGAAAACAAGATGTATGTCTCACAAGAATCACAAGATTAAGAAAATGCCTACACAGACTGAAATTACAAACTGAACCAAGCTGCAGACGGTGCCAACATCCAGAAGAGACAATGGACCATCTAACACTAAAATCTCCTGGATTTCACTCCAATTATACCAGACTGTTACAGGTATTAAAAGAGATAAAAATAATTAATCCTAGTATCTCTCTACTTACAACAGGAGACAATCATCCACCAGTCGTGAAGTACTAGACTCTTAGACACATGATCTTACAAAGATCAAGAATAATAAACATCATATGATGTTGCAGAAAGTAGCGAGAAACTATTTAAGGTGAAATAAGTGGATGATTGACAGGTGTTTTTGATGCCAATGAGACATGGGACAAAAGATTTTTTTTTTTTTTGTCATTTATCTATGACTCATTCAAGGTTTTGATTGAAATTATTAAGGAATGCACGGGTCTCTTCCCACTTTTGCAACAAAAGTTGTGGATGATTGGAGTGACTGTGAAAAAGTAACGTTGCTTACTTGTTTTTGGAGGCACTGTTGAGAGTAGTGGGCTGTGGGAGGAATCTCAAAGAAACGGAGGTAGAGACAGTAAAAGGACAAGAGTGAGAGGAAGATGGGGTGGTGTGGAGTGGAGTAGTTCTGTTGGGGGAGGACAATAAGGATGAAGAGTAGGAATAAGGGAAGAGGGGGTAGACATTGAAGAAGACTGTGCAGAAGAATATGGAGAAGAGAATGTTGGAGAGTGGAAGGGGTGCATTCTAGAGGTTGAGTAATAACCTGGGTGGGTGGTTCAGAATGGATAGAGTTGTCAGTAAACATTGAGAAAGTATTAGTATCAGTGGTCGGAGCTGTGGTCAAACGAGGGGCAGGGGTCGAAAAACCATCAAAATTGAATTAAGATAGGCTAGTTGATGAAGGAGTAAGCCTTAATGTCCCTATTACAGATAAAGAATCTTTATTATTGACCATGAAGAGCCTGAATAATATGAAGAAAAGAAATGGTCTGCCCCTCTGGGTCCCTATAAGGGGTAAAAGCTAGGCAATTAACCATCCTCTCAGCACAGCTCTTACACCTTAGGAATAGGACAGAAGGGATGAAGATATGTAAGAGGAAAGGAGAAGAAAAGACCAAGCAAGATTTGTTGAGGCGAGGGCTGAAGTCCAAGGTAGGGGCAATCCCTATACTGGGCTCCAGTCTCCATCTCCTAAGCCCTCTCATGACAACAATGAGGAAGGTATTGGAGGGAATTGTGGAGCAAGCCACTTGTACTAGACATAAGTGTACAGCTGTACCCTTATGTCAACCTGACAAACACTTATGTACTCATTTTCTTCATTAATTTATCATTGTTTATCTTCTACACTACCCATTTTTGTGATTAGGTTATATTGATACTTGGAATTATCTATTGTGAATGACACTGAAAAGGCTACAAACTTTTTGCTAAAACCAATACTAATGGGAATTATTCCAGCTATGGAAGGGTTTCAGGTTTTAGGTATGTATAAAAAAAGCCAATGTTTTTCAGGAATTTAATTGCCACTCATATGAATGAAAGATGGATGAATTGCTTTAAGTGTATAAATAACATACAGTGTATTCTACTGCATCATATAAAGCAATAAATGTATTTATATATATATTCATTTCTTCCACAATTATGGTGAAGAGGATTCTTCACACATTCTGCAGCAAACATTGGTGGAGTTAATGGCAATTTTTATCATTTATTGATTTCCTTGTATTCATGTATTAAAGTAAGGAAATGGAGAGAAAGCTTGATGAAAAAGAAAAAAAAATTCAATAACCGTTCTCTTTTCAACAGACTATCTGTTGCGGTGGTGGAAGTTGGTTCGCTGGGTTGGGACACACTCGTAACTGTGAAACCGTACTCTTCAACATCTCAGGCCACGTCAACCATCCTTGGACCATTGAAGAAGAAACATCTGTTAATCTGAGGGAAATGATTAAGCTCCATGCTGGTGGTGTCACTGAAGGCTGAGATAACTTACTTGACAATATCCCAGGTGGTTCCTCAACACCCAGTGCAGGGCCTGATCCATCACTTCGGATCAGTGATTGAAGAACGCATGGCTGACTTTGAAGCCACCAAGCAGGCCATTTCAAATTAAGATTGCAAGAGGAATAATTCTGGTAATTGTTGTTGGTTCATCTAATTTTAGCTCATTTTATTACTTTGTTATGTTTGGACTTTGTAATGGCAAAACAGTGCTAGCAGATTCCATTTTCGTCTGGGTTATGTAATACATTCTTTAAGAAGGATTCTTTCTGAGGCCTGGTAATTGAGACAAATGTTGAGTACATAATTTTCTTTATAACTATGAGTGTAAATTGGTTATTAAATGTAATTTAAAAGTTATTGTGTAACTTCATGTATGAAAGAGAAAATATATGTATATATATAGATTCATTTTTTTCATTATCTTCAGACATAACTTATAGGGATAATGAATTAAACTAAACTTCTTCATCTTTTAATAAAAAATATATATAACAAATACATATATATATATATATCTAACTAGCAGGTAAAGGGCCAATAACAAGTGCTATAACTTGAATGCAATGTCATGCAGTCAGGTACACGTATCATTGCCCGCGGGTAGACAATGCAAGGGTTTTTCAAATCCTGAATCTGCATACTCAGAATGTCCTTATCGATACCACGGAATATTCCACTTGCATGTGTCTTTTCATGCATATTGATAGTTGCTTCCTTCCCTACAAGGAAGTAATGGCCCATAGGAATCTTTCACGTAACTCTGCTCGACACTCTTGCCGAGTTGCCTTTTCCCTCAGTCTGCGTTTCTTGCATTTCCTCCATCTGCAACAAATATTGATTTAGATAACAAGATTCTGAAATTCTAACCTACAACTACTGTCATTTATACTTGAGTATTGTAACAGATACTGTGCTATCTAAACATTCATAAATATTGATAATACAGAAGTTGGAAAGACCACCAATACACTGTGTTTCATTAGACAAAAAGCAAGCATGAATGTAAATTTATTAAGGAGGACAGTCTTTAGGAAATCCTTCTCATAACAAAAGAAACATTAGCATTAATTAGAAAAAATGTACAGGGAAATCAAAATGACTAAAATCACATTAAATCTTTTAATGGTCAACTAATCCATCGCCTAATTCTAATGCACCATGCATTTGGGACAGAGCTAAGATTTTTGAAGAGGAAGTATTAATATTGACAAAAAGTTTCCTAGAGCTTTCAAAGGGTGAGGGTCTGTGATGTAGCTCTGCACCCTGCACATATAGCACCTTTAGGAAGACTCTGCACAAATAATACCATAGAATAAATTGTCTTGGTTTGTAACAATCTATCATTTCATATATGTTTTATTACCCAACTCCGCCACAATCTTGTACTGCATATTGTCCAAATCATCTCACAGTGAATCCATATAAAGTTTGGAATGACTATTCAAGACATGAATCAGAATAAGACAAGTTTGAAACCCAATGTTTAGTGTTTAATGTTTGAAACAAATAAATGCTAGACACCAAAGGTCATACAGCACTATGATAAAGTATTTTGTTGAAAGGGTAAAGAAGAGTTAAAGAATTACATACAATGTGTTAAATGTCAAAGATTAGAGAATGCTATAGGATAATTTGGTGATGAAAATGGAAAAGAGGGGAGCAAGTGAAGCAGAGCAGAGATTAGTAGAAAGGGGAGGGTTAAGGGGGTACGGCGATTGAGTGAATTGCTGTGTACTGTCACTGGAGAAGGAATAGGAACAATGTTCAAGGAAAACAGGGATAGCTGTTGGAAAAGTAGGAGAAAATCCAGGGAGAGGGGGGGGGGGGGATTGGATGTCAAAGATTAGAGAGCATTATAGGATAGTATGATAGTGTAAAGGGATAAAAGGGAAGTAAATGAAGTAGAGCAGAGATCAATAAAATAAGAAGGGTTAAGGGGGAAGAGTGATTGTGTGAACTGAAGTGTATATGACTGGGAAAGGAATAGGGACATTGTTCAAGGAAAACAGAGATGGCTGTCGGAGAAGTAGAATGAGAAGAATCTGGGGGATGATAAAAGGGAACTGGGGAAGGTGGTGAAGTATCACAAAGAATGTCTGGAGGAGTCTGTTGTGACAGAAAGGATTCTTGTGAGTATTCAGGTAGAGAGGATGTAGAAAGAAGGGGGGGTGGGGAACTTGAGGAGGATGGACATCTGCAATTACTTTAAATGTAGTAGAAACAAAAGGGACTGAAGGGTGGATGAGGGAGCTAAGTGTTCCCTTAGGTCATCTTTTGGAAGTTTTGGATGTCTTCAAAAGTTTCTAGAGGAAATTGGGTGAAGAGGACTGAGAAACAATGGTTCTCTTCTGAGAAGAAGAGGGGATAGATATCTGAGGGGCAGAAGAAGAGGAAGGTGTAGGAGAGGCTGTGGTAGGAGAGGGTGGAGTGGATCATATGGGTTGCCTGGTACGACAAGTAGAGTGAGGAGGGGTAGGTATCGGAATGAAAAAGGAATTTGACTGGGGATAGGGCAAGTAGAGGTAGGATGGTTCAGATTATAGGGATGAGATACTGGGGGAGGTGTAGAAACATCTTGTGAGGATGCACAGTCTTTGAAGAAGACTGTGCATTAGGATATGGAAGACAGAATGTTGGGAGAGAGGAAGGGGTGCATTCTGGAGGCTGAGTAATAACCTGGGTGGGTGGTTCAGAATGGATAGAGATGTCAGTAAACGCTGAGGATATGGTATTAGTATCAGTGGTCAGAGCAGTGGTCAAAGGAGGAGCAGAAGTCAGAAAACCATCAAAATCAGAATCAGATAGGCTAGTTGATGAAGGGGTAATCCTTAATATCCCTATTACGGGTAAAGAATCCTTATCATTCCCCATGGTATGCCTGAATAAAATTGGGAAAAGAAATGGTCTGTGTCTCCGGATCCCCATATGGGGTAAGGGCTAGGCAATTAACCAAGGGAATACTGTGCCCATGGCTCGCACACCTTAGGAATGGGACAGAAGGGGAAGAAGATATGTAAGAGGAAAGGGGAATAAAAGACCAAACAAGATTAATTGAGGAGAAGGCTGAAATCCAAGGTAGCGGCAATCCCTACACTGGGCTCTAGTCTCTGTCTCTACTTGGAATTATATATTGTGAATGACACTGAAAAGGCACAGAAACACTAATCTTGGCAATATTGACATGGACTTAGGCTGGTCTCTGGGAGGAATAATGTAGCATTATACTGCCACAGCATCATAATCAGATAGGCAGGCATTTTCACAATCTGTTCAGTTCTTGACATATATGGGACAATCAGTTGGAGGAATATAAACAATACCAGTAAAAGTATTAGGAGAGGGGTGAGGTTCAGCAGAAATGAATTTGCAAGCAAGGTCAGTCAGGGCACAAGCTTGGGATTCAGATGTGACTGTGACTGGGTGTGAATGATTGGTGCAACTGCAAAGGGTAAATTTGCCTACATGTTTTTGGAGGCACTTCTTAAAAGAGAAGGGTATTCTCAAGAGTAGGGGGCTATGGGGGAATAACAAAGAATCGATCCCACTTGGCTGGCCCTAAGAGAGTACTCAAAAGGTTTGCAGAGGCAGTAGAAGGATGAGGGCAAGAGAGAGGAGTGGTGTGAAGTGGAGTAGTCCTGAGGAGGGAAGGACAATAAGGATGAAGAGAAGTAATAAAGGAGAGAGGGGATAGACTTTGAAGAAGACTGTGCAGTAGATATAAAGAAGAGAATGTTGGGAGAGAGGAAGGGGTGCATTCTGGAGGTTGAGTAATAAAATGGGGGGGTGGTTCAGAATGGATAGGGTTCTCGGTAAACATTGAAGAGAGGGTCAAAGCTGTGGTCAAAGGAGAGGCAGGGCTTGAAAAACCATCAGAATTGAATTCAGATAGGCTAACTGTTGAAGGGGTAACCCTAAATACCCGTGTTGAGAGTAAAGAATCTTTATTATTGGCCATGGTAAGCCTGAATAAAATCGGGAAAAGAAACGGTCTGCCCCTCTGGGTTCCCATAAGGGGTAAGGGCTAGGCAATTAACCAAAGGAATACAGTGCCCATGGCTCCTGGAGGCTGTTCATGCCTGACATAGGGCCAGCCTTTTATCCTTTCAGCATGGCTCTCACACCTTAGGAATGGGACAGAAGGGGATGAAGAAGATACAGAAGAGGAAAAGAGGAGAAGAGAAGACCAAGCAAAATTAGTTGAGGTGAGGGCTGAGGCCCAAGGTAGAGGTGATCCTCAGTCTCCAGCTCCAAAGCCCCCCTACGACAAAAGCATGGTATTGGGAGGATTCTAAACCCAAAATACGTTTCTTTTCCTATTGAATGTTCCGACACCCCTCCTAACAATAGTTTTCTATGTGGTTGTACATTCTCCCCCCCCCCCCATATGCCTGAAATCCCAAACATCGTCTGGTTAACAGTAGTATAATCTTACTCAACTCTATAGTTGTGGGATTAATGATCTGAATCTCCAATTTTGAAGTTAAAGTGGTTAACCCCTCAGACACTCCCCAGACTGGAAACTTTGTGCTTTTCTGTTTTAACCATACAATTCTCCCTTTCTTATTTGTTAGCTGTGCAAAGTTCTTGAAGTGCCTGTTTACTGCGTGGATTGATCAATAAAAATAACCATACTGTGTTGTGAAAGCAATGAAAACTCACTTAATTAGTGAAGAAATGTTGTATAAATAATGTATCAGCCATCACTAATACAATACAAAACAATAGGTATTATTGGAAAAAGGCATCACACAAAGAACTGATAAAAACTGACCATACAGCCTTCATGATATTTAACTAATGATCACTTTTCATTAAATGAAATTGTCTCACAAATGAATAATAACGAAGTTATTTAATTATCAAAATAAATAAAAATAATATTAAAAGGAAATGAAATTCACACGATCACTGAGGGAATACAGACCAAATTCTCCACTGCGCATGCGCGGGGTCTCTCGTACCCATACTATTCCTGTTATCTTACCTGTGACGTCACAGTCAGTGTCACGATTTCATTGGCCAATTGTTTGGCAGTTAATTTAATGGCCAATGGGGAAACAAGGCACATGGAAACAGCCAATGAGTGAACATTAGCTAAAACAGAAGCTATAAAATTCAATTTTCAAATTAGTCTCACTATGGCTTCCATGTATGTAGGTATCGTAGCAAACCATTCAGTTATAAAAAATTATTTTGGAGACGAGGCAAGCTTGAAACTATTACGTGAACAAGGAGTGCTACCCTCACAAGTGCTTTGCGACCAGCTTTCGCTCGTACTCACGTAGACCTCTGTGATGCTTTTGCTCCTGCAAGCCGCTCCATTGATATTGGCAACCCTCACCCCGGTCCCTCCTCTACATAGGTATGTTGGAAGGTTTATTTTCACTGAAGCGACTAGATGTATGGTGCTTTATGTACATATGAACGGCATGTAGAAGCGCCTGATGCCAAGTCTGTCTAATGCTCTCTCCTGCTGTGAATATGTGGACAATTCTGTTTTCCTGGGTGGGAGTTGGGGGATAGCAGCCCCCCATGGGAAGGCTGCAGGGGTCCAGCCCCCTGCATTAGACACTATAGTGACTTAATCGGTACCATGATTACAGTAGAGATTGAGAATTTCATACTGCACATGCATGATATAAAATATGGCATGATTCTGGTCTGGAAAAGACATTCTAGTCATTTCTGATGGAATTGAACACCAGAATCAACCCAATCTAAATAACAGAAGTCAGACAAATCTAGTTTCTTCCTAAGAAACATTGGTGACGCCTTTTACCATAAATTTACCAATAACAATCCCTGCATTTCTGGGCAAACTATAAATTCAAATACACAAGTCATGAATCTTGAACAAATCTTGCCTGTGCCTGTAAGGTCTCCAGCCTAGGACCCTTCAGATATATTATAATTTAAGGGTTGACTCAAAAGAGGTTTTGAAAGCCAAAATAATGACCCTTTACAATTTACTAAGCAAGAAATGTTACCTTAATCTGACACTTCGGATTCCTGGCTCTCATGATCATTGGATTCCTCCTTGACATCTACATCTGAAGTAGGAGATGGCTCTTCTGTTTCAAAGTCTGGTGGGTACATTCTTGCAGCCTCACGGAAGAAGTAGTGATTGATGCTGCTATGGGTGTGCTGCTGCTGAAATAGGAGCCGAGCTAAATAATGTTTGTAAAAGTGTGGGCGACTGCCAGGTTTCAGGGTCCATTCCTTTGACATCATGCTGAAACAATAGTTCAACACTCTGAGTGTGGGCTTTTGGCGTTTTCCTTGTCCACGAAGTCCCCTGAGTGGTTTATCACCTGATGAACGTAATCATGGTCACTAATGGCACTGTACGCATTCCACCTGTTACTCACAATGACAGTTCCTGGGAGAATATATTTCAGGATCAATGACATCAGATTCTCAGTTAATGGTTCTTCAAGTGGGGAAATGAAGTAGTTCTTGCTATCGCGCTCAATGCCACCAAACACCCAAATCTGGCTCTGCGACTTGCCCTCCTCGTGCTTCATCTTCCCAAACAAGGTCTCGTCTATGTCCACCACAACGCCTGGCCCACCAATCGGCTCCTGATTATCCAGCCAATGCTCGGTCACCTCAGCGCAATTCGTCTGCCATGTTATCCTGGTGACATTCGAAAGGCCCAGACACTGCTTCACGATCTCATTATCCCACTGCTTGCTCAGCCAGTGATTAACGAAACAAACGATCTTGTACGGCTCGATTCTGGCACCAGAGATGAAGGAGCCTTTAAAATCACTTGCGCTGTAGTAGCACTGTCTCTCCTCTTGGTCTTAGGGATCTTCGTCCAGGCGCCGCAATACCAAGTGTGTCTGTCTTCTCGGTAATGACACGTGCTCTTGCAGCGGGGCAGATGACCTCCAATGGCAACACTCCATGATCTCGTAAATACGCTATGGCGGCTTCGTTGTTTTTGTAGAATTTCTGAATGAACTCGAAATAGTTGCATTCACACCCGGAACAAACTCTGGCCATCTTGAATTGTTTTGAATTCAATGCTACCACTCACGCCTGTTTTTGTCAATATTACTACCACTTCAGTGGGCTTTGGGGGAGTTTGGGGGACGATCTTGGAATTTAATATTTTTTTCATTTATTTTATAAAAGTTATCATTGGTTTGTGGCGGGTACTTGTGATATTCTTTGCAGAATGTATTGTTTTCTTAGTTATTACATGGTAAGGTTGGTATTTGTATGTTCGCTGTTATAATTGCTTATTCAAATTACACTAAAACGAAACTATTTCCCCCATTTATTTAAAATATAAAAACACCTATAAAATACGTCACTGTAATTAACATTGTAACACTATATTCGATTTCTCAGTTCTGAAAACGTTTTACTGTTCCCAGATAACATCATGTCAATTTTATCATGTTTCTTCTTTTACTGAATGTAACTTGCATACATCACCTTATGCGCTATGTAATTACGAGCAGATGACACAATATCAGTATATAGTTTAGTGCCTCAGATAATAGCCAGACCGTACCTTTACAACTAAATTCTCCAGCACGTATGGTACCACTGGCGAGCGCGTTCGCTTACTCGGCGAATTGAACTCACGCTGAAGGTTCGAAGTCTCTGATTGGTTGAGACGCAAGCCTCCCTCCCAATTGACCAATCACATCCCTCGCAGGGGACGGACGAGCACTTCATCGGAGCTCAAACCGAACGCGCCCGGATTAGTTTCCGATTCCGTCGCCAGGTGTGCGACGATCAGCTGGTCTGGACGTAAACATCGACTCCTCCAACAGGTGACATCATCTTAAAGTTTAGGTCGTTTTAGGCTCCTTTCCGCTTCGTAGGCAGCGCCAAGTTCACTTTCTAGAGTCCTCAGGGACTGTTCTTGCAGGAACTAGCGAGAAATTCCGTTTGAGGAGGCGAGATACTTGCGTGATTGACAGGTGTTTTGATGCCTTTGAGACGTTTATGGGGCGTGACAGATATTATTTTTTTTTTGTCACTTATCTATGACTCATTCAAGGTTTTGGTTGAAATCATTAAGGAATGCGCGGGTCTCTTCCTGCCACGTGTGCAGGGGAAATGCTTTAGAAAATTTAACAGACCCTGAATTATTTGTGAGACCTTGCATTACATTCATTTTCAAGGTTAATAGCGTTTTGGTCATTAATTGTGAGATTGTTACTTTAGTTTGAATTTCTGTGTCCAAGAAATATATGAAAAGGTATTAAAGATGAATAGGTATACAAGGAAGTGAATATATGTGGTTTTGATACTGTATGTGATAAGAATATGGAACATTCCAATAAGTGACCAAGAAAAAATGTAGATTTGTAATCTTATTGAATGAGATTTCTCATAGGAAAACCAAAAGAAAAAATCTACAAGATTTACATTATCCAAAAAGGATCTAGAGTAGAAAAAAATATGGTACAAAAGATTAGCCTTTGATTTAACCTTGTGAATGAGTGAGTCAAGACCTTGTGTTTATTACTTTTCCTTTATGATTTTCTTTTACGGTTTGTCTATTCTAACATCTAACAGATTTATACTAACACTTTACAACCACAGTCAGAGCAAAGGCAGTGACCACCACCCTTGTGCTACAATTACTAGTGTCCACCTCTTACATGTCACAGGGAAAGCAAAATGGACCGGAAAGTGTAAGTACAACATTTGAAAATAAAACCTGTAATGGAATGAAAATATAAACTTATTGGAAAAATGTGTTGAGATTACTGTTGTGCTTAGTAAATGGGAAAATGTTGCCTTGTGTTTCTCGTGGACTTTGCTCGGGTTAAGGTGTTTTTACAGTGAAAAAAGTAAATGAATTTGGCAGATTTCTAATAAGCAGTTAAAGAGACCTGGTCAAGTCTTGCATATCTGTATTTATTTGTTTCTGTATGGCATTAAGGCTACCAGGGGTATTTCAAAGGAAAAGTGATTTTGTATATTTATTTTTCTTTCCTCTGATATAGAAGGTATATTTTTTATTGTTGTCATATTGCTTGAGGCTCTGGTAGCAGAATCAAGGTGACTAGGGGCTTCCTGTAATTCATCAGCCATTTAATTGCTGATCTATTCTTTCATAGCCAAAAGTGATGTAAAAGCAGGAAAATGTTCTACTTTTGGTAGTTAGTATTCACACAGTGATTTGAAGTACATCAAAGTTTGTAATACTTCTTGAGACATAATGCACAGAGAAAAGTAATCTCCAGGAAAGTAAATAGAGTAGAAGGTGCACTCACTGTACTTGTCAATAAGCAGCAAGGTTTGTGTGATTAGGTCTGTGCTGAAATGGATGGAAGTGAATTGTCAATTTTGTGGGCATCTATTTCC
The DNA here is from genome assembly GCF_003789085.1 of Penaeus vannamei. Lineage (NCBI taxonomy): Eukaryota > Metazoa > Arthropoda > Malacostraca > Decapoda > Penaeidae > Penaeus > Penaeus vannamei. The sequence continues at coordinate 443,428 of NW_020871769.1, forward strand.
TTGAATTCAGCTTCAAGGCAGTGACTTGTGAAGTAGGAATTAATCATGTACAGTAGGAGTTTATTTGGGTAACTATGCTAAAAGTTAATATCTAGCAGTTGGTCAGCCACCATTGCCACATATAGTGCTCCTGTCCTTGCAAAGAAGTTTTAGTGCGGTCTTTGTGTTTTGTATTTCTAGTGTGGCTAATAATTCAGTAATCAAAATATGAATATGTTAAGAAAGTAGATTTTTTTGTATAAACACAGCATATCTCTAGATTTTCTATTTCATGTTTGATACAAAGAAGACCTTACCAAATTTGATTTTTTTTTTTGGTCCATTTTACACGTGTCCATTTCTTATGATTAGGTTCCACCGGAAAGCAAAGATAGACAATTCATAGAGGGAGTAGTTGAGGTTTAGCTCCATGGCTCACAGTTAAATAAATCAGAGGTGTTTTTGAAAATAAAATTCTTCTGATTCATAACATTAATAGATAATACCATATATGTTTTTGCAAGGTACAAAGTAATCAATATGTTTGCATTTTAGGTTTAATGTCTGAAGCAGATGTATATATTGCAAATGACTAAATAATGTAATTTGTTGCTTTTGACTGTATCATCAAGGGGTTTGAATTTTTTGTGATATGATATTATGCAATAGTCTAGACTTTGCGGCTGAGTCTGTGCTGTGTTTCAAGATGGCTATAGCTGTATCCATCCGTCATTGTAGGTTGATGGGTAAATGTTAAATTATGGAGCAAGCTGCTTGTGCTAGATTCAGTGGGGCTGCACCCTTATGTCAATTAGACATACACATTTATGTACTTGTTTTAACTCATTGATTTACCATTGTTTATATCCACATTGTTACCCATTTTGTGAATAGGTTATATTGGTACTTGGAGTTATGTATTATGAATGACATTGAAAAGGCTACAAACTTTTTGCCAAAGTAGTACTAATGGGAGTTAATCCAGATATGGAAGGATCTTCATGTTTTATAGAGAGGGTGGGGGGTGGGGGGCAGGAGACTTAAGACAGATTAATTTGGAATTTAGTTGATACTCTTATCATCATTGTCCTGGAACTTAGGAAACTTGTTTATTGTATTGTATTGCCTCTTACAGCTTTTTAATTATTGACATTTGTATATGACAGAGCTAATGTGAATATTTTCTGATAATATTGAGTGATTTTTTTCTCTCTTTTTTTATCTGTATGTAAGTGTTTGTTATGGCATGCATTTTACTTTCTTGTTTTATTTGTTTATCTTATGTTACTTGAGCTTCTCTTTTCCGTGTTTCAATTGAAGTTGTTTTCCAAGTTTCTTTCCTCTTTGGCATTCTCTCTCCTTTACGCTTGTCTCCACTTGTATGTTAATTTCTTTGTCAGTCTTGCTTTTATTATTGGCTTGCTGTTTCGTCCGCCCAGTGTTGACTATTGGTATTTGATAGACGTTTTTATTTATTTATTTATTTTTTTATCTTTGGCTTTCATATATAGCATCTTTTTTTGTAGATTTGTTGTTATAAGCTTTACTTTTAGTTTTGGATCTGCTATGTCCAGTATAGTAAATTTCAGTTATATTATCAATCAATTAATTATTTTTTTTTCCTCAAGTAGCGTATGAAATGACAGAAAGAGATGTTTTTTCCTGGTATGAACTACAGTGATTTTCTGTTGTATTAGCTGACAGTAATTAATTTTCAGGATGGAGTCCATGCTGAACAAACTCCGCTCTACAGTCAGCAGTGCGGCCAACAGTGCAGTTTCAAACGCTGTACAGATTGCTTCACAAGTGTCCAATTACCTGCCTGGAAACCCTGTGACGAGAGAATTTGAAGCCACTCAGCACATTGCCTCTGCTGGACCAGGTTAGTATCATTATCATCATCATCATTATTATTATTTCTTTTATTCACAAGATTAATGTTATATCTTGGTTAATGAGCTGCAATAGCAGACCACAACCAGAGGTCTTAGATATTGCAGCATCCCTAATTTCTTCATTTCATGTCCAATTATTATTATTATTATTATTATTATTATTATTATTATTATTATTATTATTATTATTATTATTATTATTATTTGTTGTTGTTGTTGTTGTTGTTGTTGTTGTTGTTGTTGTTGTTGTTGTTGTTGTTGTTGTTGTTATTGTTGTTATTATTTTTGTTATTATTGTTATTTCTATTATTGTTATTATTATTATTTATTTATTTATTTATATATTTATTTATTTTAGATTTTTTTTTCCATTGATAAACTTTTTTTAAATTTTAGGGGGAAATTATTGGCATTATGACAATATCTTCTAGGATTTGCGATCTATTGTAGATGATGTCAACAAAAGATTTAGAATCCTTTTTCTAGAAAAATGAATCTTTTAATTTCTTTGTAATGTACCTTGGAGACCATGCCAGATATCACTTAAATTATTTTATTTACACCTACATATCTTAGCAATAATGGAAATAAAGGTCTCAGAAAACTTATTCGCATATATGGTTAGTAAAAGACACTCCTCTATGCGCTATATATCATTCCAGGCTTGGTTTGGAAGATTTACAAGGGTTACAAAAAGTCCACAAAGCAGGATGCTGCCATATTTCTGTTTGAGAAACGTCAGTTGGACAAGTGGGATAAACAGGAGAGGGAGGCCATGCTGGATAAGCTGAGAAAAGGCGTCTCTCAGTTGACAAGGCTGAGACATCCCCAGGTATGGTTAATGAGTTTCTCACGTGTAAAGGCTTTTATCCAGTAAGGAAATGGGTTTATGGGTTGTTATAAAAGACAAATTTGTGTGTCTCTTTTATGAAAAGTTACTTCTATCTAATTCTCTCTGCAAATGCAGTTGCAAACTGGATAAATAATTATAGTGAAATAAGACAAATTGAAGTTCTTCGTATGCTAAAACCACCCTGTTTTACATTACAATTTTTAGGTCTTGACAGTCCAGCATCCTCTTGAAGAATCGAGAGAAACATTAGCTTTTGCAACAGAACCTGTGTTTGCATCACTGGCTAATGTCCTTGGTCAGACTGAGAATATGCCTGTTCCCACACCACCTATATTCAAGGATTACAAGCTGTATGATGTTGAAATTAAATATGGTCTTATGCAGGTATGGATATCAGTGTGGTACTATTTTAATATATTCTGCAATTATAGATTAGTATTGATGATTTTGCTACTAAAAGTATGGGTAAATAGTTGGAAAACCTGGTGATATTTTGGTAAGACCTGCCAGTTATTTGTAATTTTAGTATTGAAAATCTGCAAGTGCAAATCTTGACTTATGATAAAAGGAGTTACCTTTTTGGTGTTACCATTTAAAAGGGAGTCTAGAGTGCATTGAGTGCTTCACATTTAATGTCTGCTCTTTCTTTCTTGGTGGTGTATTTGATTTTCTGACTTTTTTATATCCCATTAGGTCAGTGAAGGCCTGGCATTTCTTCACAATTCGGTCAAAACTGTCCATCGTAACATCTGCCCTGAAAACATTGTGTTGAATCATCAAGGCGCCTGGAAGCTCTTTGGATTTGACTTCTGTGTGGCTAATCAGGCTACTGCAGACCAGCCTGTATGTATATGTTTTGTCCTTTTTTGTGTGATGTACATTAGATTTTGAATAAATTTTTCTGTCTCTTTCTTCCTATTTTGTCTTCTTATTCTTTAATATTTTTTGTCTCATTTTTGATTATCACTTAGCTTTGAAATATTTATTTTGTAACATATGGATGTATATAAGAAGTCACTTAACTATTATTTCTTGACAGATATTAACTACAGTAACTTTGAAATACACAACTCCTCTTGGATTATTTCTGTAGTCTCTTACCATTTATTAATTCATTGCCATCATTCCATTTCCTTCCCATCATATTGTCTTAGTCCCAAGAGCTCCTCTCTGTTGATGTTAATCATCTCATTTTGCATTGATTCTCATCATCAAATCTCAGTTTATTCTCTTCACATCTCACATTATTCCCACCATCTTATCTCAATTACCACTGTCTAATTTCAGCTTCTCCCACCATTGTATCTCAGGCTATTTCCATCATCTTATCTTGGTTGATTCCACTTTCATATCTCAGTTGATTCTTATCACCTTTTGAATTTAATTGCCATGATTTCTATTCATGTGACTCTCACCTACTCATCATGTCTTTTTCCCTCTCAGCCCTTCTGGCCCTTCGAGGAGTACGACTCGCGGCGACACCCCAACTGTCAGCCCCACCTGGACTATCTGGCCCCCGAGTATGCCCTCACACACACCCTCGACACGGCAGCTGACCTCTTTCCCCTTGGTGTCTTAACCTATGCTCTTTTCAATGAAGGTCGTCCAATTTTCCACAACAACCAGGACTTCGGTACCTTCAAGAGGAACTGTTGTGAAGTGAAACTGTGTTATTTTTGTTTGGGAAATTGGTTGATTTCATTTATGTGTATAAGGGCAACCAAATGTTAGAAAAAGTGTTTGGAGGAATGGCCTGATGCTTAGATATATAGGTTCAGTATAGGTTTTTATTTTTTTCATATGTATTAGAATGATGTTGGTGGAGCAGTGTTTGATATTGAGGTTGAAGAATATTTTACATAACCATACTATGTTAACCTCTGTAGACATTGTCTTTTGTTTATCATGCTAGTAAACATATGATATAAAACAGAGTAATTTTAGTTTTAATTTTTTCTCCCACAGTTTAAAAATCCAAATAGCCTAAAGCTACATTCTGTACCCGATGGCATAAGAGACCAAGTACGCCTCTTACTCCACGCCACCCCACAGCTTCGACCAGATGCATTGCAATTATCAAAGGTTTGTTCTACTCCTGAATCCATATCCTTAAAGGTTAATCCTCTTTTTTTTCTATGCATGCCTTTATAAAATGTACAAATAGTTCTAAAGGGTATGTCATTAATAAGAAATATAATGGCATTTGGTACTGTTTCATGTTTTTGTATCTCCTTGAATTCCAACTATAGACACTTTCAGATCAGTGTTGAGATGATCTTCCCTGTTTAAAAACCAATGTTGAAGTCTCTAAAACTAATTTGTTTCCAGGTCAAGCATGTGTATGAATCAGATTGTTAGTTGGATCCAGTGAGGAGTACTATGATTATTTTGCAATAGGCAAGGTTTGTATTATTTTTCCCTACCAATCTAATATACTAAAAGTGATAGTAATAGCCTAACAAAACTTGCAGGTTCCATACTTTGATGATGTTGGTGTGAAGACGCTGAGTTACCTGGATCAGATGTTTCAGTGGGATAACATGCAGAAGTCACAGTTTTACAAGAGTTTGCCGCAAATCATACCCCAGCTGCCCCACAGAGTGTGTGTGCTAAGGTTAGAGAGATGTGGGACTGTGTGGTTACATTTTGTTCTGTGTTGAACTTAGTATTTCGTTTGATTTTTTACTTGAACATTCATTTAATTGTTTTTTATTGAAAGTTTTCTCATATCTAGTTTTGCATTATGGCTATGTAATGATATTTGGTTTCATTTTCGTAGATGCAAATTGGTTGATAGGATTATATTTCCTCTAAGAATTTAATCCATATGTAAATATAATATTATGACATATTGAATTCTGCAGTATTTTTTCTCACTTCCAGAATTGTACCGAGCTTAGTGAAGGAATGTATCAACTCGACCATGGTACCATTTGTACTTCCTGTTATCTTGTTGGTTGCTGAACGAGCCACAAAAGAGGAGTTTGTGGAACACATCTTGCCACATTTGAAGCCCATAATGAAGCTCACAGAGCCTGTCCAGGTACTGCAACATTGCTTCCAGATTTGGTTTTCTTAGCCGTGTACTATGTTATGAATGTATATTTTGTATATGTATTTGATGAGTGACTGATTATGAGATTGCATGTATAATGTTAACTCCACTCTACTAAATGATATTGAAAAGTTGCATTTTGATATGAGAGTATTTACGTAAATAGTACATACTTTTACATCCCTTCTCCCTGTTCCAATTTTTAGGTCATGTTACAATTAATGCAAAAGATGGAACTGCTCCTGGGAAAGACTCCTGCAGAGGACGTTAGGAGTGACGCTCTGCCACTCCTCTACCGTGCTCTGGAGTGTGATACCCAACAGATTCAAGAACTGTGCTTGAGTGTTATTCCTACCTGTGCACATCTGGTGGAGAACCATGCCATGAAGAATGCCCTTCTGCCCAGAATCAAGAAGCTTTGTCTCGGAACAGGCTATCTGTCGGTATGTTTTAAGTTAAGGTGTTTTTTTTCCAGTTTTTTATTATTTCCTTGGTAATGGTTGATTGCCCCCTCCACTATAATTTTCTTTTGTAAGTTTTCTTACATATGGATATATTAATTTGTAAATCATAATGATTTGAATTACTGTAGATTTCTTTTGCAAATATATATGGTACACCCAAGGCCTGATTGAGCAGGTTCTTGAATTGACACATCATTCTTTAATTATTTTATGAAGGTAAAAGAATGTTGATGACGGAAATAGAGGTGATCAGAGTAGTTGGAAAAATATATATTTTCTGTTTCTAATGGTAATGATTTGGGTTCTCTTGAAAATATTCAAGTTTACTGGTTATTTCCAGGAACATGACACTACATAGATTTATTTCACATATTTTATAGTTAATGGATTAAAAATGATAAAGATATAACACTAAAATAGACATAAAAATTCCCATTGATTGTTCAATTGGAAATATCTGAAGTTCCATTGTATAGGGGGGGGAGGGTAGATAAAGGTGTAGAAAAATATGGAAATAAATTAGCACCAGTTTATGAGTTTGTAAAGAAAACATAATTTTTTTATGTGAAAAAGAAAACTTTGAAGTCCACTCCATTCTGTTTCAGGTTCGTGTGAATTGTCTTGTATGCGTGGGCAAGATCCTGGAGCACCTCGACAGATGGTTGGTCATGGACGATATCTTCCCATTCTTGGAACAAATACCATCAAGAGAAGCACCAGTGGTTATGGCCATTGTCGGTGAGTTGATAACCCATTGACATGGGGATGCCATGTAATACATTCCATGCCTACTCAGAGTTTAGTGTATTACTTTCTGTGTAGACATAGGTGACTTGAAGTCCTTAGTCACTAAGGGGTCAGTTACAAGGCCTACTTGATCTCCCCTGCTTAATCAACTTCTTGAATAACAAAGCCAAAAACAATATCAATGATAGTAATAATAGTATTGATGAAAGCATTAGAAGAAAAAAAATCCCCAAAATTGAAGGCATGAGGACAAAATGTGAGGTTAGGTAGCCGGTGACAATGCACTTGATAAACATCAATGTGTAAACAAAACTGACAAGACAGAACTAAAATGTGTCATTGCAGCAGAAAATTTATTCAGAATGAGTCTTGCACAAGTAACATTGCTGCTATCAAGTATCATTATGATACATTTCACCCTCATTAACTGGTAGAAATCATACAAGAGCCCCATCCTAAATGTCCACTCAGCCTAATCATCCAAGTTATTTCTGTTATCCAGACTATCAGGCAATTTTTCTCATAACAGCACATTCCCATCACTTGGCCATTAGCCAAATTTTTTCATGGTGGTACAGTCCCATCACCTGGCCCTATGGCCAAATTTTTTCATGGTGGTACAGTCCCATCACCTGGCCCCCCAATTTTTTCATGACCTGAAGATCATGTCACGGGGATCCAGTGGTTTAATATATTATCTTTCTTGCAGGAATTTTCAAAGTAGCCCTCAACCACAAAAAGCTTGGCATATCCAAGGAGATCCTTGCGACCAGAGTCCTGCCCTTCCTCTTCCCCCTAAGCATTGAGAACTCACTCACTCCAACCCAACATTCTGCGATCATGGTCCTCATTAAGGTTAGTGAAAACTAGTAAGCACAAAGTTCCATTTATTTGATTACTTTGGATGTTTAATTACTTTCATGTAAGGTTTGATTACTTGCTAGGCAAGGTATCATTTACTATATGTTGAAACATTTGAGTTATTTTTAAACTTTTTTCAGGACATGACGGAAAGAGTGGAGTCTGAACACAGAACTAAATTAGAACAGCTTAACTCTATAAAGGATGAGCAAAAGTAAGTCTGTATGAGAGTGAATATTTTCTTCACTGTTTTGATGTGCAGTCACACTTGGAGATTAATTTATCTTAAATATACTTTGTCTATGTTGGATTTTATAGTAACTTTAAAGTATGTTGCATATACTAAGGCCAAAATTTTGGTCTATGTTTGATTTTATGTTTATACTTTTGGTCCATTTCCAGAGCACTACATATGGCAATGCCAACAAAAATAAATGGAAACGATAACGCACCAGTATCAGCTGTAGATGCAAGTAGTGACATGTTTGCTGGCCTTGGACTGAACCAGTTCACAGGTGGAGGAACAGCCAATCATAAACCCCAGACTCCTACCCCAGTGCCCAACTCAGTGCCAGCACCAACTTCCAAGCCCTCAAATCTCTCTCTTTCTCTGGAGGAAAAGCAAAAGTGAGCATTCGCCTTCGTATTCTTATTTAAGTACCATAAGTATTGAGTATGTTTGCATTTTACATAATTTTTTTTCTCCTTCATAAGGAAATCTTAGAAAAATGATTTGCATAGATCAGGTTTACCTCCTACTGTTAGTGGTCATTATGATTTTTTATTACTATGTAGTTTTTTTTTTAAGTAATTGCAGTATAAAGTGTGTTATATTGATCACTTGTCTTGTTATCACAACCCTAACTGAGGAATTCTTTTTTCACTAAACAGGATGGCCAAAGAACAGGGATTACAAAACACCTTGACCAAGCAACCCCCATTGTTGCCATCCCCTCCACCCCTGCTAATGCTGTCAACAAACCCATCACTAGTCCACAGTCACAGAATCCGCCCTCTTCCCTGACAAAGCCAGTACAACAGAGCCGTGACCTCACCTCCACACTGATGAGTTCTAATCTGAACATGATGAGCAGCCAACCTGCAGTGCCGGCAGCTGTAAATGGACACCAAGGGATGATGGGAACGACTGCAAGCATGGGAATGATGAATAACATGAACAACAGTCCATCTGCATTCAGTGGCATGATGGGCAATGGTACCCTCATGAACCCAGTTGCTTCAAACATGACATCAAACATGACTTCCATGGGACAACTGGTAACATGTTCCAGCCCATGGGGGGAATGAATTCCTGGCCTAGTCAGGTACCCGCTCAAAATGCACCATTGCAAAAGCCAAACATGTCGGCATTCGATAACCTGTTGCCATCGCAGCAGAAACCCGTGAGCATGAACCAAATGGCAGTCATGAATGCAAACACCAGGAACTCCTTTGGTTCCATGATGTCACCCATGCAGCCCGTGAATTCCATGGCATTCTCAAAACCTGCAACACCGGGAGTGAAGCAACTAAGTTCCTCTGAAATTAACGACTTCCTTAGCTGAAAGAGCTCATTTGAGTATGGTGTAGCAGTCAGATATGTTTGATTTTCTTCTTTAAAAGTGAAATTAATTGTTGCATTTATTTACAATTTTGACAAAAGCCTGATTTTTATGTAGCTTCTGTATTTATGTAGAACACATTTATATTTTTGATGTATGAGAATAGTGCATATATGTATACAGTATACACAGTTTTTAGGCTCTTTTATTATAATCTGAGAATGACCAGCTTAATACCATTTTTTGCAAGAATTTAAATAGAATACTAAATTGTGTTCAGAGCAGTTTTTAAAGATATTGTAATGGTTTTACAGGTGAAAGGGAAATTTTTATTTAATTTTACAAAGATGATTTGAGTGTTAATATTTATTTATTTATTTATTATTATTTTTTTTTTACATCAGCCTGTATCCTTGTTGATTTGACATACTATATAACCGCATAAATTAACCACAAAAAGTGTCTTGTTAAACTTTATATCATTCTTTAGAGTGAAAATATATTTTTTGCTGTGAGGTTAGATGGGTATATTTTAGACGATAGTCTTGTCTAACTGCATAATGTTTTGAGGACTTTAAAAGTTATTTTACATGAGAAAAGTGGTTGTTGATTGAGTAGGCTATCGAGCTTCACACATTCCATTGAATTGGATTTAGGTCAGAGTTGAAATTCTAGTCAAATTACAATTTTATGTATAGGAGAAATATAGGTGTATATGAAGAGCGTTTCTAATGTTTCTTCGTTTTTCTGTTATCGTTTACTAGTTCTCAAAATGACTTTTTGTTTAAAGAGCATATTTATGAATAAAATTTATACGTACATATAAAATTATAATTATTGTTTTATGATGATTAATGTTCAAAAGTTTCTACAAAATTATGCATGGGCACAACTTTAGTTTGCTTTATTTTTACCAATCTATTTAGAGATCTGATGGGTATAATGAAAGAATTGTTTTCATTAGAAAATACTAACAGAAAATAAATTGAATAAAAACTAAAAAAAATTAGTATCTTCTTCATAAGACTTTTTTCTATTTTATATATTTTATACCAACTAATTAGTGTTCATATATTATTATATAACAATCCTGTATTTATTTCCCAGTTGTCCATGGATGTCTGATAGAGGATAACAAATGAATAGAAAACTTTTCAAGTTGAACCCAATGCTGCTAGCAAAATGTAATGCTGTCCCTAGTGGCATTGGGTTGAAACTTCTTCTAATGAGGTGTCAGTTTGGCACCAAATAAGGCCACATCCACATGATGGGCAGTGCCTGTATGGGTAAAACTATTACCAGATCAGTGGATGGCATGAATGATTGCTGGTGAGATCATAAGGAAGAAAACTACTGGAGATCTGATAACAATATTAACAGGTCTATCAATGAATCCTGAGCACAGTGTGTCTGCTAAAGGGCACGCTTCTTTGTGTCCGTAGGCAGAATGGGTAGACAAGGTCAGGATTTGGATCTGGGCATTTTACCTCGCCAATGAGCAAAGCCATTTTCATGGTTTGCCCATGATTTCCTCACTTGGTGGTAAAATCTCCACTTCTGCCTGTTTTGGATTGTGATTTGGTGGCCGTTTGCCAGTGCTGGGACTGCGTCTCTTGTGGACAGGGCTTAAACGGTAGTGTACCTTTCCCCCCATTTGTATCATAGCAGTTAAAGGAACATGTGGGTTTTTTCCCTTTTTCAGGCAGATTATAAGAGGAAACCCCCGACTACTGATTAAAAAAAAAATAATGGATTTATTTCATGGGTTGATGATATACCTAAATATGCCATCCATAGGCTTCATTTTAGGCCATATATAATTGTACAAGTTTATGTATCTGGTAAGAATCTGTCACATTAGTGATATAAAGAGAGGATTGTATTGTGAAAAGGTTCTTCCATTTGTGGACTAGTGTATAGGCTGGAAAAGTGTATGTACAACACAAAACACATTTTAATAAGAGATTGTCATGAAAAATTGTGGATTTTGAAAGTGTTTTGGAATGGTAGTTGCACAGGTTCATGAAATGGCTGAGAAAAGTTTAAATGTAGACATAATATTAATTCTAGCTGCTCAAGTATTACAAAGTCAGAAAGGTTTTATGCTGCTTACATGACTTTTTTCAAGATTATACAAAACTGCATGGTAAGTGAGAAAGAAAGATTTCATTTCATCATTTCATTGTAAGATGTTCTTATATATGGGAATTAAAACAAAAGTATTAAAATAAATATTATATATTCAACAGATAAAAAATCATACACAATCCAGGAATGTAACAACCATCCACAGAGAATGTATAACAAAATTCTGAAATAAAAAATAACACCAACAGTGCAAAAAAAAAGAAGTCTTTGATAAAATTTTAAGTCTCAGTAATGCTGAGAACTTTTTTTTGAATTCATAACCTGCATGCAGATTAAATCCATAATGAAATATTTGTAAAATTATACACAAGTACCATGTTTGCTATGCTCACTGTAGTTCTAAAGTGTGTAAATATACTGCCGATAAAAAGGAATAACTTTGGTTTAAATATACATTACTTGAAAGACTGCATCCTCTGATATAGCTAGCTTTCTATTCATCAACATAAAAAAACGAGACCTTTGTAAAGCAATACATCACTTTACATATATATTTTTATTTTTTTGAATTGTCAATAAGACATGGTTAAGGAAATTTTGGTCAGACAGGCAAAAAAAAATTATTTACATACAATCTTGCACAATTATGGCCCTGTCTGACCTCACTAATTTATTCACAATTTTCAGCAGAAAATAGAATGTGGCTTCTTGGATACATGAAAGAAGCTCAACCAGTATAATTCTAAGTGAGTATATATTTTTGGTGGACATCAATTAATTCTCTCATGTATACACATCTAGATAAAATTGTTATTATTATAAAAAGATAGAAGTTAAAAAAACAAAAACAAACAGAAGTGGCATATGTATGAAACATTTCCATACAAATGTGAAAATGTTGAAGAAAATACAATATTAAAAACCCTGTTTGTTTTCAAGAGTACACAGGTTAAATTTATGCCCTTTGTACCTTACAATAAAAAAGTTAAAGCTGTATATATGATTATTATAAGAATGATAAAAAAATTATATCCAAGATAAAATGACAAAAACTAAAATAAATGCATTTCACTGTAGTCAACAGATTTCTGCTAAGTACTGTTCTCAATTCCCATAGAGAGAGATATTTCAATTTATCGATCTAAGACATTGCTCTGCCTCTTGTTTCGATGGGCAACATCAAGGCAGCAGCTATAGCTAATATGGCCACTATGCCATATGTTGCAGTGGCCAAGTGGACAGAGGTCCGTGTCATGACTTGAGCAACGATTGGAGTCAACATAGCACCAAAGCGGGCCATACCAGAACACGTCCCCACACCCACGGCTCGCAGTGATGTTGGATATACCTGTAATTGGGAAAAATGCTCATTCAAGTAACACACTTCTTAACCTATTCTCTTACACCTCTGCACTGGTTCCAATGGACACACACAAATCATCCACACACACACACACAAATCATCCCTAACCAATGTTTTGCTTTGTTGTGTACAGTGTAAATGTTTAGGGTGGTTTAAGGGAAAGAGGTCATCTACACAAAAAAGATGCAATGCAATTTTGGATCTATTATATTTGCAGAATAAAAATGATTTTAACTACTTTTTGCAACAAATGAGTTACCTTTGTTTCTACATATGGTAGCAACAAATTGTGACTCTTGGCAATGTAAGAGTTGCTGTCACATGGACATTTTAGTTTGAAGTATAGTGCCTTTTTTTTGTGCTGGTGCCCTGTGTTTTTACAATCACACTGGCTAACAAAAAGAATGAAAGAAAGCCTAAAACAACTACAAAACAAATTTTGAAATATATGATGCATATGGTAGCTCACTCCCCCTCTTCTTGTATAGCTCTCAATACGATTATACATCATAAAACATTTTATAAATACCTAAAAGATATAACAGAAAGCAGTTAAAAAAACATATGAAGCCAGATGTGATGCACTCCCACACCAGATATATTATGAAAGTAGCAAGAACCAGCTACTTAAGAAAGAGGTGCCCACTGCTGGTAAAACAAAATCTCTTTCTAAAATGTATCCGTCTAAAAACCGTTGGCAGTGAGATTATGAATATAAAATTGTCAAAAGAAATGCTGACACAATTTTTGGGTAGTGCTGGATGTGCAACTTTTGATAAGTAATCCTTTCAATATGGTACTAGTAGCTGCAGTATTCTGCTGATTTTATGGCTGTACGAAAATCAGGGATTACGGAAAAGAAATAAGATGCATGCAACCATGTTCAATCTTTTGAAGGCTGTATCTGCCATATTTAACCCACCCGCGCCGGGTACATTTTGTAGCCAAAATTTAAAAAATCCGGGCAGCTACAAAATCGGCGGGCGGAGCTTCCCCGGAGTCTGTCCGCCCCGCCGGCCGCGTGCTGCTTCTGCCGCGGAGCGCGGCTCCGAGACAGCATCGCACTGGCGGGCAGCCCGACACTGTTTATTTTTTTCCCTGTGTCTCATATATGTGACACCCGGGACGAATGGGTTAAATTTACCTTTATCAAATTCCGTAGAAAATTGAAAATCTTTTATTATTTACTAGTGGCTATCTGGGTATACTGGTTCATGTATAAGTGAGGGATAAATGAAGAGATATTTTTGATAAAGAGAGAGAGAGTTAGAAGTAAATAGATAACCAAGTGTCTGAAAACTAGGTGTTTGATGACATCACGCAGAAGCTATTGAATGACATACCGACATTCGACGACATGTGGGATATATTTCAATTCTAATTTCACAGGGTCCTGGAGATATTAGGTTATCAACTGCCAAAATAAAATTTAAAAATTATTCATTATCAAGGTCACTATACAAGATGAAGCAATATGCTATGAAATGATATCGCAACATTATTCATATAAAATGTTGGGAACCTAACTGTCTATTCATCTGGAATGTTTAAGCCATTACTCCCAATTGTTTTGATTTTAGCTGTGTCTCAGCCCATAAGCTAATTTGAACTTCAATGAAAACTATATTCACTTTTTAAGGTAATTTCAATTTTAGTGAAAACTATAATCACTTTTTAAGCTAATTTGAACTTCAATGAAACCTTTCATATTTCATATCTATATGTTTATACCTCTCATGAATGCTATGAATGACAAAGTTCTCAAAGCACATATGCAAGTATAATAAAGAGCAATAGTAATAGTAATCTAAATGAACTTGTGCAATAAAAACATAAAAAGAACTTACTCAGGTGTGTAGACATACGCAGCCTGAAATACTCCTGAGATAATGCCACGAGCCACAAACAGGATGAAAGTGAGCCATGTACGACTGGAAGAAAATTTTCATGTAAGATATCTTACACCAAAAATAAACAAGACAAATTCAAAAAGATGGTTATATTCAGCTTACAATTCAATGATCCTAAATATAGTCTAAAATCCGACTTTAACAGCACTATTATTTCATTTCGCAATATAATATATAATTTAACATCTGTTCAACAATTTTAAGTTTTACGTTATAATTTTTTCGCTTCACAGTATAACACATAAGTTAAAAATCTATATAAGAACTTACTTGGACGTGCAAATGAAAAGGAAGATGATGGAGACCACAAAGATTATGAACTCCAGTGCCATCGTCTTCTTTCTTCCGAGCTTCTCAATAAAAGGATTGTGAAAAATATTCCTGGAAGAAGGAAGTACATTATAGGTCACCTATTATACATTAAACAAAAGAATGGATAGATGAATAAATAAAAAAAGGAAATGGATTAGCTGAAAAACTTCAAGTAATTTTGATACTATGCCTACAGAGATATTACCTGGGAATTCAGCAAGGGTTGTCCAAAGTAAATCTAGGTAGTCTTCTGAGCTCAGGGGACGGCAATCAGCGGAGCATGTGTATATGCCTTCTGTGCCTGATAGTGAACACAAATTGCCTTTAGCCTCAAAGAGTTCTGTGGTCATAAGTACCACCCATAGTAACAGAAGGCACAGGAAGTCCTGTAAATAAAGATTTCCGTGATCACTCTTCCACATCCAGCATAAGTAAAGAAGAGGGGGTATACAATGCAAAATTATATTGGCACACTATGATTTATAACAGCAAAAACAGTACACACTTTTTGAATCTTAAGAATTTTTGCTTTACTTCAAATACCAAATAAAATATGCTACATCTATTATTTCTGATGAAACAAACTCTGGGGCATATGCAGGGAAATCCCCAGTTCCATGCCTATTTCTTACAAGTGAACAAAATTCAACGTAAGCAACTGGCTGCTGTGTCATCAAACATAGCTCTTCTATCTATAAGACTTTTAACAAGACATCTTAACATCTAACAACATGTCAATAAAACTAACCAAATGAACCACAAAAGGAGTGTTGTCCACTTGAGGTCAGGCACTAACAGATCCATTAATCGACCGCGGTTAATCTGAGCAACATCGTCAACAATCAGCCGACCAAGCAACATGGGTTTTCCTGGAACATTTAAAGTATTTGATGCATGTTTCGATATTTGTGTTTTTCATCATTTAGGTTGCTATTTACCATAACACTTTCCTTATTATAAAGTCATCCTTGTTTTTTCCTGTCTCTCTCATTCTTATAAAATGACTATAGCTGATGTCTAACCACAGTAAATATCAATGCAAGTGTTGTTTTACTAAACACTAAACTCCAGTGGATGGGATTACCATACCATTTTCATCTGCAATTTTCTGCAGCGTGGCCAGAGCCTTCTCAGATTCTCCAGATGCTGCATCATATCTTGCACTTTCTGGGAGCCACTATAAAATAAGACCAAAATGCATGTTTACATATTTACAGAGAGGATATGACTTCTAACAAAAATGTACTATAATTCTACATGACTGTTGAAATACAGTTTGGATAATTACAATCACCTATCAAGAAAGGGGGGAAAGAAAGATGATCAATGAATGAGAGTAGGAAAGAAATAAATTATAAAAGAGAAAAAGAAAGAAATTAATTAGAAAGAAGTGCAAACGAAAGTGATAGAAGAAAGAAACAAGAAATAAATGAGAGAATAAAAAGGAAAAGAAAAGAATAAACCCTGTCCCTGATTTATACTTACGTGTGAGACAAGAGCAAACAGAATCAGGGGATGGTGGAGAGTGCCAGCAGTCCTGTCCACCCATGGTCCATCACCCACAGTGCAAGTATGACCTCGGCACATGCACCAACTGCCCAGAAACACTGAAAACCAAAAGGAAATTAGGAATAAAGATGAATGACCTGGGTTATTCTCACCTACATAATGCACTTTGTAATCTTATCTAAATCTATCCCATTTTCCTGCTCACATATTTCTAGTTATAATAATTACTGGCTGAAAGGTTTATCATGGAAAAGAACGACCTAAACAAATGAAATTACTGTATAGCATTAGAGGACAAGCAAGGCTTGTGTTTTGTCATCATCAACAGGATGTCATAAGATGTATTTTTAACAGAATATACAATTGGATTTATAAACATATATGGTGAAGTACATTACTGACCAAAGTGTTAAAGTGTAAGAATGACTGAATTCATGAAAAGAATTTAACATTTAAATGAAATCAACCACAGAACTATGGCAATTTACTAAAAATAGAATATAGTATATTTTTTTAGCTAGAATATTCCAAAGCTAAAGAATTTATTCAAAATGTTTGTCATTTTTGTTTACTCATATACATTATAAACATATTCTTGTAAACATAAAAAAATAAATAAATAAATAAATAAAATAAAAATACACTGATTGTCATGAACTCTTAAGTGAAACATGAAACAAAAGCAAAACTCACATCAACAGACACAAACACTTTCCACGCTGGTGAGCTGGCAAGAATTCTGCATACAAGGTAACCTGCAAACAACACACATCAGATACTAAATCAGGCATTTTACTCAAAACAATACAACAGTAAGGCTATACCAGACAAGTTACAACAGTAAGGCTATACCAGACAAGTAAAGATAAAAAGGAAAGAGAAAGAAAGAAAGAAAGAAAGAAAGAAAGAAGAAAGGAAGAAAGAAGAAGAAAAGAAGAAAAAATGAAAACCATTTTAGAAGCTAATAAACTCACAAGGATGGCAAAAACAATTCATAAGACCAAGACAAACAAACAAAAAACAATATAATATCTACTATACGAACAACCACGCAATCTAATACTTACGACTGTGGAATACAACCGATTGCAAAGCCAACGAGGCCTCTGAGAAGCACGATCCAGTTGTACGTTGGTGCAAAGGCGGAGAGCAAGCCCCAGTAAGCAAGCATGACGGCTGCTAGTCTTAGAGATCGCTTTCTGCCGTATTTGTCTGAGAGATTACCCAGAATGCCGAGCTGATCATCATTCTCTTGTTGGGACGAAACATTGAAAATCAAATATCAGATTTAAGAATTTAAAAGGTAATATTCTATGGTTTGTTTTTTAACACCTATTAATGAGAGTAAAAAGAGTTGAATGTAAATTAACCTTTAATGTCCGTAAATAATTTCTATTCGATAGAAACTGAAAATAATAAGAGAGGAGATCAAAGTAAAATCCGAAGATCTTGCAACCTAATAAATAATCATTCAAATAACATGAGTACTATAAAAGGAAAGAAAGAAAGAAGAAAGGAAGAAAAAAAAAAAAAAAAAAAAAAAAAAAAAAAAAAAAAAAACATCATCAGAAAACCAAAAATATGAAATAGAAAAGAAAGAAAAAAAAAAAAAAAAAAGAAAGAAAAAAGAAAGAGAGAGAGAGAGAGAGAGAGAGAAAAAAAAAAACTCCCCATTAAACCAGAGAGATTAAAAAAAAGCGAACTAACCAATGAAAACTGAGGTAGTTAAGAATGCCTGCTTCCACTCCGACAGATGCCAGTCACAGTGAAGGGCGGGCTGAGAAAATAGCGAGAATCATCATTTCCATCGAGTCTGCCATCCAACACAAGCCAGTGATCAGGGAGAGCTTAACCTGAAGAGCAAATATATAAATAACAAATGAAGTAATAGTGAAGTAAAGTAGAATAGAATAAAACGAAGTAAAATAGAATAAATAAAATAAAGAGTAAAAGAAAAGAATAGAAACAAAAATCTTGATAATTACAATCAATGAGGACATTGCCAAAAGCAACTTCTTTACCATACATATCCTCTACCTATTTTTTTCCAATATAATCAATTACTATATAAAGAAAAGGCCTTACCTGGAATTTGCCGAACCCCAGAGCATTCACAGCTTGGTCAACAGTAAATGTATCTGAAATATTCAAAGATAAATAAATCCAAGTTTTTTTACATTTTCATTGGAGTCATGTAATTCGACAAAGCAAAATATTCACAAATCCACTGACCTTATATCTAACAGAAAACAGTACCCAATATTAACAGCATACCAAATATAAACATACATTTCAATACATGCGAAAATAACAACATGAAGCCATATGGAGAAGAACAGATCGTGGAAGGACTCAGGTAAGGGGCCACAAAATGTTTGTGAAGAGATCTGTAGTTAAAGGCTATGAAAATCAGCATTATCTATGGTAAAGCAGTAGAGAAAATTATGAAATACATGTGATTATAGATGTAGATACTCTTTCAAGATCACTGTAATATGTCATGGTGTTATTATCTGATTTGTCAAAAGTAGTCATAAACCAGTTTAGAGAGGTGAAAAGCAGGGGAAAAGGGTAAAAAGAAAATAAAAAAGAAAAAAGAAAAGAAAAAAGAAAAGAAAAGAAAAAACAGAAAGAAAGGAAAGAAAAAAGAGAGAAAAAGAAAGAAAAACAAAACAAAACAAACAAAAAAACAAAAAACAAGAAGAGCTGATCAAACTTCTTAAAAACACCCTATCACATGAAATAAAAGCAAAACATAGCTTACCATCTGGGACCACTCCTGATACTGCCGCAGACATCTCAATATGTGCTCCAGGGTCCAGGAGGAGGGAGTGGACCCTGAGGGGAGCTGGAGGAACCCCGAGGGAATCTTTTGCGATACTGTTGCCATCTTCGTCAAACTCCTCGTAGGACCCTATGTCGTGATTCCGGTTCATGTTGATTGCAAGATTACTGAAGAGATCAATTATTGGGGATAGAGATTAATGTTAGACATATATATTGCAAAATCAGTTATTTTACTAATACAAATCATTTATGAATAAAAGTTATAATATAAACATACCAGAAGATGATATGAACTCACTGCAAATCAAACTTGAATCTGTAATATATCTTAAAGTCAAACTTACACAGATCTACAAAAATGTGCCAGAAAGGTCATTTGTTGACTCTGACACTGTGCAAATCACCAAGGCCTTGCAATTACTTGACAATGACCCACTGTTGGTCCGACTTGAGACTATTGTATACCCATCATTTAACACAAATTTCAAATGGACTTCGAATGAACACAGCCAATACAGTTACAAGAAAAACGGTCCTTTTCCGAGAGCCTTTTGTCTTTTATAAATTTCTGCAATACAGTGCACAATATTTGCGAGTCTTGGATTCTTCAAGTTTGTATACATTTTGTTGATTCATTCCATTGTATTGACTCAAAGTCTCAAAATAAAGTAAACATATC